>JAPTHN010000065.1:1768087-2054256 GCA_026936325.1 Platynereis dumerilii
TGGTAAACTGGGTTTAAGTGGGTTGCCTAACAAATGAAAAAAATTATCAGACTTCAACAATTTTGGCTTTCTATGTAATGCCATGAGTGTTTGGTTCACATTTTCATTTTGTGGAATACACCACCGGCTTCGATCACACTAGTGCAGCAATGTTGGTCTGCTATAAAAATAAATATGGTAGATCACTCAAGCTCCGTCCGGTGAACAGTAAAAACAACTTGATTTAAAATGCATTTATATGTCACTTTCTTTGAGGACAACTGCCCAAGTTCTTAGAAATAGCAATCTGGCAGCAACACTGGGGGATTATTTGGACCCATCACACTGCATTTTGACTCAATTTACAGCAAACATCAGAAGGCCTGATCCATGCCTAACTTGAGTGGTTGAGATCATAATATTTCGCGCTATTTAATTAATACACAGCCCAACAGCCTTCTAACTGGCTGTGACTTATTTCATGCTAAAGCATAATATATGTACACAACACTGAAAGAAATGAGCGTGTTTTTGTTGCCAATGGAACTGTTAATTTTACCAGTATATTTTTTATACGGACTTTGTCTGGGAATTTACAGTTCTTTGTCAGTTACAAACTGGCTCCAAGATAAATTTACTGCAACATGTCATTTAACATTCATTTCACGTTGATGAACAATTACTTCTACCGTTAATTTACTTGCAACTTGTAATACGCATGCAGACAAAACATTTGAAATGGCCAATCATTGACTACAACCACAGAACACACATGTTGCGCCATCTATAAGGCAAGGGAACATCCTCATTCATATGATCTTAAGGATGTTGTCATTTTGCTAGAGTTGTAATTAATGTCTATTTGTGACATTGACATTTTTGTGAGTCTTATGGTGTGTTCTAAAGAATGACACTATTAAAACCAAAATAACCCAAGCGCAGTCTGCATGAATAGAACATACTTCTGTAAACTTGACACCTGCTTCTCTTGGAAAATATCCCAACAATGTAAATTAATTGCTGGGTTTAATTGATGGACTTACTTCCCTGCTGTCAAGAGAAGAGCAAGACCGAGCCTGGAGTCAGTGGCTCTCTCAGCTGATTCCAGCTTATGTACATCCCTGCAGCTATGCGACTGTTAAATCAAATGCTTAGTCTGTTGTTTCACACTTATGCAAAAGTAAAAATAACAGATTCTATCCGTATTTTTACAGCAGATTCTACAGCTCCTTGCATGCTTTACTTTCTATGTTTGATATAACTGTAAAATATACTTTAAATAAATTGTTTTATTTACGTACATTATACCGTAATATCACTTTTTTGAATCCGCAAAATTACAGTTCAATGTACCAATCTGCTTTTTACGGTTCATTGTCCTGTTAAGGTTTATGAGTACTTCTACAGTTCTTAGATCTGGAACAAAGTTGCCAGTTAATTTAACTGTAAAATTGAACGGGAATTTTTTGCAGTGAAGGTCTCTCAACTATTATGGTAGTACTCATTTATACACACATCAATTTGAACTTTTGAAGGCAAATCAGTCCTTTTGACGGCAGTTGTAAAGCGCATTTTGCTGACATCCACCGTGTGTGCACTGACAGCAGCATAGTTCATAACATCATAAGGAAATCCCAAGCTTCCCATTTGACAACCAGTCATGAAGATTGATTCAGAAATCAAAGATAGCACAGACTTCACTTGAATAAGTTGAAACCACAAGCCACCTATTCATGTATGTTAACATTGAAACCAAAATTAGAAGTGGGGACAGCCATGTGATTGATCGTTCGCTTAAAGAAAGCCTGTGCGACTGATTCTGCAAGGCTTCCTGGTAAATTTCTGTTCAAGCAAGGGGCATTCCAAGCATGCTATATATAACTACTTGTGCTGTTCTCACTACAAACAGGAGTCATCTGTTTTCACCATAGGGATCCGTGAGTATCGTACATTAATGTTTTTGTAGGTTGCATCTCAGATCAAGAGCAGAGCTATCTTATCTTCCTTAGGTATATAGCTATACAGTCAGCAAATTCCATATATATATATACCCACTCTTAGACACAGATGGGCACTGCTCAATGTTCATTTGCATAAGATGTGCATGACATCATCAGTTTATGTGTTGTTTTATGGGAAGACTTCAGCTGACACCATCTGTAAATTGCCCTCTATTTATAAATGCTATTTTGTGCATGCCTTCTCATAAATATGTGTAATTGGACAAATTGTAACTAACACTGAATAGATTATCAGACAAATGATGACAATAGATAAGGAGACAAGAGATGACAAGATAAGATACGATCAAACAAGTGATGACAAGATCCAAAATAATCAGACAGTATAAAATAACCAGACAGTATATAAGAAAAGGAATTATCAGACAAGAGATGACAAGAAAAGCAAAAGTCAGACAAGGAAATATCAGACAAGCAATTAGCAGACCAGACAATGAAACATCAGACATGCTTTAATCAGACAAAGTCAGACAAGGAAAGATCAGACAAGCAATTAGCAGACAAGAAATAATCTGACAATGTACGATCAGCCATGATATAATCAGACAAAATCAGACAAGGAAAGATCAGACAAACAATTAGGAGACAAGAAATAATCTGACAATGAATGATCAGACATGCTATAATCAGACAAAATCAGACAAGGAAAGATCAGACAAGCAATATTCAGACATGGAAAGATCAGACAAGCAATAATCAGACAAGGATATATCAGACAAGCAATTAGCAGACAAGGAATGATCAATGAATGACCAGACATGCTACTATATTCAGACAAAATCAGACGAGGAAAGATCCAACAAGCAATTAGCAGACAAGAAATAATCAGACAATGAATAATCAGACATGTTAAAATTAGACAGAATCAGACAAGCAAAGATCAGACAAGGCAAGATCAGACAAGCAATGATCAGACAAGCAATGATCAGACATGGAAAGATCGGACAAGAGAAGATCAGACAGGGAAACATCAGACAAGAGACGATCGGACAAGTAAGTTATAGGTGACCAGGATGATCAAGTAAGCAATAATCAGTCAAGGAGAGATCAGGCAAGCAATATAATATAGAGACAAGCTCTAATCAGAAAAGGGAAGAACCGACAAGCAATAGCCGGCAACGAAAGACCAGACAAAAAATGATCAATTTGATCATGCATGCAATAACCAGACAAGGAAAGATCACACAAGAAATAATCTGTCAAGAAGTAGATCCTTACTTGGGGCCACCAGTCCAGTTGATCTTTTAATCTCTTGGTTTTTGTCTGATTACTTCTTGCCTGATAAATCCGTTTTTGATTATTTCATGTCTGATTTATAATCATCTGATTATTGCTTTTCTGATATTGCCTGGGGTACAGCGGATCAGCAGCCTCAGTGGATCATCTCACATTTTCTTAATTTTTTGACAACTAGACTTTGTTACACGGCATCTAAATATGCCATGATCTTCCCATCCCCATATTAAGTTGTTTTTCTGAGACTGCCCCTGGGACTCACTCCCTTGAGAAGTTCAATTGATGCCATTTTGCAAAAATGTGGAGCTCGATAGTTTCAGTGGCATCTCAGAAAAAATGTTTATGCCAAACCGAGGCCATAGTAATTATTACATCAGAAGACAAGACCAGACGAGCACTGATCAAACAAGGCTAGATCAGACAAGCAAATGATCAGACAAGCAATGATGAGACAAGGAAAGATCGGACAAGCAAATATTATAGACAAGCAAAGACCAGACAAGCAATGATCAGACAAGGAAAAATGAGCACTGATCAGACAAGCAAATGATCAGACAAGCAATGATCAGACAAGGAAAGTACGGACAATCAAAGAATATAGACAAGCAAAGACCAGAAAAGCAATGATCAGACAAGCAATGATCAGACAAGGAAAAATGGGACAAACAACGATCAGATAACCAATGATCTGACAAGGAAAGATCAGACAAAAATACTTAAAGATCAAACAAGAAATAACCAAAGAAAGACTAGACAAGAAAAAACAAGACAAGCAATAATCTGACAATCAGACAAAGACAGATCAGGCAAGAATCAGACAACTCTTCCCTGAAGAAAAATTCCTCTTTGATGCAGTGAATTAACTAAAAACTTGACAATAACTTCACATATTTGGCCCATATCCTACACATTTAATGTGATGTTTGTGGACCAATTATAAGATATCTAACCTCAGAAATATCTGGAAAGACGTGGAATATAAAACAGAACTGCGACTACCATTTGGTAGAAGACCTAGAACTCTTCCTGTCAAACGTCTTTAATTCGGCCATTTAAATCTTAATCGTTTATAAACACGCAGCAATGGTATAGAATAAACTGCAACTGAAGATCACATCTGATAGAACCTAATGGAAGTGTAATGCATAGTTTTATTGCCAGTGAACTTCTTGAGGAATAAAACTCTTTGAACAGTTATTTGCATGGCAAGGTTGCATGACAATCATTTCATCACTCAATTTTATTGTGCGTCACATTAGAATTTTAATAAGATAATAAAATCCAAATGAGTGCAGGTTGATATTCGAATGATACTTCGGTTCTGTATCACTGGCATTCACTGCATTAGATGGTATGTAAATGGATCTCGGTGGCATATAATAAGGGCAATCAGATTGTCTCCATTTTAATTAATTTGGCTAATTCCATTTTGGCATTAATCACCCAACGTCATGTATATCGTTATAGGTTGTACAGTGTACACTGTGCTTCTGCTTAGTTTTTATTATTCAAACTATTTGGCAACGTTATTTTTAAGGAATCTGGCCAACCGGAAACAAGGTTACATGTAATTGTCTATTTCTGATGCCGCATCGAGTACAATGAGATGCAATTAATTACCCAGTTATGTCTGACAAAAAGGCCATAAATCCTAAATAAGATGCACCTATTTTCAAGCAAGTAATCTTCTGTCGATGATCAAGTGCGACTCTGCATATCAAATGACATTTGAAAGCTTTTGAAGCTTCAGGTCCAAACTGCCGAAAAGAGAGTAGGCTCAGATATAGTCTTCAGCATGCCTAAATGTGTTTGTCATAAATTAAAATATCTCTAGAACTGTATTTCTAATGACTGTCATCATGATTTAGTGGTGAGATAAATACAGTCATCATCAGTCATTAGCACTGTACACATGACAAAATGATTTATGATGGATAGTTACATGCATATAAATGACTGGTTCTCTTTTCAGAAAGCTGTTACCAATGCACCTACCACCATGCCAGAGGGGGAATAGACAGGTGTCGCCACCCACAACATAACGACACCGACTGGAGCACCCCCTGCCGGGGAAGGTGTTTTATCAGAAAAGATCCGAATGGATGTGAGTTGCTGTGGTGATTGAATGGAGGGAATAAGGGGGTGATCAGATCTTTATGGAAAATTAGACAGTGCATCTAAAACACAAAATAATCCTTATTTATCAAAGGGACTACTGACCCACTTGATTTTGGATCTGTCGCATTGGGAGTCTATTCAAAATTAGAGTTATTTTAGGTACACCATGGGTAGGTACTAGTTACTTAGAAACTATTACAAATAGAAATCTGTCTTTATTTGACAATTTTTAATCAAACACTACTTGGCAATAAAACTCACTTTTACACAGGGGTGCCGGAAGGAAATTAGGGCGGCAGGGGCTGTTTGTCGAGAAGGGGCAAATCGAATTCGCGCAACAAAGATAATGTAGATCCAATAATGATTTTGAATACAGACTTTAAAATGTTTGCCGAAATTCACTGTCAATTAAGGCCTAATAATGTTTTTTCTTTGAGATCAAAAGGGCAACCTTGCCCCCCCCCTGCCCCTCCTGCCCCCCCCCCCCTGTTCCGGCATCCTTGCTTTTACACTTCGGGTACAGGGCCGAGGTGCCTCATTTGTACATTCCAAATCGGTGTCACCGTCTCATACGCAATATTTGGAACCATCTGAAATCGGATATCCATAGTCAAGTAGCACTAAGTGCTTCTAAATCAACTTTTTTGAGAAATTTTTATACTTCCATTGTGAATATTACCTTGCCAGCTTTCCAGTTTTTTAAACATTCTATTTGAAAAGTATTTACATCTGATGGATTCAACATTCCCAGTGCAGATACAGTGTTTCATTTATAAGCAGACCTCCAAAAAAGACAATTTTCTAAATTTTTAGCATTTTTCAGCAATTACAACCCCAAAAAACACAATTTCCATCAATATCTTAAATATAACAATCTAGCCAGCATTTAAGTCTAAAAATAAATAAAAGTAACAAATTACCAAATTTATCAAGATTAAAAGCAATTTCATTACATGTAAATGTATTGAAAATTGTGTTAGCTAGGTTATTTTCTGTAAAGAAAGGCGATATTCCTCAAATTTTCCACTTTCACGTGGAATTCAGGATTTGCTACAGGACCCTCACCACCCTCCTGACTATGATGAGGATAAATGCAAAAGCACAGGAAAAAGGAAATATGGAACGATGGAATAACTAAATTTATATATGACTGATGTATACTAATGTCAGGTAGAAATAAAATCATAATTATGAAACATAATGAAATAAAAAACAAACGCAAATTTACAATTTTTCAAGAATTTTTGACATATACTCTGAAAAAAAAAAATGTTTCAAGTTTCTTTCTTGGGAAATTTGCTTGCAATGAGAATGACAAAATTCAGTGCAAAAAATCACTTACGTTTCACATGGAATTCATGAAATAAGTGTTTTATGTGAATGCAGGTTAATTTTATCTTCTAGAAATAAACAAGAAAATTTGTTTAAAAAAAAGAACTACATCTGAAAATGTTATTTTAATTGAAGTCGGTTGAACTATGGCATACTGTATTAGTGTAGAATATTTTTATTTTCAGCTTTAAAAAGGCAAACGCATAATATAAATGCCATAATGGCATAGTTAGATGTACCATAGAGTATGTACAGTGCCGCCTGTATATCAGTGAAACGCATGATATTGTACCATTGCATCAATGCTAAACATCCTCAACCAAACCGCGAGTGGAAACATGAATTCTCATTCGATGAGAGGAAAAAATATTGGATCATAAAGGCCGATATTTGTAACATGTGGGATGATAATGGCTGCCACTTTCCTTGGCTGTACTCGGACTTAGGTATGGGTCAAAGTCTTTGATAAGTAAGTGAAGCACAGGCCAATGTTATTTCAATGGGAAGGGTGGTTCACTTACTTATCAAATACTTTGACCTGTACCTTACTCCAACTACAACAAAGGAAATTGGAAGCCATGCATTGTTATCCCACAAGCCTCACATATCGGCCTGTATGACCCGGTATGTTTCCCTGTCATGGGATGATAATTCTTCCACAAGCAGTTTGGTTGGGGATGTTACAGTGAAACACTTTGATATAGGAAAAATCCTTTCAAGTTCATGTTGATTTTTGCATTCTGTGAGTCATGATACACCATGATTTGTCATGATCATTGCATCAGTATAGTAAGCATATATGCTGTTGATGATTCATGATCGAGATTACATGCCATAGCTGTGAATCTGTAAGATCCAAAGCTGTGTATGAAAGATATTGACATGGGATGATTGGTCATCATTTGGATGATTTGTCATAACCAGGCTCTGGCAGTGATTGGTCTTCCTTCATGATGACAATCCTTCATGATGACAATTGCCTATTCATCTGCCAAAATGAAGGCGTATGCACCTGAGCTGAGAAGGAGAGTCATTTATCTGAAATATTTGCATGATAAAAGTGTACAAGAGATATCTGAAAGCTTTTGTGTCAGCAAGGGATTTGTGTATAGAATGGTACAACTACATGCAGAAACAGGTGGCGTCCATAAGAAGGAAAGGCCTGGAAGAGTCAGGAAATTGAACATAAGTAAATTTGGGGTCAACCATTACATATTGGGGGGGGGGGGGTTTGAGGAGAAAGTACTGCACAGTGACACATGTACCAGAGTCAGTTATTTATTTCTAGCACTCGCTATACAAAACTTGATTTCAAGATCGAACAACATATTGTAAATAAGAGAAAGAAGGAATGATTTTTTTTACTAGACAGGACATTATTGTCATTTAGGCCAGACTTTTTTAATTTTTCGCTTCTCAGAGCGACCGAACCAACCGATTTTCTGCCTATGGAAAAAAAAAAATTATCATACCCACAATTTTTATCAAATTGACATGTATAAAAAACTGAGATTTCACCTTCTTTTTCGTCCTACCGACCTACTCTAGAAAAAGTGCCTTGAGAAGATTAGAGAAACTAAAGATCAATAATGTCTGGCCTTACAGAAGGCACCAAGCCAAGCCAAGGCCGATTCAACATTGCAGTACCCAAGCTAATGATGGAAGTATATTTTTGTATTATCCATAACACTCCTCCTCCCATGGCATCATCCTGTTGGCCTCCAGTTGCCTTGGACCGGCACTGGTGCTCTCAACAGCTGACGAACAAAATCTCTTGAGCGTATGGGCTGTGGTTATGCAGTTATGACAAATCATGCCTATGATGACTCATCATCCCATGTCAAAGTGTTCCACATATTTAGTCACATTTACAACTATATTACATGGTAGTGATCATGAATCATCAGCTGCATATATTTTTCCAATACTAATGTAACGATCATGACAAATCATGGTGTATCATGACTCACAGAATGCAAAAATCAACATGAACCTGAAAGGATTTTTCCTATATCAAAGTGTTTCACTGTAAACCTTAGGTAATAAGAAATAGACCGGACACTCCTGTACTTCAAAGGTACACACTGCGTTTCGGTAGGGGCCTAATGACCATTTAATTGCTTTGAAATAACAGCTGTAATTACCTCAATTAAATTCTCAAGAACCAAAAGAAACAATGGACTGGATATGAAAAAGATATATTTGAATGATTTTAGATAAATTTATATAAAAAAGTAAATATGTTTCATTGACTGACTCATTAAGTTATGTACTTATAATCTGGTGAAATACTAGGGGTACATATTTTTTTTAATAATTATGTGATGTGTTTTTTTAAATGTCATTTTTTGTACTTAAGAATCATCATACATCCATGTATCTTTCAGGGATCGACAGAGAATTGTTAGAACTTTCCAAAATGGGGTCTGCCTATTACATAGGCCCAATAATAGTGAAATGGTGATCCATCAAAGTGCTTTCGATCTCCAACTAGTTACAACTTGTCTTTAAAAAATTAGTACTTTTAAATGCATGTAACTCAATTCGAGGAATTTCGAAGATTAAACCATTATAACGATTATTAGGACAAGATTCTTGGCTTTCTAATGAATGTAGTCTCATCTACGGCTTTCCATGGATTGGAGGGTTTATTTGAGTTTAAAAAATTCATGTTTTTTCAAATTTATTAACATCCTGGTCCATAAATCAAGTTATTACAGGCCTATGATTAAAATAAAGACATGTACAGAATTGTCTGAATCTGCTTGTTGCATATGAGTTGGTTTTATGTACATAAGACAAAAAATTAAAAATATTCATTTCCAGCCTCTATCTTTAAAAGGGGTGAAGATGAAGATGCTCTATGCTCACTGAAGCGCAGTGTGTACATCAAACAAAATATGTGATTAACAATTAATTAGTGATTTTGGGCCAGCTCTGGGCCAATATGAAACCTTGGTAATGACCATGTAATGATAACTGTTTTATGACTTAAGTGAGTTTCCGATCTATTTCTTATTCCCTAAGGTAAAACATTGATGCAATGGCACACTGTGCCAGGCACAGTATCATGCGTTTCACTTACTTACAGTTGGCACTGCAAGTTATAGATCCATAGATATATGCACTTCATGTGAAAGGTCTTATCCCTCCTTGCTGTCTGTGCTATGATAGCATTTAATTTGAATTTGAATAAAGCAGATTCAACATAAAAATTAATTATATCAACCATTGGCATTTGAATGTTTGCTTTAATATCCTCAAACTCAATAAATTCAGTAACATTTAATTTGACTGTGCAGTGTTTTTTTTTCTCATTTTACTGCTTTTATGACATGATAACCTTATATACTAATACTGTGTGGGGCTACGTTACATTGTTCCTGCTCAAGGGAATTCTATGATAAAGAAGTGAAAGCACCATAATGCGTCATTTGACTTCTCACATAATTCAGCACTTCAGTATTGTCAAAGAATAGAAAACCCATCTTATATCACTTCGGGGTAATGAAGGGGCACTTTTGCGTGCCAACTTTGAATTACCATACAATGTAATTTACCAAAGAAGAAGATACTAACCTCAGATAAGATACTATACATATAAGGATAGGATAATATATGATAGGCTAGGCTAGCATGCCTGAGTTCCCTAATTTTTCCTATCCTATCGTAGCCCAGCATGGCTAGAAAAGATGTGGATTTCCATGCAATTTTATTTAAAAGTCTGATGAAATTTCCCACGAATGGTCGTGAATCAAGCGACCACTTCCCAAGTCAGAAATGTGTACCTTTCTTCAGAAATTTCCAGCGAGATTTAGATATTTCCAGGCAAAGACAGGCTAGGCTAGGATAGGCTAGGCTGGGCTGCTATGAGGATAGGATAGGATAGGATGGGATAAAATAGGATAGGATAGGGTTTATTGAAGCAACTCTGTTTAATTAATGGCATGCAGGTATAGTAACTGACTATATTATCTCCATAAGTTGTGAAAATGTTTCGACGTCTGACACACATAACACAAAAATGTTGATAATGATTTACTCTCAAAACCGCAACCAGCATCATATAGTTTCTTCTTCTTTCACCAGTCATTTACAGAGGTTGTGCCTCCCCGCACCTCTTCCCCCGAGTCAGGCTTTACGGCCAGGATTGTTCCTACCAGGGCTACCCCAAGTCCCTCTGGTGGTTTTGTGACGGAGATTTCTGCAACAATATTGACATCGTCCAGACTTGCCAGACCTGGAGGCAATTACAAAACCTTTATGCACGTAAGTAGAATTTTTGCTGACTTCCTAATACCAAAAATATAAAAATGTATAGATTTCAAATCATTTCTAAAGTTATGAAATTCCCCATGTTCTTTTATATCATATATGCAGTACTTTGCATTATGCTGTGTAGCAACTTCCAACAGAAAAAAATCCGCTTTTAATCTGTGTGGGAATGTGTGCCATTTAAAAAAATGTTGCTGAGTAAGAAATAGATAAGTTAAAATGGAAAAACATTATGTAATTTTTGCATCACATGCAAAAGAACACGACTGGCATGTGGGTAACCCTGGAAATCCTACCTGTGAAGTTAAGACCAAATTTTTAGATGAAAGTTGATCCCGTCTGCTTCATCTGATACTCTGCTCCAGTAGAAACACATTATTTAAAAAAGGCCGTTTCGTGAAGGGAATTGAGCTCAAGAAAGAGAGGCTTCAAAAATCTGTGCAGTGATGGTCTCAACATCAATGGTCGACAGCAGGAAATTAGGTCAAGTGGGTCCAGCTGCTTATCGATGACTTAGTTTCGAATTTAACAAAACATGACAGATTCATCTTCAAAAGTGTCTTAAAAATTCAATTTGATCCCATAGTATTCCCTGTACCTATAATTTTTATGGAATAGTTAATCATTAGCCTATTAGCCTTGAAAAACTAAATTAAATTATTAACATGTGATTCATTTCATTTCAAAACAGACAACAAGAAAACAAAATTAAAGTTACATAACCTTTGTAAACTGTTGATTATGTAACAGTTAAGTGAGCAATGAATCTGCATGCAAATCATGCTATTGTTTTATTACTATTATACTATTATGTAATAGGCCTATCAACAATCTAGCATAGACTTAAAATTTGGCAGCTTTCAGTGTTGTCTGCCTTTTTAGCTGATTATCTGTCAGTTATATTTTTCTATAATCCTTTTTACTATTTAGCTGATTATCTATCAATTCTATTTATCTATAGTCCTATTTTTCTACATATATCTGTCTGTCTATCTCCTATTCTATTCTATTCTAGATATATTCTATCTTTCTAGTCCAAATTTTTCTCTATTTTTCTATATACTTGTCTTTCAAATTTTTTGAAACAGTAACAGAACTGCTTTTCATATATTGAATATGAAATAAATTTAATGAAAGTTATAAGTCAGACAAAAACTTTTCAGTGCTGCGCGAATTTCATGGATGTGCCATTTACATATTAAAAATCGGAATGTTTTTTTAAAATTTTTATGAAAATTATCTGTTGGCCTATTAAGGGTTGAGGTGGATTGTCAGACCCATTGTATCATCATTAATTCAAAGTCTCTTGGATTGTTTGAGAGAATTGCATTCGCATATTTGATTGACAGCTGTCAAACTGAATAACTGTAAACATTGCGTAATGTTAATTGCTTTGTCTGCAGCTTTTACCTGATCCCTGTCATTAGTGTTGTTGATAGTAACGGTTGATCGCCAATCAGTTAGGATTACGTAATCTTAATCTTGTTTTGACATCTCTGATTGGCTGATGACACTCGACAAGTTATATGTAAAAAATAAATCAGAAGTTAATTTTAAATACAAAACAATCATGGTGGAAAATTTTGAGTATTGTCAATTTGAAGAGTTTGTGTTGTCATTCCTATATTACACTGACACAGGGGAATATAGAGCTATTTTTAAAACTCCTTTATCAGGGGCGGACTGGCGCCACAGCGGGCCCCTGGGCAAAAGCTTTGGTGGGCCCCAATTATCACAATTGCGGCATCTTCGATCTAACGTTCTCTATTCATTTGCACCCTGTTACCCGCATCAAAAACCATAACAATTGCAAAATGTAGATTGTTGTTATCTGCGTTATATGAAATTATGAACAGTATACAATAAAATCAAACAAAAACATGTGCACCGAAATTGGGAGCCTCGAGATGAAAAGTGGAATTTTGAAGCAAAATATAGGCCTACTTTCAGGAGGGCCCAAGAGAAAAAAGTTCACATTCAGTCCTTGTGAATCATCTGTAAAACTTGGTCAAAGATTTAAAGTTTGAAGAAAATCCATTGGTTTTTCAAGGAGTCAGACACAATTTTGTCAAAAATTTGGGATTCACAAATTTGATTGAGGCTATGAGACGAAGAATAAGCACCACATCCAGATGTTAGTGACTTCAAATTGTCAACAAAGACTCGACTTGAATTGTGTGTGATTTTGTTTTTTGAAACAGCTTCACTAAATGTCGCCTAATGCAGCCGATTCTAAATGTTTTTCAGTGAAACTTTCCCGGCCCCAGGGCTGAACATTCAGGCAGATCAATGCTGAATTTTATGGCCATACCTCTTAGAAGGTGGTTTTTAAGCTGTTTGAAAAGGTGTGCGTTTTGAAGTGTATAAGCAGTTTTTATTCACTTTCCGCAGATGCTTTGGTATTCGACTGTGATATTTTATGTAAATATAATATAAGCAGACACAGATCAACAATGTGTATAATTTGCCTTAAAATATGTTATAGATATCTTAGAAATGTGTTAACAAATACCCCAATCCCCAACTGCAGCAGTTGAACTGCTGTGATCTGTGACGAGAGTTTATGAAAAATGTTAGGTGCATGTACTGCAATAATTTTTGGACAGAAAACTTACTAACAAGCCCTGCTCAAGGCTGGGTCTTTGTATAGTGCAATTTCTATATAATACTTGAAAATACATGTACTAACTTACTCACCCAGAGATCAGATCAATAGAATTCATACTTAAATGTGCTATGACATGAACATTTGTCAAAACTATTTAAGATATTCTATTTCTAAAAATAGAACTGTGAAAAGAAAATGTTCAACTGCATGCTGTATCAGAAGGCCTTAGGCAGAAATATTATAATCAACTAGCAGAGTACCCGTCTAAAGACGGGTAGACCCGGTTTATACATTGACCCAATCAGGGGTTTGTGTGAATATGTCAATGTGATCTCTGTCATACTTGTTTATGGTGAATTAAAAAAAAAAATTGCTATTTGTGAACCCCCCCACTCCCCCGCCAGGGGCGGACTGGCCTATGTGGCAGAGTGGCAGCTGCCACGGGCCCAACCACTAAGGGGGGCCATGCAAGGTGCCAAAAAATATAAAATAGTCAAAATGGTGATCTTTTGTAACCAAGTTTGTGACCTTGTGATTCAATGAAACTTTTAGATAAGACTCCAATGTGAGAGGGCCTTATGTGGAAATGGGCCCCTCCACCTTTGCATAAATGGAGTAGTGCCACAAATAGGAATGTTTGGGCCCTTCGACTTATTTTGCCACGCGCCAAAAATGTCGCTAGTCGGCCCTTCTCCCCCACCCGTCTTTATTGAGACGTGGGTGTATGTTGACAGCATTTTCAATCGTGCTTTAGTCTTTGTGTCCTAATTAACCTATCATATTGTAGTGTATAAGTGTTCGATGCGAAGGCCCAATCACCCATCCATCTGCTTGTCGTCCCGCTTTGTAACCTTGGTGATCTTCAAAGTAATCTCCCACATAGTTGTCCCTCTCGACCCACCCTGCAATTGTTGTAAAGTCCTGCTCATGTTCACCACTTCTTCCATATTCTTAGACTATCTACCTGTCTAAGTATGTATGTATATGTATGTATTTGTCTATCTCTTCATCTCTCTGACTGTCTGTTTGTATAGATCTATCTTCCTTCTTTCCGTGCTTCCCCCTTCCTTTCTATCTTCCTTTCCCCTTATTTCATCCCTTCCTTCCTTTTTTCCTTTCCTTCGTACCTTCCTCCAAGCATTCATTCCTTCCTTTCTTAATTGCGTAATTCCTTCCTTAATTCCTACCCTAATTCCTTAATTCCTTCATAGTGCCTTCTTCTTTCTATAGTTTTTTATGGCTTTAATAAATGTGAACAATCTCTCCATTTGTCTTTCTCTCTTTCTCTATATCTATCTTCCTTCTTTCCATTATACCTCCTGCCTTTCTAACTTCTTTTCCCCTTCTTTTATTCCTTCCTTCCTTCCTTCCTTCCTTCCTTGAAGCATTCATTCCTTCCTTTCTTAATTCCTTCCTTCCTGTACTGCTTAATTGCTTCCTTATCCCCTTTTGTAATTCCTTCCTTAAGTCCTGCCCTATAATACCTTCATTCTTTCATTCCTTCTTTCTATAGTGTTTAAAAACTTTAATAGATGTGAACATTCGCTTTTATTTGACTGGCTGGTGCTGTTGCTGCTGCTATCACTGCTATGCAGCAGGGCAGTCATAATTCTTGGGATATGGATAACTTGTTTAGCTGTCTTTAAGTAAATATTCGGGAATTTTGATCCATTTGAAGCAATACAAACACAGTTCAGACATAGTGGAACAGAGTGGTAAAATATTGTGACAGTCAGGTCAGCCATAGCTGAGAAGACCCGTGACAAAGGAATATTGGGAGGTGAATTTTATATATGTATATAGATAACAAAAAAAAACAAGAACGAACACTCAGAGAGTGTATACATAGGCCTGCCAGCCTGCCGAGGCCTATCTATGTATCTATGTATGTATCTATGTATGTATCTATGTATGTATGTATGTATCTATCTATCTATCTATCTATCTATCTATCTATCTATCTATCTATCTATCTATCTATCTATCGATCTGTCTGTCTCTCTGTCTCCCTACCTCTCTATCTCTAACTCTCTTTCTATCCATCTATCTATCTAGCTATCTATCTAGCTGTCTATCTATCTATATATCTATCTATCTAATCATTCGATACCTGTGTATTGTATAAGTCAGAATCGTATCTATAAATTTACTGAGGTATCTATCTGACTTTTTATCAATATGTCCCCTAACTTCTACTCTAATAAATTGTTAATGAAGCTGGAGTTTAGTAAATGCATTGAATATAATGAATTATAGCAAAGCATATACTACTGCTGAAAAATTACTTTCCTTCTTTCTCTCCTTTATTAATAAATCTGTAAACACTTGCTGTAAATAATGGCGTGAAAAATGGACACTGTGCAGAATGGTACAGGTATATTTTCAATTAAATAACCAAATAAGTGAGGGAGACCAGCCAAATTCGAAAAGAGCCTTCAATGACCCACAAGTAAGACTACTACAAAGAATCAGATTCATACAGTACATAGTTTTAACAGGATCTTGTGCACAGCGTCATACAGATAGAGAGAGCTTGACTCTTCACACTGTGCAGAATGGTACAGGTATATTTTCAATTAAATAACGAATCGAAAAGAGCCTTCAATGACCCACAAGTAAGAATACTACAAAGAATCAGATTCATACAGTACATAGTTTTAACAGGATCTTGTGCACAGCGTCATATAGATAGAGAGAGCTTGACTCTTCACACTGTGCAGAATGGTACAGGTATATTTTCAATTAAATAACGAAATAAGTGAGGGAGACCAGCCAAATTCGAAAAGAGCCTTCAATGACCCACAAGTAAGAATACTACAAAGAATCAGATTCATACAGTACATAGTTTTAACAGGATCTTGTGCACAGCGTCATACAGATAGAGAGAGCTTGACTCTTCACACTGTGCAGAATGGTACAGGTATATTTTCAATTAAATAACGAATCGAAAAGAGCCTTCAATGACCCACAAGTAAGAATACTACAAAGAATCAGATTCATACAGTACATAGTTTTAACAGGATCTTGTGCACAGCGTCATACAGATAGAGAGAGCTTGACTCGTCACAACATAAGCCCTGCTGCAGGCAGGCCTAAAAATGCTGCAATTTTGTAGTGCTACAGTCATGGCACAATCCCATTATCATTATAAAACCTTATAGTTTTATTTAGCTAAAATCAGGTCAAATCCAATTTATGACCTTGACCTGAGATCATTTATAAGATTATGTCATTCACGTATACTTTTGTAATCGGTACAACTGCTGACAAAGGTTTGAATTGAGGAACATCTGACCAGACAGTATTTACTTGACTTACATCATCAATAAACATATCATATGGTAATTAAAAGAACCTTCGACAAAATCACCGTGAAACACTTTTGAAAATGCTAACTTGAAGTAACTTCTCATAGAAATTTAAGAAGAAAGCAATTCAAAAGATGCCTGTGTGACACTTTGCTGTGCAATCGTAGCATATTGTACATGCACAGATACTGCAAATGCAGTTTTTCCTGTCGCAACTATGACAAGATTACAAAACGTGCACAAGATACGAGGTCAAGTATAATTGCAACATCTCAAGACCTTACAGACTGCAACAGATTGTATAAATTTATGAGCTTCAACCACAAATAAGAGACTATAATTTTAAAATTACTTTTAAAAACCCTAATCATTTGGAACCAATTGGGGGATCAATTAGATTAATGGCGTTCCTGGGGGCTATTATTGACAGAAATTTAAAATAAATTATTTAATGTAACAGTCTTTTCGAAGCACATATTTGCATTGACGATTTAGAATCACTCTTAGGCCTATACATCAAACCTCTGCCCATCATTTTAAATTTAATATCCTAAGGAGGTAAATACATTTGCGACCCGCTGCATAATTGAGGTGTTCTTTGTCACCCCAGTCAATGACAGTTACGTGAAACTTCCTAGACACTCAAGGCCCATTCTTTTACTATCTTTCAGATGTATGCGACGGGGTGTGCCGAGATAAGACGGGGCTTTACGCAGACCCCTTCAGCCGACGACACTACGTGGCCTGTGGCTACGAGGTCATCAACGGGAAACCTTGCCCATGTTGCAGACCTTACTACTTGCCCTGTCCTCACCGGACGGAATGGAACGACAAATTGAAGAAATGTACGTGGATTGCCCCTCCCTCAATCATGGGCAAAGGTTATAAATATGGATTCCGCTAGGGGGAGCCACCGTTCCCACTGATAGACATTGGCCCAGCTCACCCCCTTGTGGCAAACCTCTCCCCATTGTTTGCAGCACACCGTAGCCTTTTGCTCATGAAAGCTTTTGAGGCTCATTGACTGGCTTGTCTCGACATGGGTGGTCCATCGACCGCCAATAACAATTGACTGATTTTTGTGACTTCTATATTTCTTTTCATCCTAATATTCTTGCAATTCACGCGACTTCTCACAGCTGTGTAAATACTCTTTCAAGCCAAAACTCATATAAAAACTTTATTCATTGTATATATATATTTCTTTACATTGTATTCATTCAGGTCATTGATCAAATAAACTCATAAAAGTACGGTGTAGTTTTTTACATAATATTATGTACAAACTCTCATGCTGTTTGCAGCGCATACAAAAACACAGACTTACAAAAGCATAAATTGAAAGATACAAAAATAGTTTAGACACATTCCAATCTGTTCATTCAGCAATTCAACAAAGGTCATTATGTAACACTCATCCTTGATGCTAATGTCATTGTGTGGACAAAGCTGATATGAATGCGAATTATATCGTGATAACAACTGGTAAACAACAGGACTGTGGGACATGTGGGCATAGGAGCAGCCAGTAGCAGAATGGCCTTGCAATTCTATATTATTATTGACTCCACTTCAGCTCCTTCCATGCATTTGATGGGTAATCCAAGAAACAAGATGGCCGAATCACGTGACTTCCGGTACAGTGGGGTACTCCTGGAGCGAGTGATTCCGTGAGTGATTCCGTGAGGGAACGGCCGAAGGTGAAACTGGTCGGAGAAGGAGGGGAAGGGGTGGAGGGGAACCATCGAGGACTATGACAAATATTGATATATGCAGAATGAGCATGTTAGAGGGGCTATCACAGGCCGGGGGCGAGCGACTGACACTAGCGCCCATTAGCAAAAGTCACTTCATCGGGCTTTATCCAGCCGATCTCGTGCAGTTCTCGGGGGTCTTGGTTATTGCGAGATCTGTGCCCTTGGGGTACGTGGGGTACGTGGGGTACATGGGGTGCATGGTGGAACTGGGCTTCGGCCTCAGGGTCCAGCACAAAATACTGTTGTTGGGCCCCCGAAGGACTTAGCTGGTCGGCGGAAGAGGCCATGCAGGGATTGGGACCTCCCATGTCCCTCCGGTCGAAGTGGGGACTCTCATAGACGTGTTCCACATAACGGAAGTCCTGGCCGTCGCCAGCAGTGGAAACTGGATGATAGGGGGGAGGGGGCAGGTCCGAGTTTTTGGGTTTGTTGCGCTGGAGCTGCCACGTTCGGTAATAATTGTTCTCGTTGATGCCGTAAGGGTCCATAGGATCACGTGACTTACTCAAGGTGGCACTGCCATAGGGCCTATTTCCGTCGTGGTAGCCAGCAGGAGAAAGGGGGTCAGGAGCCGGACGTTTAGACCTTTGCCTGGGGAGAGAACGATGTCATTAGGACGCGAGTGAAATATGAACATCTTAAAGTACAATGTATCATTGAGAAGATTGAGAAGGTTCTTGTATGTACAGTGTATAGTGTATAACAAGGAGCTCTTATGATGCCTATATGAGTCGTCAGTGAAGATGTTAACATCTAAATGGTATCATTATAATTGGTGCAATGTTATGCAAGCACCTAATGATTACACTTCAGGCAATTATGTAATGAAACACGTTAGCTGTATTAGATTCAGGATATTTAATTGTCACAAGAAATTGAGTCCTATAAATGGATTAGGAGAGTAATGTGTATCACTTACCACTTGAGGATAAAGAGACCTATTAGCAGGATAACAATGCCAACTAAGACAGCCACTCCCACGATGATGGCGATGGATATACCTGCAAGGAAATGAGAAGTTAATGCATTATTAGAAGGAAGGGAAGTAAGGCTGGGGGAACTTGATTCCCCTGCTCAGGCCTGCTTACAGATTGGAATAACTTCATCTTAATTCATCAGCATGGATGGCGTTGCCTCGCATCGGCCCGCAGTGGATGCATAACCTTCTCAAATTCGCCTCCCATGGATAGGCCTCTTGACGATTCTCAGGACAATTTTGGGACTTCAATCTCAACAACGATCATGTTGTATTGGCCGCGGGTGAATTAATCAATCCTCAAGTGAGCCGTTCTAACCAGGAGCTTGCAGTTTGAAAATATTATGCACGAAGTACCGGGCTTCCCTCAGGCCCTGCCCTATATTGCATTAATTCCTTTGTAAAATTTGAGATTGACATTTTGGTGGAAACTCTAAGCACATGCCTCCTTATTATTCGAGTTATTAGACCGATCTCATTCCGCTGCCAAATTGTTCATCATCAGGTGACAGAAAGTCTATCCATTAGCCTTTGCACAATTAGCTTTCTGAATTTTATGGGTTTATAAGCTTTAATGCTCCTATACATCATGGCTTTGGCTCTCTTTTAAGGGCTGTCAATAAAGATATAAATCACGATGGAAACTGCCTCCTATTCTTGCCATTAAGATATTGTACGAAAATCAAAGGGAGAGTGATGTTGCAAGAAACATAATAAAGAGAAAGAAAAAAATAACCATCTTTTTATGGTATTTTTTGATATTTAGAAAAGCAATCATAAACAGGGATGAGTAATAACAGCTCTTCTTCTCTTTTTGTCTGCTTCGGGCCCAGAAGATGCTGATGCTAGGGCCTAGAGGATCAGGAATAAATTGGAGCACCATGAGGTAAGATTTGTGGCGATTGAGGGGCCTAGATGACAGGCCGAGTCTGTTTAGTTGCAATTATGAGCAATCAGCCAGCGAGACGTCCCCTGCTCAGATAAACGACCAGCAAATCTCACTAAACCCCTGGACTGTCGTAGTGGCGAGATCTGGACGAGAACTCAAGCGGAAGTCGGCCATATTGGTTTAAACAGACGAAAAACAAAGATGGCGGCTGACAGATAGGCATGCTGGGAAGGAGGGGAGGCGCGAAAAGCAGCAGACTTGTTGACGTGAAGCTGCAAAGTCGTCTGCTAGACTTACGTGACTGAAATATCAGTTAGATCGAGAGAGGCCCGGCTAGACTGTCCTAATCAGCTATTTCATTTCACTGCTGCAGTGAGACGGACTCGTCATGCACAATCATTATAGCATCAACACTCATCAGGCTATTTACATGTTCCGCCCCATCATCCTTCTGATTCCTTCATATATGGAAAAGCGATTGATGGCATCATGGCATACATCAAAGTGCAACTCAGGGCTGTAGCGAGGTTTCTCCTTGGGAGCAGTTTTCACTCTTTGATCACTTATTCACTTTTTAAAGTGTTTCTTTAATCATTGAAGAGCATCACCCATATGACGTAATGTTGTTGGATCTAAAAAAGCTTTCAAAAGATCAAAACCAGTCAAGCGTGGAACCATTATAGGCTGCATCAACTCAAGGGAGTCTCGAGTCTGGCTGAAGTGCTGGGTTGGCTTGACGAAGGCTTATCAAGTGGATACAGCTTAATTTTGACATGGTTCTGCGACTATAAAGTCATTGTCTGGGGCTATTAATGTTGTTGTCTGGTCGTTATCCAGTCATTACTTATTCTGCGAAATTGCAACATGGCCTGGTGCCAAGTAGGGGAATATTGCATGTAGCAATTGCATGTAGCAGCACAAGCACCTCCACCAATGGCCCCTTTTGAAATGGCTTCTGCCTGCGGGCTGGTTGCATCAATTATTCCATGGGCAGTTAAAGTTTTGATCTTTCTGAGGCATGCGAGAGTTGGCGGGAAAGCAGCTAAACATGCAGAAGGCAGCATCTGGGGAAGTATTGGTTTCTTATCGGAGAATGCCTTTTAATCTTGTTAAAACATCAAGCCTCCTTCAGCTCCCCCAAATTTCAAGGTAACTTGATCAACCAACGGATTCCACAACGAGGCTAATTTTGTTAGCTTATCTTGGGAATTATAATAAGATGGCTGAAGTAATCAAATTGGCCCGATCGTTTAAATCTGGTTTAGTAGAGACAGCTGCAGACGGAGCTCTAGGCCAACTCTAGGCCAGGGAAGATTTAAGGGTTATGGCTGTTAAGAGACAAGTTAAGGGACATGGGTTAAAGGAGATGTGTTCAAGGAGACCTTTTAAGGGATATGTGTTTGGAGAGATTTGTCAAGGAATGTGTTTAAGAAGATATTTCGAGAGAGATGGGTTAAGGGAGATGGGTTAAGGGAGATTTGTTAAAGGAGATAAGGGAGATGTGTTAAGGGAGACATGTTAAGGGAGATTTGTTAAGAGAGATGTGTTATGAAATGTGTTAAGGGAGACTTGTTGAGTGAGATTCATAGAGGGAATTTTTTAAAGGCAAATCTTAAAGAACTCTCACCTTGGGAACTGGTGACGGCCGTCCACATTGAACTGGCATCGGCGTTGCCTAATGGAACTGAAAGACAAAAGAAGATTTTAAGCATCATCAGAAAATCAGAGGTGCTCACTTCAAAGGCAACAAGACTTTCACCTGTATCGATCACTTTTTACCCTTGTGCAAATGACATTGCCTTTACTACTGAGCTGGGCGACATACTTTGATCACAATATCTCAATTTAAGGCGTTCTGAGCTCAATACATCCCAGGGATCAGACTTAAAGAGGCAATTATTGTAACCTTCGATCGCCCTTGGCATCCGAGCAGGGAGCAAGACATCACTGGGAACGCAGGAGGGAGTTTAATTTATGCTAGGCCGAGTGGACTAATGTCCTTTAATGAGGACATCTGAGAATGTGCAAGGCAAATTTGTAATTTAATCGATTCAACTTCAGATCTGGCTTCTTTCATCTGGAAGAAATATTACTCCAGAAATACTCCATTTGTGACATTTGCAATTTCAGAACCAATTGATGCATCTGCCCTTTTGAATAATGTTGTCATATATCTAAACTGTAAAAATGTACATACAGCACGGTCATTGCATTGGCCTCCCCAGTCTATATGTCTGGAGCTTAGCATTGAGGTGAGGTTCAAGACATTATATGAGAAAAACAAACTTCACAAGCCACAAAGCCGGAGTGAATGAGGAGCAGCTTTTGTGGAGGAATGCCTTTTTGATTAGAAGTGCTTCGTTGTTTTTTGTAGTTGCTTTTTCAGGACAGGTTGCTTTGCTTTTTGCCTACTAGTTGCTAAAGCTTCAGAGAGAGACGCAGTGTATGCTTTCATCAGCCCAGGCCCTACCTGACAGACTGCGATACTCTGGGAGTGAGTATTATCATCCCGGGCTGGCTATCTCACCAGACCATACCATTCATGACAGGCTTTCAAATCAGCTCACTTTATGCAGGCCGGACAAGGCCGTTCTAATATGCTTTGTAGCAGCTATATAAAATACAGACTTCTGAAGGTCCTCCAGAAGAGCCTTCAAATTGAATATGTGCAAGGCATTGTGGGTATGTAAGCTCCCCCTACTTCCGACTGGGATAACCTTAAACGGATGCAGTCTGAATGTCGTCCTATCGCCGTTCTGTTTAATGGAAGCAGTCTTTGTTTAAACCAGACTCTCCTTTTGTATACAGTTCCAGCTCTCTCTCGCTTGTTTATTTTTAAACAATGCCTGAACGAAACCAGACGTGACTGAAATTAGTTAAAGAAACCTCAGCTCTTTTTAGCCAAGTAGAAATATTCTGACATAGCAAAAACAGTTACTGTTCAAATGAAAAACTACACTGCGTCTGATTAATTCTCTTGAAACGCAGATTCAACTAATTTAAACTGAAGCAGTATTTACAAAGGCAGGGATATATGACAATGCCAAAGCTGACTGGCATGCAGTGGGGACTCTTTCCAAATAAACCGGTTCATCCCAGGAATTCCGTGGAATTGTATAAAGCAAACACTGACTGTATGTGGATATAGAGTGATGGCCGTATGATGTTCGATTGGTATACAAACACTTCTCATATTTCCTAACGGCTATGACATTGCATTTCACTCCCATGTCCAGCTTATAAGCTCTTATATGTGGGATTGTCCTGATATGTCACTGCTAACTCCAGTGCTTATACGGATGTCTGTACTTGTACAATATATATGGGAGGTAAGCACCCGGCCTGAATGCCTCTCCAGAAAAAGACATTAATTTCCATAGACTCACTTTTGGAACAGTTTCCCAGGGAACCCAGCCACTTATTTCCTTGACAGGTCAGCAGCCAGCGCTCGTCGGTCAGCAGACACTCTATTATCGCCCGCGTGGCCGTCCGAGAGACCTTAGATCCGGCAGGGGGCGCCAACAGGTCCGGACATCCGGTGACTGCAATTAAATCAAGACACAATTTATTGCACAATATTTACTAGACACAAAGGGTGCAAAACTACAGATAGTTCCATGTAACGTGCATAATACAACAACAAAGCATAGACACAATTGCACCAACGTTTAGCTACAATATATATTCTAACATAGATTCAACTTCCTTCGAAGAACTATACGAAATGCAGCGCAAATTTCGTCTATGCATTGCCATCTCCGTGTTACAATGTAATATGCTGTGTTCCGATTTTTAGAGCAAATGCAATTCTAATGTTTAGCAAGTGTTGCAGAAATAGTAATTCAGAGCACATACTCAAGAGAATTTTATCTAAGAAAGTTGCATAAAACCATACACATGCCCCAGAGTAATGCGCCATAATATATTATGCATGAATGACATGTGCAACACAGCACATATACACGGGTGACATGTCAAGCATGTATCCCATAAAGCAGTTTGGATGCATGAACGTCAAATGTATCACCATTAAACAGGATGTCTTCTTTTGTTTCTTTTTAAAAGAAAGATGACTCTCATTTAAGACCCATTGTCTTAACTAGGCATACTTCAAGCCAGTATTGATTGATCAGTTGGGATTTTAGAAATACAGAATGTTTATTGATTATTATTATCAGACCAAAACACTCTTGGCTATAGCATCAGACAAGAGGCCATTAATCTTAAAAGAAACGGAATCCCATTAAAATCCAAGATGAAAAGATGAGCCAAAAATGGAAATAGGCGAACGCCAATTAATATCACAAGCTCCCAGATTTATTTCGAATATTCAGTAGTTCATGGAACAAACTTGCAATGTTTCACGTAGTTTTAATGAATATATTTTTAAGCCCGCGACAGATCATGTTACAACTAAAGCTCAGTCTGGTGAACACATTACATAGAAGCAGCAACATGAAGGGAACGAGACAATACTAAAATATTAATGGCTGACTTGATAGGCAATTTGGTTAAGAAGCAGTTTGGCTATTTATTTCTAGTTTAGCAGGAAGAAGTGCTTGGTACATGTCATTTAGGGTGTTACCTGGGAGACCACTTTTCTTCATTGACCACAAGACGCCAGAGTCTATCTTATCTAATATTCATACAGCAACCCTCCCTGTCTTTTACACGATTAGGATGAATAGCCTTTGTGGCCCTTTCCAGCTTTCTGTTTCTTGCCTAGGGGCACTCAGCAAGACAATGTCCTACAACCGTCAACTTGAAGCTGTATGTAAATTCCCCGCTGTGGTTAGCAGCCCTCAGACTTGGCAGCTTCAGTAATAACCACTCAGATGTGCACCAACTAGAATTTATACACACATGTGTCACAATACAGATGTATATCTAAGAGTGTAAGTGGGGAAATGATATTAGAACTTGTGGATTCATAAATTCCTATTGCACCAATATTGCACCATGACTGCACTGCATGACCACAATTGTATTATCAATGTATCTGGCTTGAATTGGGCCTATCATTTGTCGCTGGCACTCCTACTTGAACTGATCCAAAACATTTATCATTACCAGCCAAAAGTTAAACTGTGATCAAACGCCTGTACAGATTGCACTAACATATCTTTGAATTCAATTTTGCTTTTTGCATCGGCTCAATGAACCAACTTTACTCTTTGAATTCTGGTTGTTGCACTGCCTTCAATTTGACACACCCAATTTGTTTATGAAAAAGTGTGTATGGCAGTGATAAGTGAGTCATCAGACATGCCAGGATATGTTCTGATCGTCACTTTGCTCATTTCTCTGATCTTTCAAATGATCTCCCTCTTCACCTATCCTATTTCTGACACCAGTTTGGACAAAGCTGACAAGTTCTGACAGATTTTCTGACAGCCGTTTTTTATTGACTTGCCACAATTTGGCAGGGCTGCAGTGAGGACGAATCTGATGCCCTGAAATTTGGATCAATAACATCTCTAAAGACTTCACTTTAATATCTCATTTCAATGAGCCTATTCAAATTTATTTGATTTTGGCAAACTGTTGCTGAATTGCTGAAACTGTATACACCTATGATAGTTCGCATTTTTTGTGGAGATGAAGCTATGGAAGCAGCAACAAGTTATGGAGCTAGTACAAAAACATGAGTCTACATCTTTCTTATAATGAAACAATATATGTATGCCTTCTCTCAGAGTACCATCTTCTAAGAAAGACAATGTACCCTTCGTGTCTGATGCCATTCCCTACCATATTCCATTTGCAGAGCCAGCGAGTAGAAGATAAAAAGCGTAATAGTTATGAAAAAAACACCTACCATCATATTCCAACAATAAGTGGCCATACTCCTCCTCCTCCTTCCTCCTCTTCGTCACCAGTCTCACTTCCACAGCATTTTCTGATGACGTGTACACATTTGTTTTCCTCCGAGAGCCGGAACAGATGGTTTTGCTGGCAGTGAGCGACTTCTCCTTAATAATGGCATAGACATGACACACTTCTGGAAAATTCTCATCAGGCCCCAATATGTTTGTACTGTCATGTTGAACACTGGAAAAGACAATGGGGTAGAATAGAATAGAGTAGAAAATAATAGAGTAGAATAGAATAGAGTTGAATAGAATATAGTAGAATAGAATAGAGTAGAATAGAATAGAGTAGAATAGAATAGAGTAGAATAGAATAGAGTGGAAGAGTAGAATAGAACAGAATAGAATGAAATTGAATAGAATAGATAAGAATTTTCAATTATCACTTTACGACAACATATCAGCCGCCAGGCATTAAAAACTCTAAAATTTTAATTATTTCGGAATTAAAGACAGTTCCGTTTGCTTTACATGAATGAGTCTTGTGACAGATGAAGAGAAATCCATTGTTACTGGAGAAAAAAGGTGAATTATTAATGAAGAGGAGTTGATTATTTTGAAGAGACGGAGAGAGCTTACTTGGCGCTGAGATCGAAGTCCCACAGGGTGAAGTTGATCCTTTGTCCTGGAGGCACATTGATGACCCAAGGAGCGTCAATGGTCCCGCATCCCGTCTCCTCAGCAACCAGGCTCGAGATGAAACCACGCGGCTGCGAAGTCTCTATCAAAGGAGAAGACCGACACTGGTCGCGAGGCCCTTGCATAACTGGAAGACAAGAAGGAAACACGTCAAGTGATTGGATTCTTTATGACCGGGATGTCTGGTGATGACCTAGGAGTTTGCGGATTCCCCGGTTTTATTAAAATTCAAGCAGCGGAGGGAGAAGAGGCGATGGTGAATGATATTTGGATTGCATGAAGATAAATCAAAGGTTGTTAGAGCTGATTACAGGCTGACTGCTCGGCTGGAGGAAGACCAGGGTGTTATTTGGCAGCACACGGATTGATGGGAGAAGTGGCTGGGCGGATGCAGACATGGGGAGTAATGGGGCAATACTTTCACCAAGCGCAGTGATATGGCGCTTGTGGTCATGAGGAGCCTGGTCACATCTTACGATTGCCGGCAAGCCGACGAGGTGGCCTCGCTGCCCCAATATCGCCCAGAGCCCCCTGCCCAATCAGCCGTGCAGGATTGCTTGCCATCGCCTTGATCTCTCCAGGAGCTTGTCATTTCCATTGATTTGGGCCAATTAAGCGTTTTCAAACGGTAAATGCACCATGGCTCTCAGGGCTATAATCGTGCAGCACATTTCAATAAATTCCCTGACAAGGGGTAATCAAAATGAACAGTCCATCATCATCTCCGCCCAGCATCTCTCCACAGCAGCAGCAGCCAAGGCCACTTGGACCAGAATTGTCCCTCCCTCAGCCTCCCCCTGCTTTCCTCGGCCTTCCCTAGCCTTGGCTGGAATATCATCTGCTTCAAGTACTCCCAGTCACAAACATCGAGGCCTACTGGCCACACATCTCACTTAATCAGCCAAAGTCACTCAAAATGTCAACTCCGTATGAATAAATCTCCATATTTATGGCGACTGTAACACTTAAATCATTTCTGATATCGATCTGACTTATGTACGACTGATGATACTAATTGCCGGTGTGATAAACTTTAGTCTTAGCTGATTTTTCCAACCTACTGTGGCTGTTTATCACACTGATTGCATTCGAATGACTGATGAATGGAGTATTTTGTGACTGAATGGGAAAGACCTCTTGAACTTTTGGAAACCTCGCTGATTCAGACAGATTCCGAGTATATTCTGGTGATTGACGAATCACATGTTGTCAGCCATCGGATCTGACTTTAGGCTCTCTCAAAGTACTTAAAAAGTGTTGTTGTTTTAGCTTATGGCTGTTGAATGTTCTATGAGCATGGATAGAAAGCATTAGTCGTTGTATGTGGTGCATACTCCTGTACTTAAGCCACCATCATGACTATAGTATAGTGTGCACTAATCTTGCCTCACACAGAGTAACACAAAGAGAAAGGAGGAAAGGTTGGTCGTATTAAGTCTTTACCCGTCCCTTTTGGACCTTCGTAAATCCATAGCACTCTTTTAGGGGGTGTCCCGGGGTGACCAGGTGCTTACCTTTGACACAAGTGTAGCTGGCCTCTAAGTAGCTTCGGAAGTCCTTGGGACAAGGTTTTGTGGTTCCCCTCATCAGGTTGGACACGGGCACCTGCAAAAGGAGCAAAGAATGAGGTGAAGGGGAGGTGAAGGTGAGGTGATGGAGATGCTGCAACAGTCTTGCAACTGGATGGGACAGAAGAGTATACATGGAGCAGGGCCTCTCGGGGACAGCAGACCTTATAGTGATCATTGCTGGGAAGGAGAATTCAGTGCACAGATGGGTTTGACACCTACAACTGAATATATGAGGAGTGCATCCATAACTATGTATACATAGACTACTACATATCCACTATCCAGATTGTATTATTGCCACATCCTTAAGCAACGTCTTATAAGAAGCATTTGACATCAATATAGTCATGGATCATTTATATTATCAATAATTTAATGCATGTATATAACCAGACATATCTAGACAATAGAAATAAAGAGGTTGTGTTGATAGACTAAATAATTCAATATCAAATGTGGTTGGCTTGATAGTTCAATCAATCTTATCGGGTCTGGATGATGGATGGATACAACGATTACTTTTCAGTCCACATCTCTAATTGACACACATACTTCCATATAATATCTATGGTTTTCAACAGTGTGTTTTGTGCAGGCCTGCTGAATTAACTCATATTTTTTATAATGAGGGAACGGACCAGGTGTACTTTTATAATGTGTCAAGGAGGGGTATTGATTTTGAGAGCACGTACAATGTTATATGTCTCCGAAGCTTTTAACCTCATCAAGTTGCAAAATCTTGTAGATCTATACTCTAAAATGCTATTAAATCATCCAGTTTCAACTATTGGAGTTTCTCTTCTGCATACAAGAAAAAGTCATCTTTCATTTGTTGAAATGAACTTCATAAATCCAGACACATCTGTCGTTTTTCTTCAGGGAAACAATGGCCACCGTCACGCGATCTCAGGAGTCATCACTGTGAGATTCATGGTTGTCAACGACAATGATACACTCTAAAAAATGTCGGGACAAAATTGGTTTTTTAGATTCAAAATGGTTTTTTGAAAAACCAAATTTCAATGCAAAACCAAAATGGATTTTTAAAAAAATCCATGTTGGTTTTTTGCATTGAAATTTGGTTTTTCAAAAAACCATTTTGAATCTAAAAAACCAATTTTGTCTGAAATTTTTTAGAGTGTATCCTTATTGGCTGAACACCAGATTTTACTTAAAGGTTGATAAACAGATCAGCAATTTGGAAAGAAGAATGACCGAGGTTGTTGATTTGTGCTTTACAAGTTTTATTTAGGTAATTGTTACTGATACTTTCAAGCACGAGATGCAAGAAAAGCGATTGAATTAAAATGAACTTGACAACAATTGTTAGAAAGATGAAGTTTCCTGTCCTCGAGCGTGTTTGGTGTCGTTTTCAAACAGATTCTGAATATTTTACTTCATTTATATGCGATATACAAAATTATGAGGGCATTTTACAATTCAAAGTACTTTATGTGGCCATGGATCGTCGATAGATCAGATTATATAGTTGACTATCATATTCATAGTGTTTAAAATAAACTCTCAATTTGGCATTTTGATGTCAGGACATGCTTCTGAAGATCTAAGTCCTATTTCAATATGTTGATAATTAAGTAGGGCCTATACCCTCACTCATGCAGAATATTTATTGTCCATGCATGCACACTTCGCAGCTCAACATACGCACTGGCCGCAAATCCGTCACCTTGGTCAGTAAATGTCACAGACTGTCTCTGTACGGGACTGTCAAGTGGCAGCAGAATGCTGACAGTCCCTGGAAAATCGAATTGGGTCAACAATAATTTGATCTGTTTTGGACAGATCACCAGATCAGTTTGCACAACAGCTGTCCATATTACTACGCCAAACTACTTTCACAAAGCATGGTTGCTGGCAAATATCCAGTCCACGGCTTTGAATGAAAATGTTTGGAAATCATGAGACAAAAAGAAAGTTTTGAAACTTTAGCATACACTTTGCCTGTGAAAGGGATGATTTTACTCATCAGACGTTAGGTGGTATTCAATCTACTTATGCCATTTAGTGCATGTTAAATTGTGGTCAAAAAAGGGTCCAAAAAGAATGCATTCTCACTTATTCACATGTCCATACAAAGCCGATGTTTTTGCTTTGTGATATCAAAAAGGCTCAATTGTATTTATTCTATAACTTTATGGAGATTTATGAACTAGGACAACAATATAATTCACAATTTCATAAAAGCTGTGTTACACTCAGCAATATGTCTTGTCCATGCCACAAGTGGCCCCCTCTATACTGGCAATATATGTGAACTACAATGTATACATCCTCCATGATAGAAAATAGTTCCAACTTATTCTGGTATTTACAAGCTGTTTGGTTAAAATTGAAGCCAACCAAAGTCAGATTAGACACTTGCAGAGTTTTTGGAAATAAACTAGACCATCACTAAATTTAGGAACTGTCCTGGTTTCTTCCACACTGTCTTGGTTTCTTCCACTGATCCAAATTCTGTTGACCGCTCACAGGAGCTCGCGAATTTTGCACCCTAGGTGGCAGTAAATGGCGGTCAACTTGTAGAGAGTGTCACAGATGTAGCAAGCTAGGCCAGTGGTGTTGAAAATGAAAGGTTTCATTGAACAGCCTAAATTTAGGGAGGATTCGAGGAGCTGTGTATACTCTGTCAAGTCAAGTATCAACTATACCACTTATTACCAACTGATGTAATGTGTGATCAACCAATGAGAACAATTACACTTCAAAGGTGTTATTGGTTGAGGAGTCTTATAAGCCTTTGTTCATTGAGATCCTCTCTTGACTTGAAGGAATACAGTAATTCTGTTCTCATTATTGATGCTCATTTATCTTTTATGATAGCACAGTCATCTCATCTGATATAATTTACTAACCTGGCACTTATGTCGACCAGAACACCGCTGGTCTAAAAGGGACTTGACCTCAATTGCACATCCGATGTTGCCGTAATTCCGCGTCACACATCTCCCGATATTCATCCTTCCATAGAGGGCTGTCTGGATGATCACCGCCTCGTCTGAGTTGCACTTTGCTTCAAAAATCTCATCCTCGCAATATTCCGAAGCATCTGAAACAAAATGAAAATTCATTAGTATGATATTTACATAAGAAATCCATACATTACTCAATATGTCATCGTTAGCAGCCCTTTCTGTTGACATTATCGACTTATCAATTTTTCTCATGTTAATCACACCGCTTTAATTAATCCCATGCAGTTGTTAAAACAAGCTACATGTGGAAAAGTTTCCAAACTACTTCAGAAGCAAAACGGTTCGAAACTCCATCATGATTCATGACTCTTTTGATGTTGACAGAAAAGAGATTCATATACAGAGCAGCGTTTCAGAGTTACACCTTTAATTCACTGCACTTTTGATGACAGTTGAGAGTGACTATGTGACATGCTGTATCTGAAATTGGCAGTATCTCAGAGGGGCAGTGAATCACACCCGCCCACAGCCTAACAGAATTTCCATGTCGGAATTATACATGGCCATTAATGGAAAAAGCAAGAAATCAAACAGAATGGGGAGCCTGTCATGTTTGTTTGGGAAGCTCTTTTGCAAAAACATCTGAGGGAAGACCCAGAATTGGAGCGGGGGCAACCTGATGATTGGGCGCAGAAACACAACCATTGAAGAGAGTGTGTACAAGAGATGAAAAGCCAGAGCAACCACACTGTACAGCCAGCTCAGCCCAGGACTGCCTCTGTCTCTATGTCAGTCTATGAAGCTGCTAAACTTGTACAGCATTGTGGTCTGGTCTACGCGTTTACTTAGGAACTCATCATATAAGCTGTGTAGAAGGCGAATGCTGCACAACACATTGACCCAGGGTCGATCTGACGATAAACCAGACAAGATGGATATCTGCCCACCCAGTTCTATATGTGCTGCTGGCCAAACATTCTCAGGGAGTTGTATAGGAGAGGCAGAGAAGGGATGAGAAGAAGCGAAAGGAATAAATCTCGCATTGGCACCGACAGGCCCTTATTCGAGGCCCTTGCTGGGGATTTGTGCGTTTTCCAGATGGCAGGTCCAGTCCGACACCCAGGGCAAGGGCCCAGCCAGCGGAAGCGATATTTTATCCTCTTTCATTGGAGGATTTGCGAGTGGCTCGGAGTGAGACGAGGATATTGTTGGAAGTTGAGAAGGGCCTTTTGCTTTGGATGGCAGGGGAAGGACAGCAAGGTGAGGGCCGGACAAACCAAAGGGTGGCGGACCAACGAGGAGAAGGTTCACTCGGCGAGAAGTTAATCCTCTGATCCAGGGGGATCCAAAACCTGATCCCAGCAATGAAGACTAATGTGAGATTGGCGAGCAGGAAGCCGAGGAAAGGTCTACTGGCCCCCAATTCTGTAGTAGGAGCTTGACTTCACAGGGAACGTGTGTGACAAAGATATGAATGATTACTAAGTGGCTTTCCAGCCTTTCCTGCCTCAAGCGAGCTCATAGCTATGATGTCACTGAGTAGATCTGACTGCTAGGTGCTACAGGGCCCCAAGATGATTAAATGTTGCTCCAGAATGTATACTATACCCTAGCAAGACCCGGCTGGAAGACCCTGGCTGGCCTCGGAGTGCCTTGCATTCTCTGACACCTTTGTGTTTCACCATGATGTAATCAGAGTTTCATCACATGCTTGAATGCAGCCTCCGAGGCCTCTAAGTCACAGCGACCTTTTGGTTAACCCGAGGCTGACCCAGCTGACCTTTTGGGGAGCTAGGCCTCAACCTTTTTAGGAAGCTGGTCACCCCTAGGTGAGAGGGCCTCTTCACTTGGCCAGCCTGTGTTCGTTGACAAGCAGGCCATGCATCAGTGTCTGTCCTGCCTGCCCCCTCTACCTCTCAGCTCAGGCTGACACTTGCAATGGATCAGCTCTTGACAGCTCCATTAATCTTGCTAACTCCACAGCGGAGTAATCCCTGGGAGTCCCCGGGCTGGCTGGCCAAGGCTGGACCAAACTGCATGTCCTGCAGATCTGTGGGCATCCCGAGCCCTTAAGTCCATCCATTACTTAAGGCTGACCGCGGCAAGACTGCACCTGTTCAATTACTGGCGAAGGATTCTAAAGATCGCCGGGCAGCCGCATTGATCTGCATCTCGGCTGTTACGTATATAGCTCCAGTTGTTTCGATGCACAGAGCTGCTGCAGGACACTGTGGGGGTCAGTATTCTCATGGTCAGGGTGATTGATTGTCCTTTATTATGGCCTGCTAATGCAACTCTCCCCGCAAGATGCTGCAATGTATGCCAGTGTCTGCTCCATGCCAAGGGCTGCAAGGACATCTAATAAAGAATATGGCTCTGGCTTAATACAACACCGACACCTTGTCTCCTCTGACAACTCACACACTCTATTAGTCAGTTTATGTTGTGTGAGCACGGTTCATAACACAAAGTAGCTAATGATGCTAATTCTGCCTGCATCCTCCTTATTACTTCTAGCCAACTCACTAAGCTAGCTTCGTGCATATCCAGATAATCAAGTCAAGGTTAGCACCATCTTGAAATTAATGGAAGAGCTCTGTTGCGAATATCAAGATACATATTCCTCGTTAATGTAAGCAGGAAGAGCACCACTTTATATTGCTTTTCTATCTGGTAACTAAATGGGAATTTTTCAGTTGCGGAACTATGAATCATTTTTTGTGCCATTGCAGTTAATCTAAAATGAGTATTTTTATGCAGTGCTGTTCTGGATTTCCAACTGATTCTGTAGTATCCTGTTTTGAATGAGTGAGGCCACCCCTGCACATTCCTTGTCACTCAACATGTCTCCATTTTTTTCATTTTTGCCCTTTTTCCTATTCACCCATATGATGTTTTGCACCCCCATGAAGCATAGTACTACAGCTCCAGCTATCTGGGTCGCCCTAATGGATCCATGGACGTGTTTTGGGGAGCCACAATAATAGTCGTAATTGCTGCCTATTCTATTCTGTCGTCCTTTTTTCCAACATGATTGAAGCAATGTGGGTCAGGGGTCGGAGGTCAGGCTCTATGAATTAGATCTGTTCAATTTGCGCAGAAGGCAAGAAAAACACGATGACACACAAACTGTTGTATCAATGTGCACAGCTATATTGGACATGAAGCTAGCTCAGCTTGGATGCATGCAGTGTCAGCCGCTGTCAGTTATAGCTGTGTGCATCAAAAATACTGACGAATATAAGAAAGAACAACAAAAAAGAGAGAAGTACTATTGATACACAAGGTACAAAAGTGCCTCTCGTTAAAAGCCGATGGTAGCTGGAGGCCTTTGATCTTAATATGATTATTGATCGACTACGATTACACATGATCTTGTAATAAGAAGCTTCGAATGATACAAGGCTTAGCACAGGGGCTTAGCATTGGGCTTAGCGAAAGGCTGGCAATTTGCTGCACGGCAGTTTAGCAAGGTCTTATGGCGAGAATGCAAAAGCCCACGGAAGGAGGGAATATCTGGGAAGAAAAGAAGTTTGGCAAAAGAGAAATGGGGGCATTGGAGTGGGAGAGTGAGGGGGGAGTGAGGGACAGGGTGAACCTTGAAATGTCTGTGTTATGAAGGATGAAAGACGGTTATTGGGAAGAAGGAGAGGAGCATATTAAACGATTCATTTGGCTGACACCAGCCGTTGCCTTGGTGGCTAGAGAAAGGAATTCGCCAGGGAGTTTCACTTCACCCCATTCATTCCAGCCTTTTGCCCCATTCATTATTGTAATGCACATTGAACAATGGCTGCATGCTGAGAAATTGTTAGTGGGCCATTGGCATATTTAGAGATTGCCGGGCCCCAAAACTCACTGCTCTGCAGTGCTCGCAGAAGTTGCAACTCGGGTGAAAGCAGTGGAGCGTGACACATCAGCTGCAGCAACTGCGTGCACCGGAGCGTGAAGACGTCATCCTCATCCTGACAGCATCTTTAGCAAAACGGCTGCTGAAACAAGACTGATCGATGGAGGCACCCTGCTTGGCCCTGCTAAGTGCTGCGACTGCAATCCACAGGGGAATAGCCAACATCTGTAGGACAACCGCAGAGATATGGCCGCCAGATATGAAACACGCAATTATCTTGCCTAGCTACTTATATGCACTTGTTCAGTGGGACAGTGTGTCTTTCTATTCTGTTTCACTCCATAGATGCATTTAAAAAGGACATAAATGATGGATTATTTAGGACTTGAAAGATTGCAGCCCATCCATCATAAGGGCCACTTTTTGTCCCAATTCTTCAATTGACTAGACAGTTCTGTATCAATGCTTGTTGAAAGTACTTATTATGGGCATCAATAAACGTCAGTGGTGTAACTTTGCAAACTATGATTATAGTATAAGGTCTGACAGATTTAGTTCATGATCGGAAATATGAATGGATAATAAGAGGTTAACAACAAGTATTATAAGTCAAAATACTTTTTGCAGAAGTAATATTAGCATGGAATGATTGTTATTATTTACGGGGCGATTGTTATTATTTACTAGAGGGCGAGCCATTTAGCTGACAAAGTTGGTTTAGTTACAGAGGCATGGATATACTGAAGCTAATTCTATGTTTCAACATATACTCATGCCATCAAAACATGCGTCACTGTATTACATTGTGTGTTGGTGTGGCTTTGTTCGAGTTGGCCTGGGGGATATTTTTGCACCATCATCCAGACAGATATGTGTTATTCTGCAAATGTTTCTCTCAAAAGTGATTTCTAGCTTGAGCTCTGATTGCAGTCAGCCAGGTAGAAGATGAGTGAGGGATTATGTAGCTGTACATTCATCGCACTGCCAGGGGCCTCCACATTTACGCCTTTTGCTCGCCTCCCTACATCACAATGACGCCAGTCACCATGTGTTTGCTGAGGCAGTTTCTGAGGCAGTTTCTGAGACAGTTTCTGAGGCAGCTTTCTGAGGCAGCTTTCTGGGGCAGCAATGAGACTAAATCATATTTATGAGGAGACGGACAGAACTGCACTGGCACTGTATACATGGTGTGTTTGTGTGACGAATAAGCAGAATGCAGTGAGGAAGGGATCCATAAAACACAGCCAGTCCAGTCCTGGCCAAATGTTTACTAAGCGCCAAACGAGGCATTAGCATAGTAAACGAGTTTGTTTTCACAGATGGCGCTAGTAAGCCAGGCAAAGGAAGCACAAAAGCAGCTTCCTGTTTAAGCGGTTATTAGGCGAATCTGCCGAGCAGTAACTCTTAATCTGAGTAAATGTTTTGCGGTGGCGGCCACGGCAATGGTCCGCGGGATTGGTCACCGTGTGATTCATGCTCTGTGGCCGGGCGGTCGTAACTGCCTCATTATTAGAGGTCTGCTTGGCTGCGTGCAGTAATATGCAGTGTTGCCAATGGCAGTCTGGGGAGCCCTGCTGTGCAACTCGGGCCCTCAACTCACCCAGCCAGCCCTCTGCTATAGATGGCGAGATTAGGCTGGGACAGTGCTGGGTGCTAGGGCAGTAAGGAGCTGTAAGCTTGTTCTGCTGAAAAGGACATGACGGGGTAATGCAAGGGTCCGCCGCATGTCCCGCCCTTTCTATACACTTCTATCCTGTGTCTGGCTCATAGTGTCAGAGCTAGAAGCCCGTATTCCAGTGACACTGTGGAGCAGTGTGTCTCTGTTGGTGTCGTGGGAGGACCTTGTGTCTTGGATCTCACATGGACACTGCTGGGCTGTCCCCTCCACTCGCTAAGACCTTGAGCACCGACTCCAATTGTCAGCAAATGTTTGTGGTGGGCGCCTGTGCTATTGCTGGCTAGATTGCCTGGCTCTTGTGGAAGGGCTGGCTACTTGCACACAGGACTGGCCACTGGTCAGCAATCGTCAGCAACGGTCAATGGTCAACAACACAAAGGCACAGAAGGTCCACAAGACAAACAAACAGCAACAAAGACCCCGCACAACTCTGCACAATTGCGGCACAAGGCTGGCAGCTGGGGAGGTGTGAGAGACTCAAGTGATTGGTCGGTGGCCTGGCTGTTCGGGTGTTGTATAGCAGTTGCACAAACAGTGACAAAGCATTGATCTTATTGCTGAAGAGCATACATATTGCATTGCAACCGGGCTCTTCGCTGTGAATCTTCTACAAGGGAAATGAGAATATATACGCTATATGCCTCCGATTCACCGATGCAACTCCACTGAAAGTTATGCGCTTTAGATGAGTGTTCTATGACTCGTATGATGGTGCAGTACACTGCTGGACGTGGTTTGATACAGAGCTCATCTGTGTTATGTGGGATGCTTGGACCATTGGCCAGAAGAGATAGCACAATGGCTGTAACATAACTCTGCGCTGCCAACCATCCCCAAACAAATGTGTGAAAGGCTGTATTGGAAATGCACACATCTGATGGCTGGTCCAATATAGAGACCTGTAATGGCCAACGCGGGATCCAGGCTGATATGCTCCTCTCGATTTGCATTCATATTGATAATAGCAAACTAGCCGGTTGCGGTGGAGGGCTCATTGTTTGGATAGAGAAATTGCTCCTCGTTCAGCCCCCAGTCACACACACACAATTTGCAGAGGGAAATCTGCTTTGTTAGTTTTTCAATCTGTCAGTCCTCACTTTAAGACAATCGTTGGCAGCATTATCAGTAATTAAGCTGTCATAGTTCTCTCCAATGTTTCAATTTATAATTTAATAAAGGAAGAGCACTTGAGTTTTTTTCTCCCTTCATTTGCTCCGGCCCTCATCCTTTGCAGCAGATGTCCCCAAAAACGCTTCACTCTCTTCGTCAATCATTTGAAACATAACCCTGGATTTTTCTCTTACTTCCCATCTTCTGAATTCTTAATTTCATTTTCCGACCATGTTTTCTCAGTTATCTGTTAAGCCGCGGATAATGTAAACCCAGCTAGCATTGTGCTAGTAGAAATGAGTTTCTTTGTCTTTTTGTGCCTGGCTAAAGATTTGGTTATGATGATGAATCCGCAGTCAAGTAACTGATGAAGTTGTAATGGCAGAGAGAGGCGATGGAGGCACATAAAGAAGGCAGGCAACACAGCAGCCAGGGAGCAGCTAGGAGCATCTTCAGCCCTAAATGTGTTAGAATGAGACTGGGAGTTCATTCACTGGGTCATGTCTCTGGGGTGGCTTGCCAACCCTGTGAAGGCACAGTGAAGCCTGGTAGACCATGGCAGGACTCGGGGACGACTCAATAGGAGCCATTGCTCTTTTCAAAGCCTTATTCAGGAGCAGGATGAGGAGGAGGATGGGCTGGGATGCTCTTTTTGTCTGGCAATTCACATGACAATGAATGTGATGAGCCGTGTTAAGCCCCTCCCTTGGGAGACGGGCACATGCTGGTCACGCCAGGGAAGACCATGTCCATCGCCTGTGGCGGCCAATCCCCTCCCCTCCCTCTTCTGACCAGCATTGATCATCTCCTCCGTGTTGACATTAAGTTTCATCTCAGTTCATTAGAAGGGACCCCGGGTCATCTGGACCACTGCCTCATCCGCCTTATCGCCCGATGCATTGCTCGCTGGGGTGGCTAACCAGACCGACCGACACTGACCAGAGCCCGACCAGAACCGAGCCAAAACACTGAGCCGAAACACTGAGCAGCTCTGAGCAGCAATGACGCTAGACTGACCAGCAGAGATGTCCAGGGAGCGACCACTGACCAGTCTGAGTGAGCTATGCAGAGTTGTTGCAATCAGCAGCTGACCAGTCCACCAATATCAGGCAAGCACACAGACCTTGAGTTAATCTAACACAATCAGAGCTGATCATTGCTAATGCTCTCCCAATGCTCTCCCAATGTGCTCTCTGCCACAGTCCAGCAGTTGACCATTGAGATTGAGAGGGAATCTGCCCACTGCTCCTCTGTCAGGCCAGCTCTGTCTAAGGCTGCCTCGCTCTTATTTACAGCAACTGATCAAGCATACCAGCCGGCAGTGGAGTCTTCCGCTATCTCTTCTTTACACTCACAAAACACAATAATGGTGATCTGCCCAGCAACGAATCAAGCTTCAACTTTATCCCCAGAATCTCCGGAAGTTTGAGGAAGTAACTCGGCAAAGAAACTGCAGGAATGTCCACAATTGGTACAATGCTACAATAGCTAATGAATAGAGCGATAGTCATAAAGTGATCTGGCTGGAGGCAGGTTTCGTGGTGCCAAATTCAGAAGCAAATCAATTATTGTCGGTTGAAACTGGGCCACCCTGTCCTGTGGACACTTGCCAGACAAGCTTTATTGATTGGTGGCGGTAGGAAGAGCAGCACATGGGTCACTTTGATGGGGCTTAAACACCACTTGGACTTACATCGATTGTCTTTAAAAGCAATCACAAATGGCTGCCTCTCTTTCTATCCAGATGAGGCCGTCATTATGAAGGGTCAGGAAATCTAACCCAGGTGGTCCCAGGATGGCCCGACGCTTGGCCCAAAGGGAGCGGGGTGGGGTGGGCAAAGGAGGCAGGGGGTGGGGGCTGAGGTGGTCATTCCTTCAAAGGAGCCAAGGCTGAACCCAGACTGCCCTTGGGTTAATAGAATGCATCACAAGAGTTGTCCTCTGATCCCCTGGTTTGTCCTGTTGCCCCGGGGGCCCCATTGCTTTCATTTAGACACTGCCCAAGGCAACGGACATTGCGCACTCTGATCCCCCAGTAATTAATACGTCAAATAGTGCATCATTGGTAAGCAAGATTGGAGGCTGCCCAGTCACACTGACCTGACCTGCCGAGACCTGTGGCGAGTCTGTTTTCTGTTTCTTGGCCAGGTGCTCCTGGATTGCCCTGCTCTCCTGTCAATACACGGCCCCATCCTCAGCCTGCCCGAGATTTATGGTCTAATCGATCCACCCCGTCACCCTGCCTCCCCCAGCCATGATGATATTTTGTATTTACTCAGATATGCCCCATTTTCCCCTCTCCAAGCATGTCGAGGCCTTTTTGTCTGCCTTGTTTTCTTGCTAAGCACGTCGACTGAGCTCACACTGGATTTGACTCGAGTGTTTACGAAAACCAAGACAGCCATATTAAGGTCTGTTTGCGATTCATGCGCTGCATTAAGACTCTAATCCATTAGGTAATCCAAGTCCTCATTGCATCGCAAGCAGACATAACAAAGCAATAACTTATGTCGCAGCATGTGGGACTTTCATCCCCACTACAATGGGAAACGGGATGACTCGGTTGTTCTTCCGGGGCCCTATTCAAGAGCCATGTTGAGGGAAGTCTATCATTGAAAAAACAAGGCCTGGGATATGTTTGGAAACCCAGGTTAGGGCTTGTTGTGTGGGGCCAGTCTTGTCCTCAGTAATGTGGCTGCCAATGAGCTGACAGGAAGTGAGGTGAAGCAATTAATCAAGGAGCACCTTGGGAAAACGCTGAAGGTTAAAGAGAAAGAGTAGCGCGGCTGTGCACCCAGTTGCTTCTTTAAGAAGTTCCCTGGCTGTGTTTTGCCTTCTCACGCCAGTGTGAACATCTATTGATTAAGAAGCCATCCGTCATTTTGAGGGACAAGGCCAGAGCGAGGCTGCCACCGGAAGAGACCGGTGTCCCTGGAGTGCACGCGCATGTGCAGAAATGTCGTTAATAACGCCGTCAGCTGCCTTCCCAACTTTGTTTTTGCCGGCTCCTCCACATTTCGCAAGAATTATGAATTTGATCTGAAGCAAATCTGCCAATTATCTTACCCACGCCTGTGTCTGTAGCTCCGGGATCCATTCCTGTTGCGGAATTTTCTCGTGGTGGCAAAAAGTTAGCACATCTTGTTTCTGAATCTAAATATTGCCTGGATTCCTCAATGAACTTCTTTAATCTTTTTATGCACATCTTTGATGCGCTCAGCTCACAACCCCGTAAAATATCTCATCAGATCTTGGAGCAGCTTTGGTGGCTGACGTGAGTTGTCTCATTAACCTAAGGGAAGTTCTGAGAACTCAGAGACACTCTCGAGACGCCAGCCAATTTAATGTATGGTTGTGTAATAAGCCTGATAGGTTGTTTACATTTCTTTGCACTGGGAGAAAAATATTTATAGAGAGAAGGTCAATACTGCACCACCCTGATTCATCCCTGGGGCCTTATGGATTTCTTGTCTTAGGGTTAAAACATCTGGGCAAGTGGGAGAGAAAGAACCAAACTACAAGGCCCAGGAACTGGGCCAGGGAGAACACAGGGCCAGAAAGAGCACAGGGCCAGAGAGAGAGAGCACCTGCAGAGCCACATGGAGAACAGGACCAGAGCTGTTTCTTGAGGAAGAGCAGAATGGGAAGGTCTGAAGGGCTCTCCACATCATCATGTCTTGTGACCACGAATAGCACACAATTCACAACACAGGCCAACACAATCCACAAGTGCTACTCTGGCAGTCTCCTGCAACCTGTGCAGTGTCTGTGTGGCTGTGTCTGTGTTGCTGTGTCTGTGGAGCAGCAGGCCATGCCTGTGAATCCGACAACCTGTGATCTATTAAAAGAGCTGCAAACCAGCAATGCCATTGTTTCACCACATTCATGGGGATCCTCTGCTCTTTGTTGGTTTGTAGTTCATGCCGAAGCAACCACCGCAGTTCTCTTGGAATTGTCTAACATTGGAAGTTCAAGGTTCCGGTAACGTGCAAAAACGTCGTGGGAAAATCTCATAGATTCCACCAGGTAGAACTTTCTTATTCGGAAATAAAACAAAATTCTACTTCCGCTAATCGAGTGGCCAGATGGTTAGCCACAAATATCATTGAACTTATGAAGCACTGGAAGTAGAGCAATAATTGGAAGAAGTGTATTGGCAGTAAAGCACTGGAAGTAACACATCAATTGGAAGTATAGAGCACTGCAAGTCAAGTGAAGCACTGCAAGTGAAGCACAGCAAGTCAGAACATGTGTAGTGACATCGATATTAATACTTAGATGGTGCACTAGCAGTGTTGGCCTGCAGGGAGGCCGAGGGCTTTAGAGGAATCCGAGAAATGATGAATGGAGAGGATGGAAGCGGGAGATGGAAGCGAAGAGGCTAAGACGTCCATCGAGAGGCTAATGGCAGCAGGAGGCCTTCGCGTGACTTTCCGATAGAATGGACCGACGCATATGGATAGCATGGGATTGCTATAGCACGCCGATGCAGCCCACTAATGTAGCATACTGTGTCGGTACACTGAGGCAGTACACTGATGCAGTATTCGGTGTAAAGAAGACCTGCTGCCTAATAAGGCTGATGGGCTAAAAAGCCTCGTGGATATCATGACGGAGCACACAAGGCAAAAAGGGCAGAGATCGTCCGTCATGGCGAAGCAGGGTCAAGGGGGAAGAGGACAAAAATCCGTTGACAAAGGAGACCTAGGCCGGTGATTCATTGAGCCTTCTTAAATAGCATCTCGGTGGCCATCTCCGGGGCTGCAGTTCATTAAGAGAGCAATCTCGGCCAAGTGACCCGCCACTCCAGACAAGACCCTGGGTCGCGCAGCCTGCCATGCATAGGTCCATAGTCACAGTACATCATGTCATGTAAGCAGAGCGTGAGATGCCCCACTGCGGCAAAGCAGTCCTGATGCAGCCATGATGATGCGGCCATCCCTCTAAGCGCCTGTTTGATAGTGCTGCTCTGACCTCTGACACCGGCCCGATGGGCAAGTGGACGGGCCCAATGGGCAAGTGCTCTGATGGGGCCTACACTCTCGCCCTCACCCTCCCCTTGGGCACTCTACCCTTGTGCGGATTTATGAGGTGGCTATGAACCCGGAATTAAAGCGGCTAGCCAGAGCAGAGGACAGGACGGGGCCATCGCCCTCCTTGCAACTCATTAGGCGAGCTTCACAGCACTTACTCCTGACGACCGCCTGCCTTGAGCAGCCCAGGGCCTTGAAGGGAGGCAAGGTCCTTCGAGGGCCTGAAGGGCATCGTCGTGACTTTGTCCTTTTGCCACAAATGCCCTGGCCAATTGAAGCTCCTTCACTTATGAGTAGCATCGCTTCCTTTGAGAGTGCCCTCCCAGCCTCTCTCTATTCACTGCGTTTTCCTATTACTTCTTGTGCGGAGGCCGCCAGCGATTTAATCCCGGCAGCAAAGGAACAGGAGGCCGACTGCTCGACAATTCTAGTCCACAACTCAGCCCTGTTCCATATTGAGGGCAGGTCACTCAGCGCCTATCAGCCGTCGCCATACTTGGCCACTTATTAGGGCTGGACGAGGCTAGAATGGATTGCTTGATATGAAAATCTATGGTGCTGTGGGAGGCTCAGTAGGGACTAGAGCCACAATTACACTTGCCAGTCGTTCGCTCCAGCTAAAGGAAACGAATTAATGGTGTTAAGACGACTTTCAAACTGGCACGACAACAACTGGAGCCTGGTGGAGCCCAGGAACAGGCAAAAGACTGGCATTGCGTGCTTGGGCCCAACAGCTGCGGCTAAAACACCTGCCTCCTGGCCCAACTGCCTCTTGCCCAACTGCTGCTGGATGGAAAGAGAGGGAGCGGCTGGATCAGATGGTCTTCAGGAGGCAGTGACTCTCGACTGCTGCTGGCCCAGATCACGTAGGGCATAAAAAGCACCGGTTAGCCTTGCAGCAGGGAGACTGCCATTGCTAGCGATAGACCATAATTACAGGCCGGCTGCGATGGATTGAGCCTTATGGACATTGAGTGAGGCAAGACAAGCGGGTGGCATGTTGCTAGTGTTAACCTGCTTCCCATCTCATCTGTGGAGCGCGTTGCCCATTACGGCGCTCGCGTGAGACGGCCCGGACATCAAATTGCACTTTATACAATCGCCTGGCTTCTAATAAAATTTTGAGGCAACCAGTTGCCATAATAGAGTGGTCACGCGCCGCACCCACAACCTGGGCGGTTTGATTCCGACTGGGCGGGCCCTTCATTAAGACATGGCCTGCATATTCCCAATAAGGCCCAATATCCGTTTGCCCAAGGCCCTTCACACGTAATACCCCCCTCCATTACGCACGGATGCTGCGTATACCTCCATGCACTCTGCTTCTGATAGTGATTGAAAGTCCGACTGGTGGATCAGGCTTATTACGCAGCTCCAACCAAGCATAAATCTCCTTGACAGCCACAGACTGCGGATTCCCATAAACTGCACACAAAGGCCCCATATATACGCCACATCCGATGGAACAAAGAAAAGCAACCCAGTAAAATAAGTAGGAGACAAAAGCCAATACAATCAAGGGCGGGCAAACACAATGCACTTCACTCTGTTTATCGCACTTAAGGTAAATTTGTCACACCTCCTAAGACACACACTTCTGCAGGTAACCTTGTCTGCAATCAATGAGCCCGCAAAAGCAGTTTATTGATAAGTCACTTAGGCTTGACACGACAGCTGCCCCATTGCATATTCCAACTGTCAGCGGTCATATGTCTTGGCCACTTTATCAGACCGTGCTACCATGAATACCTGACGTTTAATAAGGCTCTATTCATCAGCACCGGGCTTGGGCGAGGCAGCCGCTGAATCTAAATTAAAGATCACTTTCTTGGCTTGCCTTCGGAATGCGATGCATCACTGCGACAGCCTGATGAATGGTCATTCCTGGCCTAACAGTGACGGATGGCCGACCCGCCCTAATCTCGCTTCTCTATATCCTCTAAGACGTAATAACTGGCGGTGACGGGGCCGCACCTTACATGCATGGTAAACACCAGGGTGACACTTGTGGCATTTCCTTGTATATTCTACTCGGTGGCCAAGAGATAAAGACTGTAACTCAGTGACTAAGGGGTCATGAGTTCAAGAAGTTGGTAACAAAGTGCCATAGCACCCGATCCAGCCCAGATGTGCCTGCCCATCATCTGCCAATCCCACAGGTCTTAGCGACTCGTAAAAACAACACTGTAAGAAATGACCGTGTTTTTATAGCTAAAAGAACCGTAAATTTATTGTTATTTTATCAGTATTTTTTAAAAACAGACTTTGTCTGTGAATTTACAGTTCTTTGTCAGTTACAAAATGGCTCCAAGATAAATTTACTGCAACATGTCATTTAACATTCAGTTCACGTTAATGAACAATTACTTCAACCGTTAATTTACTGGCAACTTGTAATATGCAGAGAAAACATTTGAATTGGCCAAACAATCAATACACCTGGTCAGATTAGGAACTATAAACAAGAGATAGCATGGACTTCAACCACGGAGCATGTGGTGCCATCTATAACATATGCTTTACACAGCTGTTAATCAAACTTAATTTATAAATTATCTGAAGGTAAGGGAACATCCTCATTCATATGATCTTAAAGATGCTGTCATTATGCAAAAGTTGTTATATTTATATATGACATTGACATTTGTGTGAGTCTTATGATGTGATCTAAAGAATGACACTATTAAAACCAAAATAACCCAGGCGCAGTCTGCATCAATACAACATACTTTGATAAACTTGACACCTGGTTCTCTTGGAAAATGTCCATCAATTTTATGGTTTGTGAGCAAACGTGTGCGAATTAATTGCTGGGTATAATTGATGGACTTACTTCCCTGCTGTCAAGCAAGAGATGAGCAAGGCCGAGCCTGGAGTCAGTGGCTCTCTCACTCTCTCAGCTGATTCCAGCTTCGGTACATCCCTACAGCTATGCGACAGTTAAATCACACATAATAACCGTATTTTTACAGTAAATTATACAGCTCCTTGCATTCTTTACATTCTATGATTGACAGTTGATATAACTGTTAAATATACTTTAAATAAACTGTTTATATATGTACATTTTACCGTAATATCACTTTGTTGAATCTGCAAAATTACAGTTCAATGTACCAATCTGCATTTTACGGTTAATTGTCCTGTTCAGGTTTATTAGTACTTTTACAGTTCTTAGACCTGGAACAAAGTTGCCAGTTAATCTAACTGTAAAATTTAACGGGAATTTTTTGCAGTGAAGATAAGGCTTTTGCCAGGCTTCTTTCTTCAATTTCACTGCTTAGTGCTTGCTGTTCCCTATTTATATTGTATTATATCTTTCAGCTTCCCTCAACTGAGATTCAGCTTCAATACCAACCAGGAATTTATGGCTAATTTGAGTCTGATACCACGCAAAGTAGCAAACATGGAGGGAGCTGTGCAAAATACAGCAACATAAAGCAGCCACTTATGGGAGAAAGCAACACTGCATTCTGGACTGGACAAAGGATGACAAAAAGGCCAAACGCTAATCACATGACAATGGCGAGATTTGGGCGAATTGAGTGATCACGTGACAAGTCGCTAGGTCATGTGACACTGAGTGATCCCCACAAGAGGTCAGCAGCGTGCGAGGGGATATTCACCCATAAATCAGCGCGGCCATTTTGGCCCTTTGGAGGTTGAGGGCAAAAAGAAAGTCTGGGAGGAAGGCAGAGCAGGAGAAGGCAAGACTAGCTGGCTGAAATTGAGTGGGCAAGGTCAGAGTTGAGAGGTCAGGAGGTGGGTCAGCCATGGCAGAGTTGCTTAATGCTTCTGCGTCCTGCAAAATGACCGAGCCACGATAACAATTCCAAGGTAAAGCCATGCAGCAGACAGCGGTCGATAGCGGTCCGCCTCCCTTTAAAATATTAGCCGAAGATGCCCTGGTGTCAGCGGGACATTGCTCTTCTTGGACACCTACTACTTTATGGCAGTTCTTCATGAATAGTTCCTCCTGATTTATAGACACAAAAACCTGCTCCGGCTGCTTGTAGCCAACCATTTTTTGCTCACTGTTTACCGTCGTTTTTGTGACATGTCAAGTAGAAAGCGGTTTTGTTGGGTTAATTGTCAGCGGTGGCACTGTATCAAAAATCCCGTCTAATGAGGCGCAGACCTGCTACTCCTGGATCATTATCGGTGGCAGGAAGAAGAAGCAAATGTGGAATGAGTTATCAGTTCTCCAGGAGAAGTCTATTTTGGAAAAGATTGTGGCGCTATAGGCTCTCCCCTATACAAACAATTATTTGAAGCAGGGCCATGTATAATGCCAATGGAAACCTTGGCTGATATCTCAGTGTTAATGAGTGCAATTTGAGATTCCTTATTTACCGATACCAACAATGATTATTTAGCCGAATAATTATCACAGTGTAATTAGCAGAGCAGAAGAGAACTCTGCAGTAATTACCACTGGCACAACAAGTCAGGGCATGTACAGAGACAATAGAAGGCCATCATTTCATTATGTCAGTTCAGAGGGCCAAGAATTCGTCGAAATAAGGTCTGGCAATTAAGCAGTGAATAATTGGACTGTGATCATGCTCCTGGCCATTGTGGTATGTTACACAAGGCAATAGATGGGAGAATGCTTGCTGCAGGGATGAGGGGGTTTGCTCAGAGGATAGGAGGGTGATTCATGGGGAATGGGGGTTGTGTCATCTGTGTCAGGGCTGCCTACTAATCACCCCACAGCTCTTGACAGTGCCCCTGCAGGTCCTCGGCTTGCAGACATGTCTAGTGCCGCGAGGTAGCAGTGTTTCCCCAGTATAAGTAGAAGTACTTACACATGCAAAAGACGTGGCAGGGTGTACCCAAGGGCTCCCTTCTGACTCCACAACATATCGCCTTCTCTTATGCAACCGATGACTCTCTACATGTGAACATCAATACGGTCTAGATATGACGAAGCGCTGTAATAAACGACTCTCTGTAATGTAATAAAGCAACATACAAAGTCCTCCTTCCTGTGTGTATCCCTCGCATGAAAGTGGTATTAGCAGAAATTCAATAAGTTGAGATAATGAAGCCGCATGCCCATACTGTGAGGCATGCAGCCGGGTGTGCCGTGTCGGCCATCATAGGACTTTATTGGGAGTTTTCAGTTTTTTGTGAGCACGAGTCGAGATGAACATCAAGCAATCTGCAGGATACACAAACAAGGTTGCGAGTTGGCAGCAGTTATGAAACCATGGCTCCATATTGCAGCCGTATAGGGGAGGATCGCCTCACAAAGTCAACCTCACTTGCATCTGGCGTGTGGACTAGAAGCTAGGCGGCTAGGATCGGGTTGGTAAGTTGGACGCAACAGAAGCCAGTGCGGGAGAGGCTAGCCAGTCGCTCAGCATCCATTATTGATGAAACGCCGAAATAACATCCTTGTTAGGCTCCATGAAGGATCGCTCGCCTCCTCTGCCAGTAATCCTGCCATGTCGCTTCCCAATTATCGCCCTGATGACTTGGCATCCAACGCCCCCCCGCATGACACTGACCCAGTTATGATCACCCTCACAGAGACAGACCGCAGCTGATGCGGAGCAAAATGGGGAGGGGGCTGTGGACTGTGAGGGTGACTGCACCTATTGCACTGCAGCCTTGATCTTCTGCAACCTTGATCCTTGGCCCTGGCGAATTATTGCTTCACAAAGCCTTTTGTCGTTTTCCGGCCCAGCAACCTTCGTCTTTCATGGCTACATGAATACATTTATGAAGCTTAATTCCTCTAATGTATATGTTTTATTGTACACATCATGGTGCATATATTCATAACATAGTAATTGCTTCGTTATACAATGTCATAATATCTTGCTTAGCTGGCCCTGATGATGATATACCTGCACTGGAAGCACCAGGAGCACCAGCAGGCCTGGATGAAGCAATCGCATGACCTCAAAGGCCACCAGGGCTGAGCAAGTGGGCAAAGGCCTTTGAAGAGTAGTACTGATGAAGGTGCAATTTCAAATGGAACTCAGGTGGACAAGCAACCATCATCCACCAATGCAAATGAATGCTTCTGGGCATATAAAGAACAAGTGTGTCTTTTGTACATGTCTTTTTGCTTCCTGCGTGTCCACATACGCGTCTTTTATCCGAATCTCCACAGAAGAAGTTGTGTAATATTAGTATTTCTTTGAAGATTGCTTCATGGATTGGCCCACATTCGCGTACAAAACAAAGAAGCAGTTGTTTAAGTAAAAGCCTGAACAAGAAGGCTACTTGTAATGCCTTTTAGTCTTTCCCAATCACGTGTTAAACGTGAATAGATGTCGTGAACATGCACGCCAGCGAGATCTTGTCGGAGGCACACCTGCCCATCCTCGTAAAAGCCCACAGAGATTTTACTGTCAGCGCTCACAGAATTTTATGAGCACGAGACAAGGTCATTGGAATCTTTGCTACATGTAGATTATTGCCTAAGATCACTGGTCTTATTTAAGCTACACTTCTCAATGAGTAACGTAATTTAAAGTGAAGATGCGGTGGCCCAGCCCAAAGCTCTGTGAAGATCAATCCGAGCAATTCGGAAGGCATAAATGCCCACATAAACCTACAGGGCGTGAAGTATTGCACATAAATGGTCTACTGCTGTCGTAGCACCATCCTCTGGCATCCTGCTAAAAAAAGGGAACTGCAGTGGCCCATCGTGGAGCAAGGGACAAATGCGGAGTATTGTTTGGTGGTGCGATATGTCATCCGCAGAGATATGAGATGTACTCGTGCAGTAAGATGCAGCCGGAATGGATGGGGGCAATTGCATCTGAGAGCATCGGACTGAGAGATACAAGTGGACTGCTTGGAGTAGGAGATTGATCCTGTGGCCAGCCTGTCCCTATACTGCGTCTCTCTTATTGTTCCAGCAGCGGTTCAAGGACAACCCTCTCAGAGCAATATAATGAAAAGAGGAGAATCACAGAAACAGTCTAGCGCAATCCTATAGCCCGAGCCAGGCATCATCGTACAGCCGAATACAAAGCCACAGAGATAGAGATTTAAATGCCACAGCCTCCCCTCCCAGTCCATAATCAAGCCTTTAATTTAAATATCAATTTCCAAGAGGAGCAGGGAAGCCAAAGTTTAAGCTGGGGTTGTCTGGAATCAAACTGTGACTGAATCCCCATATGAAATGTCATCTGTCAGCCCCTGCCTAAACTGCACTGCATTTGGAAATGAAAGTCAGCATGGAGACATCTAATCGAGTTTTGACAAGGAAGATGTAAAAATGGAGACTCATTTCCGTTCAAAGCCAGTCGGACTCACAGGTCGCTGGGTTCACATGACAGAACTGCACAAGAAATGTGACGTCAAGGTGTTTACGCCTCTTCGGTATCCGGGCTCCGGTTCTGTCTAATGCAACCAGGAATTCGCTTGAGATCAAGGGCTGTTGCAAGCAGCCTTCTAGCCAGGCAGTTGTCATGATTGAAATCACTCCGATCACAATTGTCATCTGGCTAATTTGCTTGGAAGGCACAGCCCCCGTCCCCCAGCGCACAGCAAGACCACAGCCTTGTTACTCGTTTCTGCCGGAAAGGTGCCGCTTTGATCTGATTGTATTAAGATCTCGCTGAATCACGGTTTACTCGCGACATCTGAGGTCGCCATGGCAAGATATAAGATGACAATGCATTAGGCAACTCCATTTGGGCTGCAGTCCTCCTAATATAGTGTAGGGCTTCCTTTGAGAGAGCAGCTGACTGGATGTTTAGCTAACCCTGTCTCTGAGTGTCCTCTCCATAAAAGTTGGCAGGCTGCTGCAAGCGAGACGTCTCGGCAAATCTGTCTACTCTGAGTGGATCTCCCTTCTATGTACCCTACACCCCACTACTCCCAATAGGACTGCTTCGATCTCTTGTGCCCCCTGATCACATTGCACCCCATCATTATTTTCCCTTGTTGCTGATGAAATGGACCTCTGTGCGCACGTATTACGGTAAGTCCGCACAGAGCGACCCCATCGGGACTTCCATTTGCAACGTGTAGCAGCAGCCCACCGACCCCCGCCCCACAGTGCGGGGTGAAATGAGATCTTATGAAAATATTAATTCTTTTGGCAGAGTGTCATTGATGGCGATATGAGCCGGCCGGGGGGCGGAAGCAAAATATGAGGTTGTGGAGTGGATGCAGAGAGCAGAAGATGCGGAGTAGAGAGGATGGAGAGAGGTTGGAGAGGAGGCAGAATAGAGGGATGATGATGTTGACCGGATGCAACGAGGCATCCCTATAGACATCTTGAGGGACTCAGCAACAGGAACTGGCTCCGTCTTCATCACACACATTGTTTCAGCCGGCAACTAATTACAGGTCATCACCATCATTAACACGACGTGATAGGGAAAATCGGCCGCCTAATAACATTGATTTCGCTCATGAATTGTCACTGGCAGCGGATGCTTGACGAGGCTTTCCTCCTCCCTCCGTCTGCAAATTAATCTCGATTTCTCGCTCTAGTTTTTGTGAAGCCTTTTCACTGCCGTCCGCGGCTGCTCCGCCCAATTTGGGCTTAATGAACAACAAATCAAACAAAACATGGGCCCGCCAGCCACTCTCAAAACCAAGTATTATTCAAAAGTATAACCAAGTTTTGAGAGCGTTCTCTTAACATTCACACTGCCAATCCGCTTGATAAGCATCCAAGTGGCACTCTAGCAGCCGCCAACCACAATGAGGTATTGATCCTTATGAACTGCCGAATTGTGTGACGAATAAAACTTGAAAACCTCCGATTCAGTTATAGAGTTTGTCTTTTCAGGTCCAAACTATTTGGGAGCACTGAGAGTGGCCAAGTGAAGGCGGCCCGCTTTCATCTCCGGCAGCAATATTATGGTGTTGTACCTTGAGTGCTTTGGAAGAGCCGAACAAAGAGAAACGAGGGAAGGGATTATTCACCACTGGGAATGATAGACATTAAAGCCAGCACATGGCCACTGTATCAGCGGGAGAGTATGAGCAGACCCTTGGACATGTAATACGTTGATTGGCGCCCTTTACCGGAGGCCCTATGGTCACCCAGAGGGCCAGTGCTCGTCACAGCACGGAAATTGTCTCTTCAATGTCACAGCCGGGTCAGATGAAGGTCGCGCGTGGAGGGCGGCACAGGAAATGGGAGTCGGTCACATATCAAAGCGTATCTTAGTCACAAAAAGCTATTTGCGATTAATATGATGCTTCATAGGCTATGAGATGGAGTCGGTCTCCTGAATGCTGTGTTTTCTGTGTCTTTGACATTCGTCTTGCGATTGTTGCTCTTCCCATTTGCTGATGTTCTCTGCGATACGTTTCTTTGATGACGCAGACACCATTACATTGGAGAGATGCTACTGCGGCAGAGGCTCGCCCAAGAGATGCTTTTTTGCCTTTTTGCCTTTTGTGCCATTCCCATTATATTCTGGGGCAGGGGGATTATTTTCCGCTGGCTGCAAGCAGGCTTTTTTTTTGCTCCGCGGTGCTTTTACCGCACAATGAGAAAACTGGTCTTGGGGTGCACACGGCTGTTGTCCCCTGGCTCTGTTGCACTTCTTTGTGCTTCCGCCTCTGATGGAGTTATGCAACACCATGAATGCTGTGCTACGAGTTGCTCTGAGTTGGCGTAGGGCCTCTTCCGAGTGACTTTCTGTGTAAGCGACCAGGCCCCCTAATTAGCGGAGAGACTGCAGTTAAAAAGCTGAAAGCATAAGCCACAGATGTTGCTGGCATGGCTGTAGGCAACTGTATCTATACAGTCAGTGTGTCTGAAAAGTATTTCTGTCACAATATCCTTCTGACGAAGTTTCAGGTGACAAGGGCTTAATGCAAGGAATATTCATCCTGCGGATATGGCACGTCTGCCAGCTAATCTCACCTACTTTTTGATATGACAAATTAATGTTGTTGCAGATAAGATCACAGAAATGTATCATCAAAACGAGTGACGGAGTGATATACGTGTATACCTCGACATTACCGCGTATCGTATGCCGTCTTATTCATTGTGCACACGCCAATTACGCGAGATGGCAATAGCCGCTTTTTGTAGCGTATTCCAGGCTGCATAGTAGATCCATTTAAAGCGTGGCTTGCAATTATGTGCGCAACATGAAACAACTTGGTATGCAGACTCAGGCGGTCGGTTTTGATAGGAGTCACCAAGGGCTCTCCTGTTTACCTTTCAATGAACTTTAAATGCTCCATTTCATTACATCATTTTATTGCATCATTTCATTACATCATTTCATTACAGGAATCGTCTGTGTTTGAAGTTGTAGACGATCACATTTAAAGTTCATTTCAGCTGGAATGGGATCGGAGAGGATCAAAACGGATCGCAATAGATGACAATAGATCAAGAGGGAATCTTCTTCTTGCTGTCAGCCTGTTTCTTCCAGCTCGGCTCATAACCAGCATATTACTTGTGTGTCTTCCATCATTTCCTCAGACGTGGCACCGAATCCGGCAAACAATGAGAGATTTCCCAAAGGCCTTGGAGCTCAGAGAAGTGACAAGATCATTAGAACGTATAGCCATGTGAGGGAGAAGGTCCTTACTCCAGAATGGGAAGTGCATGGGAAGAGGGAAGGAGGAGGGCAGTGTTGGAATAGGCTGATCAAGAGTTCAAGTAATGAGCCTCACCCTGGGAGACAAGTGTGCTGACGCAACCGTGCCCTTCTTTCTTCCTTCATCCGCCGGGCACTTCAACCTGTCAAGGAATTATCGCCCTTCTTCTCCACAATCGCTTCTGCCAACAAATCTTGACAAATATCCTTTTGATGGCACTGGCCTGGTCACTGCTGCTTCCCTCTCATCCCGTAATGTTCTGCCCCATCCCATCACTCATAAAATATTCACTCCGATGCCGATCGCTCAAACTCAACTCAAAGTAAATTCAATGCAAAGCAGTGCGCCGTTGTCCATTAGGATTTCCCGACCTGTACACTACTGTCCATTAGGCCTAAATCAATCCCTACCAACTTTTATTTGGCTCCTGCAAAGTCGCAGCAAATCCCATTACTTGATTACTGCTTTGTTTTCTCTCTTTCCCTTCCGTTTCGCACACTTTTCCTTTATTTGTTTGGGGATAGCCTTGAAATGCGAAGAAAAATCCAGCAGTGCAAGTCGGAGGCTATCGATTCCCTTCTGGTTCTAGATGAGGAGCACAAATGGACCCCGCTGAGGCAACATTTCAAACTAATGATTTCAATCTGTTGCTAAATTAATAATACATAAATTATGGACACAACAACAGACCCTATCGATTTCCAAGGCTAACCAGTTCTTATGAGTAAACTAACTTCGCTCATTGTTCATTGTAACATGATCCTCGTTAGAGAGTATTGCCATGAGGCTAGAGTGCATGTTGAAGCCCAGCAGGACCGAGTAGGTCAGTGCTATGGTGATTGGCTGTGACCTGAGAAGGACAAAACTAATTTCATATCTGAGGTCATGTTTGTTTAGGTGGTGCCATGGCAGCTAAGGACCCCGGTGCTCCGAGACTGCTGCCGATGCTTCTGCTCTTCAAGCTACTTCTGCTTATTCATTAGCTTATTCATCTGTTTATCCTTCTGCTTATTCGCTTGCTTATTCATCTGGCCCCCAACCACATCATGGCAATTATCCGTTGCTCCCATGAACCCAAAATAGCCCTATTTCTGCAAGATTTAGGGCTTCTCATGCCATCGAGAAGCATAAAGGAAGATTCTGGTGTCACAAGCCATCACAGCCAAGCCTTGCAACTCTCCCAGAGAGAGAATCTCTCTCTCTCCCTGCTCTCTGCCCAGGCCTCTGATTATCGGCGTCTGGAGGACTTTAATGTCATCTTGCCTCCTGCTTTTTTTGCAAATTGTAGCTATTTCTCACACTTAACTGCCTGGCTGCGTCAAAAAGGAATTCATCCCCTTTAATAATGCAAGCTTATGAGTAGAAATGAGGGTGTTTGTCTTAATTAATATTTTTGCGAGTAAACATTTTCTTTAATTATTTTGTAGTTACACAAGTTTCACTGATGCAGAAGTGGATTGAATAATTAAAAATTAAAGTGGCTAATAGATCGCTTAGACTCCATGCATGTGGATAACATTCTTTGCAAATGGCTGGGTGGAAAAGGGCATGTTTCAGTTGAAGAACCCCTGTCTGTATGGTAGAACTTGGCAGCGGTCACATTCATGTAAGGTGTTTCAAAAACAAACACTGGAGACTGTTTACAGCTCAGAATGTGTTGAGCTGTGTTTGGCTAACATACTGCCAAGTGTTTGACACACGAGGAATAACAACCAATCAAATTAGCCGCAACTGGGCTACCAACGTGGCTCACAGCCAGTGACCCAGAAAAGTGTCAATTACTAGTTTTACGCTCAAAATGCAGCGCAGTTACGCAGATTGCACTCATGAATATTTCGCAATAATTTCACTTCATAAAATGCGGGATTTGGCATTTCGGGCTCTAGGTCACCCAGAATTCCTGCGAAGAGCCAGAAAGACGAATAATTCGGGCGAATAATTTAGTATAATTGAGGCAGAGACATTAGGAGTGCATGGTGCGGGGCCAGGCGCAAACAGAAAGCCCTCTGAAAAGGTCATTGGGAATTCGATCATGTTCTCAGAGGTCCGCAGATGTAATTATGGATGCAAAGGGTCATGATCGCGTCATGAGAAAGGGAGGCAGTGCACTGGTCATTGAGAAGCGAGGGAATTGCAATGAGGCATAAAAGCAGGCTGGTGCGAGAGGCATTTCCAAGAGGGCATTTGCAGAAGGCGTTTGCAGAGGCAAGGGCATTTGCGAAGGGCGTTTGCGAAGGGCATTTGCTAAAGGCACACAGGGTCGGCATGGAGTGGAGGGGAGGAGTGGCTCTCTGCTTGACCCGTGTCTTGTCCAGCATGTCTTCTTGGGCGACCGAGCCCATTAGAGGGATATTCACTTGCCTCTCACATCCGATCCCCAATCCTTATGCAGATCCGGGTTTTATAGGCTGCGGCTCGGACTAAGCACTGTATTTATGCAGTTGTGCTGTCTGCTCCCCCATGAATAACCTATGGTGTGGCAGTGATCCTGACTGACTTGCCATCCCTGTGTTTATCCTTCCTCACTCCTGCAGCTCTGGGGGCCATCTGGGTGCCACTCTACAAGACCTGCATCGTGTGCCTCTATCTGATAATGCCTAAGCCTGTCTCTATCCCAGCTTGGAGGCTGCTCCATACTCCTGGATCAGGACTGACTCGGATGGCATTTCACCTTTGAAGTCATATTTCAAAACTGACCTTTCAGCACAAGTGGCCAACCTGATGTCTCTGGTCCTCAAAGGGCCATAGTACACATGGTGAATATTTAACACGACACCTCGCCCGGGCAAAGGATCTAAGTTCATTGCATTAAAGGCGGCCAATATTGAGTTTATCGATCCAGCGACCACAACATAAACAGGGCTGTTTTCATCACAAACACCTCAAATTTGGATTATCCAGGAATAAAACAACATGAAATCCTATAACTTAATCTTCTTTTGACTCTGCAAATTCATCGCCAAGGGGAAAGTCGGGAGTTGTGTGTTGTCGTGCAGATGGCACCTTTTTGCCTCAGGTGACTGACAAAAACAGCTGATGATCTGCACGATATCTCCCCGCAACACATATCTCCTTCGAAAGTTAACTTGGAAAAAGTTCCTTTATATGGCTTGACACTGCAATAAAATCTGCTTCAACAGCATGCATGCAGTGAGTCACATAAACCTGATTTTCTGTCTCCTATCTGGTATGCACGCCAGATCCAGTTATTTGCCATGTTATTTGCCCTAACCAGTGGTGTACACGGACTGATGACTGCTGTCCACTCATAATGCATACATGACCCACAATGAGCTATGGTAATGTGTAATCTTAGTTTGTGTATCTATTTGCTTTAGGGTGATTACTCGCACCAGTGCTAACAAGACACCCCATCTGAATAGAATACCCGGATTATTTACCCAGGCTGTCCTGTCCATCACTTTCCCCCATATCCTGATGCAATATTACACCTCAGCATCCCATCATCATACCCATCCCTGGCTGCAGCAACAGTTATCTGCACACCTCAGCCTCCGGCAATCCATCCGGATTCAGCCTCCAGCATCCCCCATATTAGCCAGAGTTAATCCTTGAGCAGCAGACCCAGTCAACATGGCTCCGTGTCCTACACGCACAGATTGCTTGTCACTCTCTCAATTCCGCAATATGTCAAATTCACTGCAGTCACCCTGAGTTGAGTTGAATGAGAAGCACAGGAGCTCACACAGAACTTGGGAGAATAACTCATTCATATAATATTTCATATCGAATGACACAAGAATATGCGCTGCGGGGCATCAATACTGTTATAGCTCTTTCATACTCCCAGCTCATACCCATGTATATTATGGCCATAAAGAAGAAGGCTTCTCTTCCATTCATCGATATACTTGAAACAATAGGAACCATAAAACTTCCACATGGCCTGATGGAATAAAAGAATCCAGGATCTGGATGTTATTGTAACTTGTACAATGTGTTTTTATTGTTCTATAAATAACGCGGCTGTTCATACTTTGCTTGTGTTTCATTTCAAGAGCTTTTCACTCGTAAATCATAGTCGCCAAGTGCTTATCACTGAAACAGTTGAGTGTGTTGAATCGACGATGAATCTTGGAGCATTTTTCAGCCATCATTTCCCATTATCGCTTCATTACACGCATTAAATAGCTGATCAAGTGGAGGGCCATTATTGCGATCAATCGGAGCATTATTGGAGGGAAGTTGCAACAAAGCGGGCAGTGGGGTGGAACATGGGCAGCCATCATGCTGCTTGTGCATTGTTGAATAATGTATCTTCATCTAGGTCGGCCACGACCGTCATTACACCTCCATGCATCATCACCACCATGGATCACCACCATGGATCACCACCAGGGAGAGATGCAGTGTGGTCAGAGGAGAGACAAAAGTCTGCAGTGGGATGAAGCACCTGTGCCTATGATCCACAGATCCCCATAATGATCGATGGTTGTTGGGCAAGGGGGGTGAAAGGGGGGGGGGGGGGTTACAACTCGATCTTTTGCTGTACTCTCCAGCAGCTGTGCCCCACACTCACATTTGCTTCCAAACATTTCTGAAATTCACCAAGCAGTCCCAGCTGCTGCTATCTGCTGCTGTCTGCTGACCGTCCTCCCTCCATCTTCCAGCCATACCTTATTTATGGCTTAATGGCGCTCGTTGCTGCACTCGAATCAATCATCAAAGTTATGAAAATTGTATTACCAAAAAGCCCAGCGATAGAACTATAAACAACTGCATTACCAATGTCAGTCATGATTTGTAAACATATTCATCCCTAATTCCTACGACACTATAATGACATGTGTCATGCCGTTTTAGATCAGAAAGGGGACAAAATTATTATTATGAAATGATAAAAACATGAACAACATTATTCTAGCTATCACAACTTTTCAATATAATTATATTATATTCCTGTCTAATGGTATCGTCGACTCAGATATCTGAGAAATATTTCATATTCCACAGCCATCAGATTCTAATGCATGGTTAATTACCAACCACTTAAAATGACAGAATCTTTAACTGCCAGAGAAGAATTGAAGGCCATATAAACCACAACATGATGAAATGTTTCAAATTTAATTGACAAACAATTCCATGACATTTATCATGACTGCACTCCATATTGCTCTTATCTATCTATCTATCTATCTATCTATCTATCTATCTATCTATCTATCTATCTATCTATCTATCTATCTATCTATCTATCTATCTATCTATCTATCTATCTATCAAGAAGAAGCCAACCATTTATATTTTTTATATATCTGAAACCAGGTAAATACCTGATATCAGTGGGCCCTTTCCTGTGAATCTATTGCATTGGATTTTGCAACAGATTGTCTGAAGCGATAAATTGGAGGGGATACCAATCGATAGATCGTTTGTCTGTTCAATTGTCGTGTCACGTGAATCGTCGATTGTGCTAAACAATTGCCCATCTCCTTTAAAAGGGATCGTGTGAACTGCACGCTGCTGCCAAGAGTATATGCTGAGTTTTTCCTGCCTTTTGTCAATTACACAAAACGGCTTGTGCAATTTGTCAATAAACGTGTGTCGGGGGCAGGTGAGCTCTCTTGCAAAAGCCTGTTGCATGAGCGAAAACACTCCAACCAACAGGAGAAGAGGAAGGGGAAGGGGGGGGGGTTACTGTTGATCTTTCATAAAGACAACTGCCAGTCTGCCACTCAACCATTATTCACAAGCATCAATACTTCAACTGCAAAGCAAGCAATCCCGCATGAAATGCCGCTGAAATCATTGAAAAGATAACCATCAGGATCAAGCAACAGAAGAGGCGGATGAAATATTCAAATGGCGGGCATCATTGGCATCATTGGCATCACTCTAGCAGAGGAGATATTAACCACACGTAATCCCCCATGAGCAAATCTTTCAACTCAGTCATCCTCCTTCTAATCCTTTCTTCTAATTTTTTCCATCATTTTCACTAAATTCTTGTCAGATATCAGATTCAGAAATAAATGAAATGGGCGATGAAAAAAGAGAATGGCAGTTTGGGCCTAATCACAGACCTAGAGCGGCGATCAAAAGGGACATTTTGATTAATACTGAAGGAAACCAGATGAAATGATTATCGAGTTTCCCTCCATTTCTTTTTTCCATGCCAAATAATGAAAAGGATTAGATCGCATTTCCTGCAGGCCTATTTTTTCTCTCCTTTTTCCGAAGTATCTATTGTGGTTTGTGATGAAATTTTGAGAAGATTCAATGCTTTGTCGGTCCAGCAAATCCCCGTCCCTATCTCCTCTCGGTTTCTTGCTTGAGTTTGAAAAAACGTAACTGACACCCTATATTGCAGGAGAAGCTGGTGCAGCATGTGAAGGGGGGGAGACATGCTCCATTTTATATTAGTTTTCTCCTAAATAAACAAATCTACTTTGAAAGTTATGATTAAACGAGGTTTGGTTCTTAGAAATGAGTAAACATTGCCTTGCTCTTGCTCTGCTGCTGCTTGTCTCATCTTAGCGCCACTTTCTGTTGCTTCACTAAAACAACACGACATGATGCTGGGGATTCAGCTAGCCTCACGCATCGATCAACTGGTATATTATTAATGCATATCAAAGCATTTCACAAAGTGCCTCTAAATGCATCTGCCATCGATAAGCCATTAATCTCTGAAGCTTAAAAATTGGGAATGGCTGTAAAATCATGGAACTCCATAGAAAATGCACTGATGCAGCCAGAAGTAAAAAAACTAACTTGAAACATACAACGAACATAAAAGGAATGTTGCAAACAAGTTCAGAAGTGCTGCAAACCAGTGCTAAAGTGCAGCAAACCAGTGCAACAGTGTAGCAAACATTGCACCGGGAGTTGACGTCTACAAATTAGAGGCAGCTCGAGGGGGATGTTTTCAACTTTCCAGATGGGAGATTCGGCACCCATGAGTGGCCAGGGAGGCCCTTCGGACATTGGCCAGTGCACAAGGTTGACCTCTGACATCGCATTTGACCTAACAGATGACCTCGTCCCATGCGATTATTGTGAGAGGTTTGTGACATAAATAGAGCGCCAGGGCACCTCTAAATGGTTGCTCGCAACCCACTGGGGCTAAAGTGGCGACAGGCCCTTGCATACCAACATGTGCTGGAAACGTGCCTCATACAAACAAAGGTCCCGGATGTACTCAGCACCCCTATCGAGTGCGCATGCGCCGAGAGCAAGGCATGTCTCCGCACACCGTCACCAGGTGCAACTCATTGTCACAAATGCATGTAACATAAGTAAATACACATTTGTTTTTCCTGTCTGCCCATTGTTTACACATGCTTTACATAAAGCCATATTTCTTTGTTGTCTGCAAAAGGCAACCATTTGGAAGCACATTGTGTGGTGGAGATAGAGTTCCACATAAACATCAAGTGCCAGGCTCTGATGAGAATCATGCGATGTATTTATTATGATTTTTATGAGTCCGGACAGACAATATTCGACCATAAAACGTGCGATATCACTGCAGATGCTTATTGGCAAAAAGAGATAAATAGCAGCTATTAACAGGCTGTCTGTCACCAAAACGCCAAAGGAAATCTGAACCATCAGCCACAATACACACGCCGTGGAGATGGCCAGCGGCCGGGCAGCCAGAGCAAGTGCAATAGCAACTGCAATATGCTGCCTATTTTGATGGATTGGCAGACAGTGATGGCATAATTTGCGCCAAGATGGGTCCACAAGGGTTTCATTTTTTCCGGGTTTGTTTGTGTCACTGGAGATGCAGACATGTGGGTTATTCTGAGAGGCCTGGAGAGAGGCTCCGGGAGAGAGCCGCCAGATTGGGTTTGGGGAAAGGGATTGCTTTTGGAATGTGTTTAGTGCTGGAGCGCACACAACAGCGGCGGGTACTTTGAGAGGGTCAGGGTTCGCAACCCTCACGCCCCACTTGCCCTGTTTCCTACAGAAAGCCTTCTAAACATTGCCTTACATCACAGAGCGGGGCTGAGCCTGCCTTTTTGCTGGCATTGGAGGAGGAGGATGGCATGAAACGGGGTCTGAGCAGAGAGGGCGATCTGGCCACTTGCTTTTTGCTTCCCTGCATCCGATGTTTACGCACTGACATTGGCTCGGCCGGCCGGGGTCATTTGGCCACTTCTGGCCAGCGCTGTACGAGGACACCCAGTTGCTTTAACAAAGCCCAAACTCATTCCTCATTTCCACCCCGTCAGTTTATGTTCCTGCCCCAGACAACAAAATTGCCCCAGCTCTAGCAATGCAGCCATCCTTGTTTGGCAAAAGAAAACTCATTACGAAACCTGCTGCACTATTCTATTCTATTCTGTTCTATTCTACTCTACTCTATTCCATTCCATTCTATTCTATTCTATCCTATTCTACTGTGTCTCTGTGACGTCACATCGTTTAGAAACCATTAGCAAGCACTGTTTCACTGTTTCCCAATGTGCAGGTGTTTGTTTTGTGTACACAAACTGGTTCACTACTCTCCCACATGTTCTCAGTTGCAGCCTACGTCATTTGTGTTGAGAGGTGGTACCATAGAGAGGCAGAACTCGCTACAATAGGGGAAGGAAGCCTTTGGATTTCGGGCCTCAATTAACAAGCTCCGTCATTAAGGGGAGAGGGGAGGCTGTCGTTTCCAGAATCTGTAGGCTTGAGCCACACTCGTCATGTGTCACTGAAGCCTGTGAAGCCTCCCCTTCATTAATCGAGCCATGCAAACAAAAACAGTGACACAGTAATACCATGCAGTCCAATTTGCCCCAGCCTGCCCTATTGTCTTTCCATATAACCCCCCCCCCCATCCCCCATGCTCTTTGGCCAGCAAAGCCATCTGATCAAGTCAGTTAGCATCAAAGAATACATCTTGATTTGGCCAAACCAGAGGCTAAGAGCAGGCCTGGCGAATGCATCACTGACAGACGTATCAAATTCAAAGACAGATTCCACCTCGCTGTTGCCGAAACCTTAGCAAATGGAAACGGGCAATGTAAGCCCTGTGAGCGAAACTAGAGCCTCTCCGAATCTCTTTGCTGAAGTCTTAGCAATAAAGCATCTTTCTGCCTCTTCCTACTTGCCTATTCCCTTTGGACCTAAGTCATAGTAGAGCAACAGTCTGACTAGAGCCTTCAACCTCTTTTAGGGTCTTTGTGAAGTTGTCCACACCCTGAAAAGAGCAGTTCTGTAATATTGTGTAGAGCCATCATCCTGACAGGCTTCGGTGAGATCGGGGCCTTACAGGAAGGAATAATTAAAAAGACGGAGCCGTGGTCATTAGGGAAAGACTGGTGAAGGGAAGCGGAAAGTCTCGTGAATAAGTCATGGCAACATAGCAGTGGGCCCCTAGGAGTGGGCCATCCCCTGCCACCCCATGCCATCCTGCAAGACCATCTAGCAAGACCGTCCTACAAGACCTGACAAACGACTTCATTATCACATCGACGCCCGAGTGTCATGCGCATTACGCCAGGCCCATCCAACATTCATCCCCAGTCATTAATTATGAACATTTACTATCAACCAGCAGAACTCTGCGCCTTAATAGGAGCCAACAGAAAAACGCCACATAAGAGGCTGACAAATTAAAAATCGGATAAACACAGATTAAAATCCTTTGTTCGGGTATTAATCTATTAGATGAAAGAGGAAATTAATCTAATTGATAAAGGAAGCATAAACTGCCTTTCACAAATCTGTGACGAAATGCTGCAATCACACTCTGTCTTTAATTGTTCTGGCTGCAAATGCTGTCTTTCTGAGACAAAATCATAATATCACAATTTCTTCATCTAGAAATAATAGTTATGTTTCACATTCTGAAATAACAGAACAAATAACCTATTCTACATGTATAGGCTGTGATTAAAAAGTAAGCACAACGTATAAGGTGTACTGTACATGCCTGAGGCTGTTGTAGCAGTCTGGTTTTCCCATGCATATACGCGGTACACATATAGGAGGTGGTGATTTATTAAATTTATGTAAGGGAATTGCATGAAACAGGATGGTGTGATGCTGAGCAGGTGGGTGACCTGGGGCAAATTGGGATGTTGCTGCTGTATGTTGCTGAATAGTACTGGAAGATGTTGAATGTTGTACAGGAAGATGTTGGATGCTGTTGAATTTTGCTGAATACTGTACTTGAATACTGCAGTAACTGCTGCTGAATGCTAATGAATTCAATTTAAGCTATACTGAATGCCTCTGGGTGATATTTAATGCTGCTGAATGCTGCAATACTTGCTGCTGAATGCAACTGAAGAATGCTGCATTAATTGCAGCTGAATGCTTTTAAATTTATTGAACGCTATTGAATGCTGCTGAATGCTACTGAATGCTGTTTAACGCTGCTGAATACTGCTTTATGCAACTGAATTCAACTGATGAATGCTGCAGTAGTTGCAGCTGAATTCTGTTTAATTCATTGAACGCTGTTGAATGCTGCTGAAGGTTGAAGCTGCTGAAGGTTGAATGTCGCTGAATGCTAATGAATACTGCTTAATTCTGCTGAATACAACTTTTTGCAACTGAATGCAACTGATGAATGCTGCAGAACTTGCAGCTGAATGCTGTTGAATTGTATTGAATGCTATTGAATGCTGCTGAATGTTGAATGCTGCTGAATGCTACAATGAATTCCGCTTAATGCTACTAACTGCTTCGTGGTGATATTTAATGCTGTTGAATGCTACAGTAATTTCTGCTGAATGCTGTTGAAGGCAGTTGAATGTTGAATGCTACTGAATGCTGCTGAAGGCAGTTAAATGATGTTGAATGCTGTTGAAGACTGGATGCTATTGTACGCCGCTGAATGTTGTTGGGTGGAGCAAGATCCTCCTGAATACTGCCGAATGCAGCTAAATGCCACTGAATGCTGTAGCAGCTGATGCTTCTGCAAGTACACAATCATCCCCAACAACTCTTAGGTAGCAATCACTTGTTGCAAAGTGAAAGAACTACCCTGAGCCAACTACTAGTTTCCTAAGTACTGCTGAAGATAATAGCCTTTCACTTTTTGCAACTCTCTCTTGTTTCGCCTGCCTTCTGGCTGTAGCTAATTCAACTCTGCTACAAAAAGTACAAGAAGTCAGTACACTGTTTAAGGAACATGATCCAAGCAAGCTTATCATTACTCACCTCCCCATGAAAGTGTTTAGTAATCACGTAAATAAAGGTTATCAAAGATGTATCCAATTGCTGTCAGAATTGCCACACAAATTCTACAAGTTATGGACTATCCAACATGAAGTTCAAGATGCTTATTAACCCTGCAGCAATAAGTATGTCAACGTGCTATTAACTATATAAACATTGAGGCTATTTGGGATGGATTTAGGTTGTGTATCTGGTTAATCTGAAGTGAGTGCTGCTTATCCCTGACATGTATACTTCTAATAATGATGTCTGGTGTTTAAGATCTTGCTCTAGAATGCTCAGCTATGGATATCAGCATTCCGGTTTCCTCGGAGCTGGATTCTCAGGGTGCCAAAGCTCGATAAACCTTATTTATGGCAGAGGCTGTATGGCATGTGGCGTTAAATATTGCCTCCAAATCACTGCCATTTATCATTAAGGTTCAATGCTGGCCAAATTACTCAGCCCAGTAGACTGCCTGGTGCCAGGAACTTGCAGAGGAAAACCAGGAACAATGTGGAGACATGTTCTGCACTCAAATGGCAAAACTGTGAGAAACCCAACCCCCAATGAGAGGAATTCAACAAGAAAATGACTGATATCCCAACTTCGGAATAATGCAAGGCACCAGAGAGTCCCATTTCAGACGACATCTCTTTTGCCATGTGTATTGCACTAAAACAATTTCCTTAATGCAAGCTGTCCTTGAGCTCTGATATGCTGCTTTGGGGGTTGTTATAGGAATGGATGTAACACAGACGAATGTCAGAAGCTACAGCAAAAGTGTGTTGGCAATCAGAAAGCAGAGGATTTCCATCAGAGCATGATGTTTGTAAGATGATTTGGGGGCTCAGTGTTGCTGTTGCCTAAGACCGGCTTCATAAGGCACAAAGCAGTCGTGATGGGGGCTGATGGGATGGAGGCAGGCGGAGGAGACTTCAGAGGCAGCAGAGATCAGTCCATTTGCAGAGAGAGATGCGGGATGGCATCATCGATGTGATCAAGGGGTGGATACAAATAGATGGATCCATCAGAGGGCAGATGTGGCATGATGCGGGTTGTTCTACAAGGGGGTGAATCAGGCCTGTAATTGAGGGGGGCTATGATGGAAGGGGAGGGACAAGGGGCATCCTGGGCATGGAAGGCATTGGTGAGCAGGGGAGAGGGGGCCAGAGGGGGTGGCCAATGGGCCGGGCAATGGGGCCAAAGGTGTGAGGGAAGCAGTAGTGAGGGATGGGGGCTGCAGTCCGTGGTGATGGGGTGCGATAGAGGCGGTTACTGCAGCTGAGAACAGAGAATGAAGCAGTGATGCGGGCCAGAAGAGCATCACCTTGTGACTGGAGTGAAACGGGCAGGCAGACAGGAGTGAGACAGGGAGCAGGGCTGGGTCCGCTACATCACTGTAATTGACATGAGCAACGCCTAATTAATGGTCTCGGGTTGGTGATTAATGTAACAGCACGGAGACTGCATTGTCGTGATGTCTGTAAACACGGTGCTTATTTCACTGGAGACGGCCAAGCCACACCATTGAGCTCCCTGACTGCTCGACGGTGACTGTATAGTTGGGCTGACTGATTGGCTGACTGATTGGGTTGACTGGTTGGCTTGCCTGTTTGGCTTGACTGACTGGGCAGTGTTGGGGAAGAATCAGCCACCGAACCGCTGTGACGAGACCGCCCACCTCCCTCCCTGGGAGCTGTTCATCAGCAGAGACATTGTTTGCAGCCAGATCCTTTACAGCAAACACACAACTCAGACAAGACACTCATCAGCTCCCCCATTACATAATGCAGCCCTTAAGGTGCCTTCTCCGTTTCACCAAAGCTTTTAGCCACCGAGCATCTATTGGTTTAATTAAGAGCACCGACACCATGCCACTACGATGCTGCAGGAACTCATCTCGGGTCAGGTGCATAGTTGGGCCAATCAGCTGCTCGGTGCATCACTGTTGGAATAATCCCAGCAGGTCCTTCGTGTCATATCCTACAGTTGATCCCACCCTGATGAGTATTTACCACAACATCAAATTGTGAATCACTCAAGTGGAGTAAGGACGGTACGAGGCCGGTATGAGGCCGGTATGAGGCCGAGGAGAGAATCACTTTTTGCGAGTAAAAAAAGAGCCTGAGGCAGGACTCTTGCTCCATCACTCAGTTTCCATAATCCTTGTCAAGAGTTTATCATCCGCCAGACAGCAGTCAAACATTTCATTACATTTCATCATTGACTGACCTAATCTATATTGCCGAGAGTGATGGAATGGAGTGAAGTTGCCACCGCATAATGAGTTATTGCTCCATATGGACACACGAGAGTGGAAATAGCAGCAAGATTACAAAGACTGAAAGAGTACTTTTACTCTATAAGTACTATGAGTCTGCTCTCCCTTTTTTGTACTATTGCGGTTGGTTTTTCTAAAACTTTTCTGTGTTGAAGTGACTTCGAAAGCCAGTCTATATAAATGTGTCCTTTTACACCTAGAGTGGTCGGAATGGCACACTAGCCACTGACTGACCAAGCTTAATTGCTCAACTTGCATCCCAAGAGGCGGCCCTCTGACCAGATGCGGGGGATCAGAGTGATGTATGATGCTTGGATCGTCAATATAGCCACGATGAATGATATTCATATAATGTATCTTGGGACCCCTGAGAGGCAGCAACGATCAAATATGGAGATATATGCACTGCAGGGAAATGACAAGAATTTGGTGGTACCCTGCAGAGAACTTAGCCAAAGAAAGGCTGATGAAAGAGAAGCCATTTATTTATTGCTTGCTGTATGGCGGAGTATGGACGGAGAGACGCTTGCTTCCTGTATGTAACCAAAAGTTATACCGAGTGACATAACATGCATATTCCCATCTCTGCATTTGCACATCTGTCGGTGGATGGCCCATGCTGAATGGCCCACGCTGAACTGCCATCAGAAAAAAATACACAGTGTCGTCCGACGGAGCAAAAGTTAATGTGCTTTCAATGTGCTTTCAGCTTTCTTTCAAAGTATAACAACAACTTCAAAGGCATTTCACCCTAAAAGTTTGGCCCTTTGAACCTGTGTTTGGGCTGTTTGGGCAGCTTTCAATAATTCTCACGTCAAAGGCACGTGCCACTCTCGTGCTCAGCACAAATTAGTGACATCATCAAAAATTGTAAACAAGAGTGCACCAGTATGGCACGGGGCCTTTCATGTGCCCGAGTGCCGAATAAACACATTAGCATTTCTGATCTTCCAGTGATCTGGGGTCATCGTATTCAAGTGCAGGTACTTCCACTCGGGATCAAGGTAGACATGTGCTCATGCTTAAGATACATCATCAGACATGGAAATAAATATAACATGATCAAATGGACAGATCCGAGATGTTTATCCTCCCTGGGGATTGTTGAACAAACTGCTTGCAAGCTCACGACAGCAGGTAAAGGCATGGCCATCATAAACAAGTTCCATAAACAATAGAGTAGCATCAGAAGGAACTGTGTTTATGCTGGCTCAAAGACTTTGCCACCGAAAATCTGGGAACATTATAAACAGCGGGAGGGAAATCAGAAGCAGAAGTTGTTGAGTACTACAGACATGTGTGAGAGACAGACCCAAACAAACAGGAATCACCCCTCTGACAACCAATCAGAATGCAGCTTCATGACGTCATCTGACCTTTCACAACTAAAAGAAACAAGTCGGCGGTAATTGTCTGGCACTTCTGACCCACTGAACTCTCAGGAATTATACTACGTTTACAAAACTTTACTACAACTTTGCAGTGAGTTTGTCAGAGCCTCAGAGGCATCTACAGTCGGGATGGCAAGCGGAAGCCATGACTGACGAGAGACTGAATTGGAGCGAACCCATTTACTCCCGCTTAAATTGATTCGTAAACACCAATTTTGCGCATGATTGTTGAACTCATAAGTCTAAGCAGGTATCATTTATCAATAAAGACAAGCGGCAAAAGCTGAACCAACAAAGATTGAAAATCGATGAAGGCAGAGAGCAAACTGAGTTAGGCCTCATTTCATGGCCTGTTTTCCCCCATGCTATATTTCTTACCTTTTTTTCCCTTCAACTTTCTGTTTGTTTTTTCGCTGCTTGCTTTTTCACTCAAGGATGCACACATGTTTTTAATAGGAACGTAGTACACATGCCCTGTTGGCGTGAGTCAGCCTGGCAGGGCCCTGTCACTGATTAACTTTGGGAGAAATGCTCGAATTGCGGTTAAATATCGGGCACTTTGGCACTAGGGCACTGCAGAGGACTGGTCGTCGTGGGAGGCACCACTTAATCTTGGCCTTAACTGTATCTAGACATGACACACAAGTCAAACAAATGCTGGTCACACGAGCCAGTCCCCAGCACCAGCCCCAGCACCGACGGACAATGTCCATGTGGTCAGGCAATGAGTATAGGAATCACCAATAGCCACAGTAGCAAGCCCAGGCTGACCTGACCTTATTAGGCTCGCCATTCTGCAAGACACGACAGCCACACGACCCCACGAGCGTCCAGCTCAACGAGTCAGGGATGGATTCGCGAATTTCGTGACAAGAACAGCGGTCATTGTCAGCCTCGTGACAGTGATCAGGCCATTTAGAAGTGCAGTTGCCCCCGGCACACCGAGTGGGCCATGGTGCCCCAGTCTGATCCCTCGGGTATTCCTAGATAGATTACTGCACTGTTCTATGTTCACTCTAAACTAACAAGGGTGCTTTCAAAGTCCACCACACAAACGTTTATACATGCAAAGTACATCTAGCGATAAAAAGACAATAGCATGGAAAGTGTTTAGAGAGAGATTCTGCAGTTAGAACAACCAGCACCATTTCATGACCCACAGCCTCAGAGATCCACACTCTAAAAAATTCCAGACAAAATTGGTTTTTTAGATTCAAAATGGTTTTTTGAAAAACCAAATTTCAATGCAAAAAACCAAAATGGATTTTTTTTAAATCCATTTTGGTTTTGCATTGAAATTTGGTTTTTCAAAAAACCATTTTGAATCTAAAAAACCAATTTTGTCCCGACATTTTTTAGAGTGCACTGATGCCTAATGATCCGAGAGCCCAGAGGATCCAGCTGTCTGCTGAGTTCACTTTGACCCGCACCCCATGAACAGTTAATGGAAAGGCCCTTTGCTCGGTAATTCTATAACCAGGACCACTCTCAATACATCAGAACCACATGGGTTAAAAGAATAATGAGCGACTTCGCCCCAAGCCAAAAAGACACCCTGGAATGGACCCTAAACATCAAAAAGGTGTTTTTCCTACTTTGGTGCCGTCTGCCAGATCGCTCAGCCCTGCCCCCCTCGCCAGTCCCCCTCACCCCGGGCCACTGTGATCAATCTTCCTAGTAATGTTCAAGTGGCCTCTAGCTTTTACATCCTATATGCCATCCCAAACATGAGCTAGGTGCATTTAGACGTTGCAGCATGAAGGGCACTTAGCTTAAGAGCCCTTTGCAGGTGGAATAAGATTATGTCTACAAGAGAAATGAAAGGCACAACTTACCTCCGACGGGCATAACATCTTTGGCCAGGGAGACTGCAGCGGCCAGTATGAGGTGCAGCAGAGACAGCCGTCCACACATGTCCATTCTTGCTGGAACTCCAAGGTAGAAGAGTAAATAGTTCTTGGTCTCAGACTGACCGGTGGTCACTTATCCAGTCCTGCCAATCGTCCTCCTATTATCTCTGACACCCACAGGACCAGATAGGTGGACGCCGTGGCAGTGGTCAGTCCTCAGATGTGATTATCACCAATGAGTTACTGAGGCAAACACAATTAGAGCATCGTTATTTTAGATTAGGCGCTCGCTTTCCCTGCAGCGCTGCCTGGCTCTATTGACGATGTGCTGCTTTGACACAAGAGTATGAAGAACGCGCCTACTGGGCCAGCCTCCTCATGGGCCAATCAGCAGCAAGCTTACATCTGACCCGGGTGCCAGAGCTGCATGGCAGGGACGTGCTGATTGGCTGCTTTTACTCTGAGCTTTTGCTATCGCGAGAAATAGTGTGGATTCAAACAGAGCCAGCACGTGCCTCTGCCACCGGAGACTGCTCTGCTCCCACGGCTCGAGCGCGCGCGCTAATCACTCGTGGCCGTTCGCAAATTGCTTCCAACACCACTGGGCGCTGAATGCAATTGGCTCAGCTACGAGATGTCAACAAAGCAAGGATCACAAGTAAACAGAGAAGACCCAGCTACAGCCCAAACACAGCCCAAGTAGTCCCAGGCCCAGGGAGGCCCCTTTCTTCTGCTGTAAGGGTGTCGGCTCTGAGCTCTTTAACACCAGCCACATTGTGTTGTGTAGCACTTCTTCATCCAGTCATGTCTATGGAATTATTGGCCGTAATTGCCTCATACCATCGGGGAAAACACAAGACTGGCCCAAATGCAATAACAAGAAGATTACCACATCTCAGGACATGCAAATCACAAATGTTCCAAACTCCAAATCCACAATGAAATTACAACATTTACTTATTCAGTTTCACTGGAGTACAGACCTGATGGCTGGATTTTAAATTACATGGCAATAACACTACATTAACATTGATTTACATATCTGTACAAATATTTGTAGTAAAATCGTTAAATTTCATTAAAGAGCTTTAATATTGCAAAGGCAGCTGAACACACATACGCAGTGAAACACTGGGACTTCTACACTACAGTGTGGCTTGTTGCTATAAATATACACACAAAGCAGAAGACAGTGGTCCATTAGGATAGCCATTGTTCTAGCATTGATGCCTGCAGCCTTCAGGTACAGAGCTATCCTCCTGTATCTGCATCATGTATCTTGTGCCGAGTATCGCGTATCGTGTCTAGAATGCCAACAGCTTTTACTACAGTGATAGGAGTATCAAACATTGCTGTAAAAGCTTGGAGCAGAGTTAGACAGCAGGAGCTGCAGTGCCATCAGCGGAGAGAGCTTAAAAGCTGCGTGAAATAGAGTAGTGCCTTTAAGAGCCATGGGCGCTTCCATTTCATTGAGTGCTTGAAACGTTAGACCTCCAATGGTATACAGCATGACTAAGGATGGGAGAAGATCACGCTTGGAAGACAAAGCCAGTCCCAACAAGTGCTGGCCAAGTAAGCCTTAAAACTACTGAACAACCACAGGACCCGACTACAAAGGATTGGCCTCAATTAAGACCCCACTAATTAGACATGAAACAGTTCAGCAAAGCACTAGTAGTCACAGTTGCTGATCATCTCATTCATCTAGGCTTCCTCGTGATACATGCAAAACACCAATTAACCACACATCTCCCTTTAGCCAAAGTTTATTCTTTAATGAAAGCACTTTTACTGAATTTGCCACATTCCAACAGATGTCAAAATTTCTATTGATTACTAGATTGTAGTCTCCAATAAAACATGTAACAGCTGGTGTCTTATCTTTTTTGTTTTAAATCAACAAAAATCATTCGAAATTTCTATAATGAACCATAAACAAATTATAGTTATTGGATAAGACATGTGTTTATGAAATCTTGAAATACATTTGACTTTCTGTATCGCTATTTCTTTCCATCTATATCCATCTGTCCTTCTATCCATCTGTCCGTCAATCCAATCCATCAATCTATCAATCTATCTAACTATCTATCTATCTAACTATCTATCTATCTATCTATCTATCTATCTATCTATCAATCCATCCATCTATCTATCTATCTATCTATCTATCTATCTATCTATCTATCTATCTATCTATCTATCTATCTATCTATCTATCTATCTATGTACCTATCTATCTTTCTATCTTTCAGACTCAGACTCAGAATATATTTTATTTGACTCAAATCTACTATCTTATATGTGTTATATGTCTTATCTGTCTGTCTATATCTATCTACTTATTTATCTATCTATCTATCTTTCTATTTAACTGTCTATCTATCCATCAGTGTTCCATAATGGTGATGCAAACAACTGTTTATGCACCAATTTGACCATGAAATTGTAGTTGTGATGGTAGGGCACCATGTCAACTGTGAGTCATGACATATATTTGGATCCAGCAGTCAGACTTTTTGGAATGCTTCGCATGCTGAATGAAAGTGACACGGTTTTCAAATGGCTTAAATAGATTTTTAGCTGTGAGCTGCGAACTCCACCGTATGACCTAGCACCTAGCCGCATTATGAATGATGAATGGAGCAGATGCATGCTTGTGTTATTCCAAATATTTTAAGAGAATGAGGCAAACATACAGGGCTGTCAGAATGCCCAACAGGCTCTTCCTCTGTTGACAGAGTTCAGTCATGTTTTCACACTCCGCCAAGGGTGCCTCATCGCAGCTTCCATTTGCCAAACTCAAACCTCTCTTGTTTTCACAGAGCCAGCGGTGACAGGAGCCTTTCATAATCTGCTTTAGTCATGATCACTGTGTTATAAATTGGAAAGAACGCATAATTTGACATGTTGATGTTTTCGGGAATGAGGCCTTCAATTTTGACAGTTTAGAAGGATGGCTGACGGAAGAAAAACACAGATAAAGGAAAACACGAGCTGAAGTTGTAGTGGATGAATGGAGTGGATGTTGTCCCAAACAAGTGACTGATAACCCGAATCTATCTTGTTGTATACACAGATGAAGAGATAGGTGAAGCTGAGTTAGCTGACTGTTAGCGAAGCCTTTGGTATCTGGCTGGCCATCACTGATAGCCCGAGATGCCTGAGATGCGGGGCTGCAGCTGCAACTGGGTGACACTAATCCATCAACTCAAGATGAGGGTTGCATTCGCGGTCCCAAAATGCAGATAGCACAACATGTCATGACCACGGAATGACTAGATAGCAAAGCAGATAGCAAACTAGCAAAACTCCCAACAAGGCCAACCTACAGGACCTCCTCGTTTCTTTTTCATTTTCCACTTTATCTCAACATGTCCGAGTACCCAGCTGTCCATATTGATTGTGTCCACATTCCCATGGCTTGAAAGTCCTCATAGCCCCAAGAGGAATAATCTGTCTTTTTCCAGATAATCTATGCATCATCAAGTAGTCTAGTCGACGACATTAACAAACATTCTGTTTCCTTTCCCCAAATCCTTCTCTATGCTAACTTCATGCAAACAGAGCAGTTAATTATTGTCATTCATGTCAGCAACGTCAGAATCAACACAACTAGATTATGTGAATGAAAATATTAATTGTCATGCCGGAACATTGCTGATTAACAAAATTAAATAAGTGGTTTTTATACCGGCTAAGATTTGCTGAATGTGCCTGGTTATGGAGGCAGGCTTAAACCAACCATATGCTTTAATTGAACCTCCAAATCGAATAACAACTGTCAGTTTCGATCGAGTCTCAGCTCAGCTGCAGTTCCCATGTGAATTGTGCAGGAGGTGGCTGCCAGGGGTCGCTCTTCGATTTTCGCGCCCTCTGTCGTATTTCCCCTGAAGCTACCAGCCTCTTTTTGACCATGGCCTCCCATGGAATGCTTCCGCATGCCTTTGTGTTGTGCTACAACACAACTCTATCTGAAGGCTTCCAAAATGCCTCTTTCACCAGATCGATGCCAGAAAGTCTCAGGACAGATGGAACTCTTCTCCAGTCATTTAGAGTTTCTATATCACTAAGAATCATTGTTTAAACAAAGGCATCTGAATAATATCAGCAAAATACTTTGAGAGAGATATTTCATGTGCATATGCACAAAATGTATATGGCGAACAAGTTTCCGCAAAGCGCACTGGTCACCATTTTAGGTGTTTTCAACGAGATCACTCATTCCTTCTTGAAGTCTGTATTTCAAAATTTATTTTAAAATGTTGTCAAGTGTTGGTAAATGGCACATCTTAGACCTCGCTGAAGGTGACTTTTATTCCTCTTCCTGCATTGCGTTTGGGACCTGTGCAATGCAGCATTGATACATTATTAAGAAGGCAAATCCCTTGTAAATGTTGCCTGCATGTACATCTAGGAATCCTGCAGGATATATAAGAATACAACAAATGATCACAGGGTGGGAAAGGATGGGTGTATGAAATACAAAATGGTCACCGTGGGACAGTAGCGGGATCCCGAGCATTGTAGATTTTATGACAAATGATTGAATAAAGTACTGTATAGTGAATGTGATTTTTGGACTGCATCAAGGACTTCACCTGCCATTATGATTCCTCTTTTTGGCACACATGCTTGAGGTCATTTTTCACTGGAAAAAAACCTATATTTCAAAAAGATTTGCTCTTTAAATGGCATTAGGCAACACGACCCTCTCAAATATTTTGATGTGTCCTCACCAGTTGATTCATTATGCAGGGTATGATGTTCAACAAAAAGCTGTGAGAACCATTGCCAGATCATGATGCCGTCACCTTGCACGACCACCCACCACAGTCTTTACTTTGCTATTTCTCAGGACCCCGGGCACTCATTGTCAGGCATACCAAGCGCAGTCTTTTTGGGAGGGCAAGTAACATCTGCCCGATTTTTTAGCCTCCTCATACGATTTTTAGTGTCACCCACATTTGAAGTCATTAGAGATTTCGTCTAAATTCAATATACAATATGGTGTAGGAGCATTACATATTGTTGTATTAAAAATTAAAATGGTGCCTTATAAAAGGAGTGAATAGTGTTCATAGACTCACAAAACAATTAAACAATTCCACATAACTGACTCAATCAATACTAATCTGATTTGAATGATTTTTGGTATTCTGATTCATGCGGACATTTTCTACAAAACTGTGTAAAAATGATGATGTTCATAAGATTTTTTCATGAAATAATTCATGCGCACTAGAAACCTGCCCACTCCCGCCCCGCGCCCGCAGATTTGCGCCCGTGCCTGGCCCGCACCATTGCACCTTATTGCATCAAACAAGGCATTATTGGTTACACAAAAAGAAAGAATAGATGCGCCAAGCTCCTTTTTGCACCAACTAGCTTCTGTCGTTATTGGAAACAAAAAGGAGCCTAAAGGTGCAAAAAGCATTATGCTCTTTTTTTTTCATTTGGTAAAAAGGTGCTAGACTGAAATAATAGGTCACCTATTGGATTGATTCAATATTTTGGGTTATCAAAGTGTCACAGGACCATAATTTGTGAGGTTTGTTACTATATATAATTGCCTTGCAGCACCAGTCCTGCTTTTGTGAACTGACTCTTCGTAATTTTCATGCATAATATGGGGGTAAGGAGACAAAACAAGTAACCTCAGCATTTAGAATATGTATTTACTTTTAAATATTTGCAGTCATGACTTCAGCCATTTTTCAATCTATCCATAGAATGCCTGACTTGTTCTTATTAACTCAAATTTGTCAATAGGTAGAAACAACAATCACAGATATATGTCCATTCCCATCTGGCTGAAGGTGCTTGTCACTGAGGCAGCACTATGTAGTTATGGTAAATACACAATAAAATACCTAAAGAAAATCAACCCTAATCACTGTAGAGTGCCACAATTGCATATCAGAACCTATCATGAACAAAAAAGCAAGTGTTTTGGCGCTTTTTTGTGTCGTGGATATTTGTGATCAAGACTCAAAGGGAGCATTGACATTTCCCATACCAAATATCTCCAACCAGATGACACTCCAATATTAGCGATTCATATTGCTTCCGCACGTAAACGACAAAATTGAATGAATATAAAGAAATGAGGCATTATATCATGAGAATTAAAGTAGAAATCCCAGTTTGTATGCCACAATGCTTGAAAATGGATGCTTGTCTTGACAAAGAAGGTGGATACTGATTCTAATATTTTTGAAAATCCAATCAAATTAAAATCAAAAATGTTACAGTCCTCGTCATATTACAGTCCTTGTCATACTTACATTGAATCTCAAGTTCTTTTCTATGCTGTCGAACTGTGATGTCAGAGATGACTCTATTCTAGCATTGCAATATATGTAAATTAACTACAAGCTGTGATGTCATTTCAAACTGGGTCAGATTCCCCAGCTTCTAACCAATGCGAATCCACCAAACTGAGCATCACAGTTTCAACTCAGGGTCAGAGTGAAAATTGGGTCTGGGAAAACCCATGCAAGTTTGACATCATAGACTCTCAGCCAATGGGCTGCCAGAACAAATATACATAACATAAGCCATGTGTTTACAAAAAATTGTCAAAGCCTTCTGCTTATACCAACTTCCATCAAAGTTTAAAGTTGTAAGTAATAGATAACGCCCTCGTTTGTGACAATATGCAATATATCCGAGGGCTTTAGCCCGAGGATTATTGCATATTGTCACAAACAAGGGTGTTATCTAACTTATACCACTAAGTACAAAACAAATTAATTTAAATCCTTTTGTTTGCCTTCAATCCTTCTTGTTTGACAACATTTCATTGTATTTGTTTCACATTCATGTTCCTCAGTTCATTTGAAGGTTGGCAGCCCTGAAGGCAACAGGTCAGAATTCATTGTTCTCAGGAAATAATACAATTCATTAATTTTGTAGATAGAAAGATAGATAGAAAGATCGATAGATAGATAGAAATAACACAATACATTAATCTCATAGATTAATTTTATAGATAGATAGATAGATAGACAGATAGATTGATAGACGGATAGATAGATAGGTAGGTCGATAGTGCAGCCCTCTCAGCCAAGGTCTCTTTGGTGAGGCTGATTATTACAGCCTCTGAGCAAATTTTATTTTGAAGTTACGAATTACATTAAAAAAATTATAGAAAGCAAGGAGCAGGGGTTCGGAGGCGGTAGCCCCCGAAAGAAGAATAAGCAGGGGTTCGGGGGCGGCAGCCCCCGAATTAAGAAGAAAAAATAATTCTTTGAGCTTGCCTTATGGGCCAAAATTGTTGGTCTGCTGCTCCGCTAGTTTTTTTGCAGCTTGCCTATCCTACATGAACTATTTTATCGAGTGACCTTAAATTTAATCATTATTTCAGATATTGGTATAAAAAAGAGTCTTTTTGTTGAGACCAGTTACACTTGATACAATCTTCCTCCTTGTTTACTGTCTGTGTTGTTCAGTTTTAATCCTTTTTTGGTCAGTTTTGTTTCAGTGTTTCCTTCAATTTGTCAACTTGCAGTCAGCCAAGCATGCAATATCATGGTCAGGTGTATGAGCTGTGATATGCATTATATCAGAGTGAAATCCTGGCTTCTGATTGGCCAGAAAAAGCAAACAGTGGTATAAGTTAGCAAGTTTGTAGATTAATCAAACAACTCTGTGGGGATTATAACAGTTGTCTACTGTGAATGCTCACAAAGCTGCCATTTGGTAGGATTAGACTGGTGATTGCTGTGATAAATCATTGGCATCACAACTGTAATGCTTTCTTCAATATATCAATGTTTGAACTATGATGCGTAGTTTACTGTCAGCCCATTGGCTATCAAGCTGTGATGACGTAGTTGTAGGGGCTATCCCTGATAAAACTCTTACTCTGACACTGTGTTGAAACTGTGACGCTTAGTTCAGGAGGATCAACATTGGCTAGAAGCTGGGGAGTCTGACCCAGTTTGAAATGACATCACAGCTTGTAGTTAATTTTCATATATCGCAATGCTAGAATACAGTCATCTCTGACATCACAGTTCAACAGCATAGAAGAAAAACTTGAGATTCCGCATAAGTATGACAAGGACCGTAACGTAGAATCTCAAGTTCTTTTCTATACTGTCGAAGTGTGATGTCAGAGATGAATCTATTCTCTAGCATTGCAATTTATGTAAAATAACTACATGCTGTGATGTCATTTTAAACTGGATCAGATTCATGCATTGATCACAGTTTCAACATCGGTATATTATATTGAATATTGAAGGAAGCATTACATTTTATTCTATGACCTTAGCCTAAAACTCCGTTGATGCGAGATCTATCATTGGCAATCACCAGTCTAATTAATCTATCTTTAGAAATGGCAGCTTCTTGAGCATTTACAGTAGAAAACTGCTAATACTGACAAATTTGTTTGATTGACCTGCAAACTTGTGACTTTACAATTTTTAACTTTGATGGACTTTGTTATAAACAAAAGGCTTTGACAACGTTTTGTAAACACATGGATTATGTGATGTATATTTGTCCTGTCAGCCCATTGGCTGACAGGTTGTGATGTAGTACTTGCGTTGGTTTTTCCAGACCCAATGTTAGTACTCTTGACATAGTGCTGAAATTGTGATGCTCAGTTGAGGTTGATCCACATTGGTTAGAAGCCGGGGAATCTGACCCAGTTTAAAATGACATCACAGCATGTAGTTATTTTACATACATTGCAATGCTAGAGAATTGAGTCATCTCAGACATCACAATTCAACAGCAAAGAAAAGAATTTGAGATTTCATATAAATTTGACCAGGACTCTAATAAAATACAAATTCTAAATGTTTTATATTAGTGTCTAATGTGATCTCTCGCTGAATTATTGCATTTTTGAAAGTTCAAGACCTTAAGATTAAAGTCTGTGAATATTAAATCAAAGTTGGCTCAATTAAAGGAGATTTGGCAGGCCAAAGTATAGGATGAAACTAATTGGAAAATAATGTGAAATATTCTAGCTTGTGCAGTGATTTTTTGTCGCCGCATTAGAAAATTGAATCAAATGCAATAAGTGACTTAAATTATTTCAGTTTAGAGCCTTTTTTGCCAAATGCAAGAACGAGCGCAGTGCTGTTTTGCACCTTTTGGCACTGAATTTACTCAACAATGATAGCGAAAATACTGGCTCTGCTCCGTTTTGTTTCGATTAATGACAAATGGCAGAACTTTGTGCAAAAAGAAGCTCAACACATCTATTCTTTCTTCGTATCAAATGCCGACATGAATCAGAATACCAAAAATCTTTCTGATCAGATCAGTATTGATTGAGCCAGTTATCTGAAACTGATTGTTTTGCGAGAATTTGAACACTATCCAATCTTTTTAAAAAGCACCATTTCAATTTTGGCCCTTCGAATCGCAGGATACTCAATTAAGGACTAGCTTCAATTTTGACAGATGTTTTCACCACCTTTCAGTCCATTATACATTACTGGTACACATATGCTTAAATGGTTGCTGTGAATGGTTACAGCAGCATTTTGGTTTTGGTGGGACCAACCAAAAACATTTAAAATGACATTTATGGGTGTATTCCTCTATCAATTTTCTCCATGCAAAATCAAAAGTTGGATAATTTTGCTATGAAACGGAAACAGTGTTTTAAGTACTACCAGAAATTATGTAACAGATAAAAAGACCTAAATGCAGTAGGTACATATATTTCAATTTTGGTTTTGCACTCAGCCATCTGCAATCAAGACAGCCCTCCGAATCTGTGCATAATGGTAAGTGGCCTATAGTCATATTTTATCCCATACCAAAGAAATAAACCCGACAACATGTTTAATATAGTATTTTAATATGCAATCTTGAAGCAAATATAATGGCTGTATCATACAAATTCATCACAAATTACTTGATTCAAGATATCCACGGAATGGCATTGACAGTCATGATATAATACAGTTGCAATAACATGGTTTGGTCATGTACTAAATGTAAAATAACAACAAAATTAATCTTATGCAAATCGCCAAAAAGAAGAATGGGATTTTTGAGAAGCTCTCTGTTGTGACAAATCATTACACCTCCAAAGTTAAGCACAAGGCAGGGTAATTTGCCCCATTTTTTAATTAAAGACTAGGTCCAGCCTATGTTATGCGGCCAAAATATTCTAATACAAGGAACAGTTCAACTACAGCATACAATTCTCTGAGAAACAAAAAGAAACAATGAAAATAGCAGAAATGTTGTTAGTTTTTAAGACATACATACATGTATAATCATTCTATTTTTTGACTGAGCCCTTCAACAAGCATTTGAGGAGGATATCAGTGGCTGCAACAGTTTTCAAAATGTCAACCAGCATTTGCCAGATACTTGGTTATATGGCTTGGATAACAAGAGGACGTAGATAGACAAATAAGTACTTCCGTGCATTGGTAATTATTCATAAACATTAATCCTATTCTGTCGCAAGACATCCAAGGCACAGCTCCAGAAACAACATCATCTCTCAGCGTCACACGCTGGGACGTCATGAACGTAATCCAATCTAACGCATCAACTTTACACAAGATGGCACTGGAGAATCAACGTGGGAATGTAAAAATAGCCTCTACTGTACAAAAGCGGAATCGAAGGGAGATATGGGCCTCCATAGCATCACATGACAAACCATAAAGTAATAACATTGGCCAGTGGGTAAATATGGCTCAGTGGAATGTAGGGTATTCCATCAGATACATGTATATTCAATTCAACTTTACATCACAATTCATCGACGTCACAAAATATCTCCTCCAATCATGATGAAAACGATCCAATGTTCGATGATTTGTGGTCAACAACGGACGATTCGGGAAAAGAACATCTTTGTTGTTTGGAATTATTGAGAAACATTGGAGATGGATGGGCAGAAGGATGGGTAGATGAATGGGCCGATGGGTGGGCAGACGGGTGGCCAGAAGGGTGAGTTGGAGGCCTCATGCTGACCCCCGGACCAGGAGCACCTGGGGCTCCAGGGTAGAAGGGTTCAGCATCAGGGTCCAACTCAAAATATTGGGTGCCATCTTCATGGCACTGCATCTCGCGTCTCCCAAAGGTAGGACTCTCGTATATGTGGTCGACATAGCGAGGCGAATATTGTTGGTTGTCAACAGGAAGTTCATTGGGTATTCCGACCCGAGCTGGGTGACGCTGCAGCTCCCAGGTGCGGAAATAGTTATGTTCTCTTGGATAGGTGTTTTCTCTAAGAGAAGACTTGTTATCTGTGATGATATAACCACTTCCCCTCCTCCTGTCATCCAGGGGATTCGGCAGGGGGCGTTTTTGATGATTGTTCTGCAGCTGGTTGTTCTGCAGCCATCGCCTGGTGGAAGAGAAAGGAACTATCAGTGGTTTCATTCAATGCAAGAAGAAACAGGATGTGAACAGGTAAAATAATTGACAAACCATTATTCTGAGCCTAAGTGTTTAAGATATACTGTTTTTTCTTTCTCAAATTGCATTTCTTTTGGTGATTTAAATGTTCTTACCTTCTCAGACAAAATACTCCAACCATTAATATGACAATTGCAATAATCATGGCCACGATGATGATAATTACTATGGATATGTCTGCAAAGAAGAAACAAAAGAATAGCTTGAAGTGTTAATATACATTCATGTGATTTGCTGATCTTAATGAAGTTTTTCAGGATAAGGGAACTTAGCTGGCTACTAAGAACTTATGACCATTAAGGCTTAGTGGAGGTCGCTAAGAGGGGGAAATAGAACTGTTTTGTGCGAATTTTTTTAAATATTCTTATTGAATTTGTGTGCAAACATATGTTTCGCTTGAGCAAACCTGCAGTGTGATTATCATTTAATGCATTACAAAAATCAAAACATATGCATTTAAGGGGACATTCTTATTAGCCACCTCCTTATCCTGAAAAACTTCAGTAAGTGTCTGAACGTGTTTTTATCTTAGACTATGTCTTACTAAAGCCATACAGGAACAGCTATGATGTATAACTTCCTTTTTGTGACTTAACCGGAAGTAGCAATTACCAATACCTTTCTATTTTACAGTTAAACTGCAGGGCTCGGGCCATTTGATTTTTTTTTACATTTGTGGGAATGGGCTTTAGGCTGCTATTGACATAGTGAAATTCGTGGCATTGAAGACTTGTTCAATTTGCACTTCACTGAAGTCTATCAACCATCAAAGTCCCAAGCTTGCATGAAGTTTCTGCCTGGAGTATATTGTGATTGATTGAAACGTCACACTGTTTGCCTTTAATCATCACTCAGCCTGTCCAATGTGGGCATTTACCTGGTGTCAATGTGAAAATGTCCCCCATGATCCCCTGCACACTGCCAACACCTGCAACAAGACAAACAAAACATTACAACTAAGATATGGATTCATGGGGAGATTCATGGCCATTCAGCTTTACATGCAATGGTCTTTCAGATGATCGCCATATTGGCTGTTTACTCTGGGATTGCCCTGGAGATATAAACAGCCATCTAAACTGGGGCTTAATTATAGATCTGCTACATCATTTTTGTTGTGGGGATCTTGAAAAAAGGCAGTTATTCAAACAGATTGTTGAGGATCAAAAAAGAAGAAAAAAATGGAGCTCACTTGCTGAGCAATTTTCTATCCTTCCAGTGCTTCCAGTCCACTTACTGCCTCGACATACTACTTGCCAACTGGCACCATCTCCATGACAACTGATTGTAGCCCTGTTTCCAAGTCTCTCCACTTTTCCATTAGGTGGCGCTTGAATATCCGGACACCCAGTGGCTGAAAATGGAACGAGAGAGAAGAGCCATTACTCATTGCAATCACTTTCATTGGGCAAATGTATGCAGGTCGAGTAGGCTGAGCAAATGGACAAATTAATCTACTAATGAAAGGCCAGCTTGACTAAGTGGTTTTCTCTCAAATTGCTTGCATCTGCGAGGTGTAGCTCGTCTTATTAATTGAGCTCTGTATGCCAACTGCATCAAAATTTACCAAAGATGTCTGTTTAGCTTTCAAATGGAATCACATCCATTAGCTATCAATTTACATTTCTGATTAATAGCAGTGATTATCAAATAACATCAAATAACAACAACAAGCAATGGCGATGTCATACCTTCATACTTGATCATGAAAGTGAGGTCTTCTTCCCCCCTCTTCTTGGTGACGACCCTGATCTCCACACTATTAGAGGTGGTCGTGTGGATCTGCTTGACCCTGTCATCTCCAGCACATACTGTCATGGTCGACTGTTGCTCCTTGATGATGGCATACACATGGCAGATCGGGGCCCTGGAAGCACGGGGCATGGAGGGTATTCCGAAGTCAAACAGGGTGATGTTGACTCTCTGACCTTTGGCTGCCTCGATGTACCAAGGACAGTCTATGGAACCACATCCGGAGTTGTCAGTGATGCTGCTGGCCAAGTATCCGGCCTTGGCCTTGACGATCACTCGTTTGCTGTCTCGGCAACACTCCCCGAAAGGCCGCACAACTGAAATGAGATCGAAAACCAATTGTCACTCAGGATTATTACATTAAGATGATTAGTTTGCTTGCTAACTATGCGTGGTTTCACTAAGCAAGGCTGGATGAGGATGGTGGGGATTGGCGAGGTCAAGTATCGCACAGGCATTGCATGTTAACAATACTGCTAGGCACAACACTTCCAGTGATATTATGAGCTGTAACTGGTAAGCAACATTGGGGAAGACAAAGCAACTTGAAACCACCTGCAATTGGTGGCAGGGAGGGTCTGGAAACGGATATTACTGAACAGTAAGTGGAAGTCCTATAGCTAACTTATCGAAAGTTGTGTCCAGAAAGGCTGGTATTAGTGGAACAGGACAATGCAGGATATTTTCGAATCGTGCACATGTGAGTTGAATGATTGTGTGGTTTTAGGAGGACAATACAAGTACATTCGATAAACAGATTGCATCTATGGAGCCATGAGATTAGAACACAACGTAATCTGCAACCTCCGCAAACAAAATACGAGCCCTGATTAATCGAAATCTTGAGCAGCAACCATATGCAAGTCAATCTTTGGGGACTTGGAGGAGGTCTTTTCAAAACTTCAAAACAAAACTGTTGTGTTTTAAGAGGCCTCTTGAGGAGCATTTGAATCTAACAAGCACAGCACAACATGCTGGGAGCCTGCGAGCATTCCCTTTACAGCCATTGCACAACCATTGCAGAGTTGTGTGCACCAACGACAGTGCATCAGAGTACATCCACCCCACTGTAGCATTCTCACTGTAGCATTCTGTGCAACACTGGCTTTCTGTCCAAAACAGCTCGGTGATGTGCGTTGCATGTTGAAGGTCATTTGGGACATCCCTGCTCTGACATTTGCCCCTGATGACGAAATTGCTCCACCTTTAATCTCACACTAACAGGCTCATCTTGACATTTCATTTTCTGCAGCTCCCCATTGTTTGCAAAAGCCTCCAGAATAACTCCACAGAAAATGTAATACATTTCTAATGCTTTTTGTGTCTTCCTTTTTATCTCACTTTGCATTTACGCCGCACACAACAGAGAAGGCAAACTTTTTGTTACAGAATCAGAATACCTTATCAATTTGCACTATCTTCATATAATTTCACCAAGGCTTTCCATTGACAGCTATTACTCAAAGAGATGCTCTGGTGTTTGAAGCCATTTTCTTGTTAAGTTTTTCTGCTAACATTTGCCAACTCGTGACATTTCTAGTTGTCGTATTTTTCTAATCAATGAAACAGTTTGTGTTCAAAGAGAAAACATATTAACATTAATTAGCAAACAAGGCGGCGTAGTTTGTTGGAAGAACGGCTATATGAATAGAAAAAAGGCAAATAAGAAAAGCGAAGAAAAGGTAATGGAAAATGACGGCCTCACGTGGAAACAACAACTCAATTAGGATTTCATTTATAGACACGAATGTCATCAGCATTTTGACACTTTGAAGTTCAGTTTCAAAGAAAGACCCAGCAGCATATGATTCATAGAAGAATTGAAGCTTAAAAAGAGCTGCCTTGCAGCCACATGACAATTGGTACAGTTGTTACCATGACGAACAATTGGATGCAGAGCAGCCCTCTGTATGGCATTGCATCACCCATTAGATCAGGAAACCTTGGCTGGCTACGGGGCCCATAGACAGTAGCGATTAGACGGAAGAGGCCCGTGTGACCTGCTGGCTATTAAGGGGCCCTAAGGTCCTTATGACCTCACATTCTGTCTGGAAATAAAGGAGCTGACATGAGAGTGGTTGTCTTATTGCAAAGACAAGGCCATCGTTGGCCATCGTTTGTCTCGGCGCGACTTTAAGGCCACATGAAATATTCAGCAGCCGAGAGAGGAGACGAGAGGAGACGAGAAGAGAAGAGAGAAGGAGAGAGAGGGAGAAGAGGGGACAGAAGCATCTTGGCTGCATCATGGCATCGTCCTCCTCCGATCAAAGACGGACCAAGCCCCTGATGATTGATTCGACTCCGACCGGCTGCTACCTGAGCGTGGATACAAAGCTGGCGATTTGCGTTGCGCATCGGGGCCATCGGTGACATACGAGCCAGGCGTTTTCGATAGAGCCCCTGCGTGGCAACTGACGTCATTACTCATCCCTAACACTGCGATGATGACGATAACGACCACGTCACAACGTCCTCATCAGATGGCGCCACTGAGCAGGAAATTGAAATGGCGGAGGTCAGGGTAATATCGCTGAATCAACTGCTATTAATTCTAGAGCTAAGGCCCTCGCCCTGCTATTTGGGCTCAATCGACATTATACAGGCATCTCTCATCAGATCTGTCTGAGGAACGCAGTCAAATTCTTTTTCAATTCAGTTGCTTCGCAGTAATTTGACAGGAGGATTGAAATAGAACTCCCGAGTCCCTTCTCACAAGTCCCTTCGCTGCTTATCTTTCCGCAATATGACTCAAAACTAAACTTCATCTGTAGCTGTCTTTTGCCAGCCATCTTGAGCATGATAGGAGTTTGATTTAACTCTCTTATTGCGAGTCTTGGCAATAATCTCGGTCGGAGATATCACCCTTGACTGAAGTGGTCTGCAGGATGCCGGCTTGGCTATTGCTCATCTCTCCGAGCATCCTTCCCTGCATCCCTCTGCATCCCTCCTGCATCCCTCCCTCTGCATCTCTCTGCATCTCTCTGCATCTCTCTGCATCTCTCTGCATCTTCCTGCCTTTTATTCCACGGGACTCTGCAACTGGCCCATAAGACTTATGACCTAATTTGTCATTAGCCACCGGATATTAGAACGTCTCACGTGACACCTCATTGCCGCCATTTTTGGAACTATTTCCTAATGCGGAAGCTTGCGCCATTTGATGGAAATGCACACTGGACGGTGGCACCTGAGACGCGCATTGGCTGGAGACAGTCCTTTGATATCTGGGAAAATATTTATCACACAAAAAGACGAGCCGTTCATACATTATGTAAGCTTCTATAAAAAGTAAACAAGGGAATGCAAACAGCGCATGAATAGCCAAATACTGGCTGAATTATTGGAAAAGGGGAATGATAGGAATGCAGGCTGAGGGACAATTGAGTTAGCTCTGACCCATCACGAGGCTTTCTGGAGGAAGAATGCATAAGGAGCAAAAAAGAAACGCAATCTTGTAAATAATTCCAGTTGCTATGGGTGACAGTGCTGTATTCTGAGGGTCAGTATCATCTCATTCTGCAACAGCCTATAATCCATCTCCCAGACTTCTCTTATAGATGGTTTACAGCCTGCCCTTGATTTTGTTGTTTCTCCATCTCTCACATTCACCCCACACCCAGGCCCTCCAAATGAACAGCTTCGTAGCTCACATGGAGCCTCCGAGTTGTCAACGCAAATGGGGGTCGTGCTGAGGCATAAATTGAGGCCAGAAATTGCAGATTGTGTCTTGAGGAGGATTATAAAGAATCCAGAATAAGGAGAAGAGGTATCAGTTAGATTCGCTACACTCTCTGTCTTTTAATTAAATTTGAGGGGACAGCTACATGTGGCAGAGGGATATGACACCTTCAGCAAACAGTTGGCGCGGATAGCACTTCATTTGTCAAGTATCGCAGTAGCGTCACAGCTTTCATCTGGTTACATCATCCAGTTAACCCTCCCTATCTTTCTCTACATGTTGGTAACTCGGAAAAGGAGCTAACTCGAGGAGCTAACTCTGAGTTACCCATTTTATAATTCAACTGGATTCCAGGCACTCTGCCTGTCACTCTCCTAATTAGCAGCCAGGCAGCAGACATTCAATCCCAACCTTATGTAAAGTTCAAATTTTGCCTCAAATTTGCAAATTTGCTTTGGCGTATCGAAACTTTGCTGCAAGTTGAGTCGAATGGCTGGGAGTGTTGGGATCTGCGTCTGAGGGAAACAGCATGATGGCGGAGGGAGCAGACAGCGGCCAGGGAGCCAGTAGCCAGGAACCCGATACCTGTCTTATTTGAGAATGTTAATTGAGAGAGTATCATGTTCTGCCAGGCCTTGTCAAATACTGTGTTTAATGAAGAAATCAATTGCTATTTCAGGAGTGTGGGACAGAGTGTGATCATATTATTCAAATATCATCCGAATTACTCTCTCTATTATCCCTTAAAACTGCAGGGCTCTGCGAAGGTTGCATTTTCGATCGATGATCTAGCTAATGTCTTAATCAGAAAGAATCCAATTAGCAACGAGTTAATCCTACTTCAAAGGCTTAAGAAGCTGGTAGGACAGAGTTAAGCCCCAAATCAATTAGATGAAGTTGATCTTCAAAGTACTTTGCCGCACTTCCTTTTTGGAGATTTCTATGAATAATAGATCGCTGTCAACAACCGGAAATGTCACGTGTCATGGTACGATTGTGACGTCACACATTTGACAAACAATGGCAGGACAATCCATCATGGCCAGCCTGCATCTGATAGGACGTTGATACACACTGGATCCTTGTATCTCTTGGATGATCCAGGATCAATAATATGGCAGGGGATGGAGGCTGATATAGTCAGATACAGCCCAGTCCACCATCCCTCTTGTCCTGTAGTAACTACAAGAACGTGAGTCCTTTATCTTAAGCATCCTGCCCTGTCCAGAGATATATTTCAGCGATAACTATCTCATATTTCATTATGCACCCTTTGGACAAGATCCCATCTCCACGGGCCTGTCAGTTTCGAGACAAGCAGCCAGTAGATTTCTCCAAGAAACTTGGGCTCAAGATCAAACTTGTGACAGACTACATGATACAGAGCAAATGATTTATTGGACTTAACCTCACAAAAAACTCAAAGTATATAAGGTAGCTGATGTCATAGACTTTTCCGTAATACGATTAGATGTTATTGAAATAGAACCCATATATTGCATTCTCTGCGCTGCCTACAAAGCACAACTCCCTATAGACAGAGTATGACAGACCTATATATTAGCTTTATGTATTAAGTAACTGTTCTGACTTTCTCTTAAGATCTGCCTTTTATCAAATATAACAAGAAGCCGGAATGCAGTTATCAGGCTAAAAATGCCAAAAACATATAGGCCATTAAAACCTGTAAAGAATCCTAAATGAAAATTCAAACTTGAAGAAACATAATATATTGAAACAAATCTGAGCCAAAAAGCCAACGCAACCTATAGGTTATTTTGCTGCTGGAGTTAGCTCTCATCTGTTTTTGTTATTAAGAGCCCCTGCCAAGCACTGGCTGTCACAAATACCATTATGTCGGTGAAAAGGCTTCCCAGAAAGAGCAGTGCAGGTGAACTCGAATTTCCAAGCCCTGGCATCAGGCAATTTGGTTGCTCAAAGCATCCGTTGCGACTAAGAACTTTGGTGACACAGAACTGTGCGATGCCATATGTGTCACAGCTGCTAATTGCCAGGTCATTCAGTGAGAGATTGAATGGTTTACATTTCAGGTTAATTAGTGCCTATTAGCTATGAGATTCAATGTCAAGCTATCTATTTATTCTAACATGTTATGTTTAATGTCGAAACTGAGGTCAGGTTTAAAATGTCACGGATAATGTTACAATAAATATAGAATTCTGTCATGCAGTTACAGAGATATCCTAATTATGTGATTTCCGTTTCTTGGCAGTCTCGTACAGATTCAAATATGAACCCTTTTGGAGTGACATATCCTTCAAGGTTGATTTAAATATAGAAGTATACACATATGGAGCTAGAACTACCTTTCGAATTCACAAAGAAATTGTCTGTGTCTCAGTGAATCGTATTGCCTTCGGGTGCTTGAGGATCTAGCGCTCAGTTCTTAGGGTGCTCTTGAAACGTATGGAATTTTCTCCGTGTGTAAGATCTAAAGTATAGCTTGTGGCTAGTATGTATCTGAAGCTGCCTTACCTCTTTGACAAGTGTAGTTAGCCTGAAGGTAACCCCTCAGTTGCTCTGTGCACTTCCCCTGTGCTTTCACCACCAAGTCGCGGACATGGACATCACACTTCTGTCTCCCTGAACACCACCTGTCCATGACCCGCATCACGTCGCTGGAATAAATAAAGAAGAAGACCTGTAGCAGAATGGGGGTTAAGAGATTTCATTTTAAAAATATAAGACTAGTTTCGTGATTTTTTGTTGCCATTAAAACCTCTTAGCTCCTTGCGAAACGGCGTGCCATCACAGTTTCAAAATGAATATTCAACTTAGCCAAGTCACTGACTGTTTTAATGATTTCTTTGAGCCAGTTATTGATGATTCAGCATGTGTCATATCTATCAGCATAGGTGCCAATAAACAAACAAAAGTAATTATTGTTTTGAGATATGCACCTGACAAGAGGATAAGCAAAAAAACGAACAGGTAACTGTCAATGAACGTGGCAAAGATACATGTATAGTTTAAAATGTTATTTCCAATGGACCCCTGATCTGCAAAGAACTCTTCTAAGATAGTGTAAGTAGTGTCACAGGCATCGCCAATCCTATAAACAAATCTCTTTTATTGAAAACGGCAGTAAAAAATAAAACCTTTAATATTTTTTCAGTCCTAAATGACTTTCAACACACATTTATACATTTGATTCACCTCGGTTCAGTTGAATCTAAATGATATTAGGCCTATAGGTCTTATATCTTATTTCAACTATGTATAGGCCTATAGCTTGACACTTTAAAACTGGAAAGATATCTGTGTGCAATAGCACGCACGACTTAAGTCACATATCATGCCTTAAATCAAAGCACACTTCAGTCAAGGTTATATTTAAGGGAATTGCTTGCTTTAACTTGACTTTGACGTCGTTATTGCCACCTGTCAAGGTAGCCTCCCTGCCATTAAATCCTGAATTATAGACCAACCATAAAGCATTCTAAGCTTTGCGTCCACAGGAAATTGTAGCTATTGTTACAGTTGTTAGACTTGTTAAAAGCTCGACTTGGAAAATAATTCAACTCAGAAGTTATGAATTAATAACGACTTGACATAAAAAATTAAGTTGAACAATTACAAAAACCATTTGAAACTGGCACGCAGCCATTGAAACAGACACCAAATGGAGAACGGTTCGCCTGAATATTTAATAAGAGTTTATTGAAAAGCTTTGTTGATCACATACATCCAACTGCGCATATATCAGATGCATTGATTTGGCTGAGGGCAACAGACTCTAAAAATGCATATGCTCAGAACTCCCAGACCTAAGCAATGGTACTGTCTCACAAGTGAATAAAAGAATTACTGAGGTTTATTTGGCCTTGGGATATGAGAATTCCAGGCCATTCACCGTACGATCCAGCACCTATGGCATTCACACTGGCTGAGTCAAGTGAATGAACAGTTCAATCAATGAATTTCTGTTTTGGGAAATTTATAAGGACACTGAAAAGTACTCAGGAATGGGTAATACGAACTGTTGAATACGAGTTGAGTGAACTCGGATCTCCCAACCTGTTCTAGACAATGAGGCTGCATCGATGCATTACTTGAGTTTGTGGTTCCATTGCCAGGTATTTCAATGTGAATGCCACGTGAATGGTTGTAGTGATTTAAGCAATCGGCTCAATGGGGTTGTTTGAATGGTATGTTTGTTTACGTTGTTGGGAAGAGGCTTTGGAAGGCAGTCTGTAAAATGCCGCGAGTAGAGTGAATAGAGTAACGTGGGGAGCATGGATTTTGTTGGATGTTGTTAAAAGCCATGAATTGGAGAGAGATCGATACCTGTTGCATCCCATGGAGCCGTATTCGCCAGACAGGCATTCGCCCGACCGCATCCTTCCATACAGGGCTGACTTCATTACGACGACTTCATCCTCAGAGCATTGGGCCTGGAATGTGGCGTCCTCACAGTAGTCAGCCATCACTGCAATCAAAATACAAATTGATTAGAAGTCACATCGATTGGAGAGCCATGTCAGACAGTTGTTGTTCTATCCACTCTACCGTACACTGCTCATTCACATAGCGACACACGAGTCACACAATGTAGCAAAGTTGTAGCGATGCAGCGCAATCTATGGCTATGTGTGAGCTCAGATGGTGTTATTTGTATTCACCACATGTTACACACTAATATGTATACAAATATGACAAAGCTGATAAAACTGATAACAAGATCTTATCATCTCTTCCTATACAACAACCGGCCGGTTAGCTCAGTTGGTTAGAGCGTCGTGCTAATAACGCGAATGTCGTGGGTTCGATCCCCATACTGGCCATTGTTTTCACACCCGGTTCCGGTTTTTACAAAAGTTGACGAGAAAGGAGTCACGCATGAACGATGTTGGTTTTTTGACGATTGACAACTTGTCAACAACATGTCAGCTTATGGTGTATTGATCGTGTGTCCAAATAACAGTAAATCAAAAATAAATCACCTACATGAAATCACTGTGCCTGTCAATTTTCCCTAACTTTTAATGGTTGCATATTTTTTTATTCAACACACTTTTTTCCCCTGTCAATAAAAGCTGAAAATCATCATTTCAAATCAAAAGGACAAACAGAATTTATACTAAAAACAACAGAGAGAAGACAGAGTGACTCCGAGGATTAACTCATAAATTAAGGTTGATAGCTGTACTGGTGATTAATTATGCACAAAGCCTCATCTCATGCGGCCATCCCTTTCCCTGCAGACTTTTTAATGTCGCTCTTAATTTCCCACAGGAACCACGATGACAATAGATCTAGTATCTTGTCATAATAATGATTTTAATAATGTATATATGTGCACAGTAACATGTCTGAAACCTTCATCGTTTTCAATACAGCTTATATGCATACACACTTACAATATATGCCCTTATCATGTGTTTGCAATATTTAAGCAATTACTCATTAATCGTGTTTATGGCCTCCTTATCAAACAAGAGCTTTAAAAAATCGACGAAATATGACTTATGAATAATGGATTAATTGGATGTAAATTGCTGAGGCTCACAGCTGAGAGTGTCATGTAAACAATTACAATGACATAATTGGAATAGCAGTATGACAATGTATCACCAATACAATCAAGGATGTCAACAATACTAAGCAGTCACATTGTTGTCCAGCATTTATGGGAAAAGGGTCTGAGTACGAAAAACATGTGCTGATCTGAAATCATAGTTCTCTCCGCATGAACAGGAACATTCTGCAGAAAAAGAAACCTTCTTATATAAAGCATTGGTTCACCACGACACAGAATTACGTTTCATATAGACATTCTGCACAGCAGAGCACTGTATGGGTGGTATATATGCTAGTGTATGATGTATTGGTCATGCAGAGCAGTATCGAATTTGTATAATTTCAAGGAGTATATATACATATAGGCCTATATATCATATTGTATAACAACCGACAATTGCAATTTCAATACAGACATCGGTGGTCGGAAAGTTCTAATGACTTTTGTTTTCGTGCAATCATTCCTACATTTGTCATAGTATCAGTCTACGTCTGGCATGCCACGAGATACTTGCAGAAATGACACAGCTCAGTTCTCACAAGGCCAACAAGCAGCCAGCTGCCAAGATGTCTTGCTAACCAAAGTGACAAGTCTCGTCCTCTCTCGTCCACCTTGTCGCAACGAGATCTATGGAGGAAATCACGTGAATCAGCAAAGATTGTGGAAGATAAAAGAGAGAAGCAATTTGTTGAGGAAAGATGAGAATAACCTGCGTGCCAGGAAAAGAGCAAATCAATGGCTTCACAGACCCGGCTCATCTTTATATATAGGGGTGCTAGACTCGTGGGTCACACGCCTGTCAATAGTCACCCCAACAACCAGCCACTATGGATTATACTCCACCCTCAGGGAGTAAAAAAGTGATTCAGGCACACTCAGTGAGGTCAGGGGGCACACGCATTGAATGTACATCACTTTGAAGAGCCAGCCTCCGCCCTGCCTTTCTCAGGCCCCAGCCATGGATTGCCCTCTGCATCTTAGGTCTGTTGCGAAAGATTAGAACTCATCAGAGACCCCATGAGACCTAACAACAAAGGGCAGCTACTACGTCACAGCGATGCTTCCTTTGTTGTCCTGCAGCTTCTGCAACATGGTCCCTGTTGACACCGTGTGAAGCTGTTTGGATTTCTGGCACAAGGTCAAGTAGCATGGCCCGGGATCGTCAGGAGACAGCCAATTGCCTGATGACAAGGCACGCCAAGCAACGATGCACCCAGAACAACTACATCTCTAGTTGTCTGGCCTGACATGGGCCATAATGACTGTTATTTCAGAAAGCCAAGAACACATCGTATACTGCAGAGGTGACAGCGCTGCACTCGACCGCTAGAACATCTGCTTGCGAAAACAACACACACAAACTTGAGAAGTCAGGTTGAGGCGAAATGCACGAAGACTGACAAGTTTGTAAGAGTAATCTAATCAGAAAAGCAACCAGAAGGAAGCTGCAGAAATGCAATGAAGTTAAGAAACATTGTTGTCCAGGGAGCAAAGCTTCCATTCAGGAGTCGTGCTGATTTCCATGCGGGACTGTGGCAAGCAGTTAGTTCTGCAAGAAATAACAACCAGCCAGTCAGGCAATGTTCCGTGCTCTAGGCCAAGGTTTGCTTTCATCTATGATTTGTTAAAGTACTTCCCTCAGCAAATATCTGAATTCGGCAACGCAAAAAAAAGCCGTTATTAAATCTTATGGGATCTTTGTTGTGTCCCGTAACAATGATCAGGGCCGCGGTGTTTGTCTAGTGCGTTTTTAACAGAAAGCAGGGCGCGGTATGCTGCACAGGAAACTAATCATTAGAAGACAATAAACAGAGAGAAAGAGCAACATATGATGCAGGGTGCGTTTTATGACTCTCGTAAATAGGGTCAGTGTAAGGTTTATGGTGATTTTCATCTCTTTTCTACTTTTGTCTCATGGCCGGCTTTGAATAGCACAGCAGTCAGTGCATCGTGGCTGGAACTGAGTAGAATCAAAAGCCTCCTCTGTCGTCCCTGCTACTTCCTCCGCCTTTGATGCGCCATCTTGCGCGACTATTGATACAGGGAAGACTGACATCCACTCCTCGCTTTTTGCCGACACATGACGAATTTCATCTCCTGCTTTGAAGATGGCTGGCTGCTGGCTTTCAGTGATTGCTCTCTGCGGCTACATAAACCATCAGAAATGCCACTTTGAAGGAAAAATACTCACAGCAGTGATATGCACAGAGTCAGTCTCAGATCCCGGCAAGTGCTTCGATCGCGAGTCCCCCGAGTGTATATCATAACATGTAGACACGAGGATGAGAAGGTTCGACCAGCCTCTCTGGCTACAGGATGAAGTTTCTGGGTCAGTCTCATTTGAATAGATACTAACTTCTTGCTCACAGTTTGCCACTGCGTCTTGTCTTCATGATACATTTGCAAGTCAGGCGCTGTCTGTTTATGCAGAAGACAAAGAATGGTAATGGGCCACATCCAGTCTCCCTGGCGGACTCCTTAGAGATGCAAGGCGGCCAAGAGGTTATTTACCCTCAGAGATGGGATAAATAGAAAATGATTCATCGTCATGGGGATTCTGTGTTACATCTCCTGCAGCTCCTCCAGCCAACTCACTTACTTTACCAGATCCTTGCGGATTTGACGAAGTTACCAGCGCATATGACCCCAGCACCCTTCCTCGGCAGTCCCCCTCGATGGTCCCCACCGGCCCCTCCCTATCTGCCATTGTGACAGTCCATTGTGACAAACCATTGTGACATAGCTCCCTTGTCATTTCCCTCTCGTCACTGTTGCTTTCTTTCGTCACCATGGCGACCAGAACAGATCTAGAGGGTGCCCTAGTATTTCACAGTTGCAGGTGGCGCTGCGCAGTGTGTTTCCGGTGATAAGACAGAGGTGTTCAAGTGAGGGGAAGCCGCGTGGGGCTGCCATGGCAGTGAGGGGGAGAGTGGCAACTGTGGCTTTTGCTAATAGACTCCTCGGAGGGCGAGACAGATAGTCCCCCTGCCTAGTGGAAGCGTACACCGCCTTGTTCAGCCAGCCCTGCTTAATAGAAACCTTTATCATTTGTGAGCAGCTATGGATAATGAAGTCAGGACAGAGGAGTGCATTTGAAGAAGCCTCTTCACGTTTCGCCGTGTCTTCCTGAGCACAGCCTCTGCCTCCTGGCCATGCGCTCTCTCCGCACTCATTCAACATTGTTCCACATGGAGGACAGTTCAAACTCTCTCTGTGCGTAATCTAAAATCTAATCTATAAAATGCATCTGACATTTAAAGTGGCGGACAATGGGGCTGTGGAGAAAGCAGCAGTGCATAGAAATCAGAGGCAAGTGAGGCCGGGCCTCATCCATTGTTGGCATTTGAAGAGTAAATATTTCATGAGAGCCGATGCATTAGCGCGATGATGGCAGCCAGATGAAAGATAGCCGGATTTTTGTCAGCCAAGACTTGGCGGTGAGATGGGATAAGGAAGCGGGTTATGGGATCGGGGGGAGACTGGGGGAGACGAAATCCCCTTAGAATTGCATCAAATGCTTCCATGGAGTTGGCGCTGGCCAGGAAGTCCTCCCCCCAGACTTGTCCCCATTACTCCATTATAGATGCGCTGGCCGGCCACTATAGTGGCTAGATACCACTGGAAACACTTTTATCGCGACTGTCCCCTGTGTATGGACCAGCCAGGTGCCGAGAGAAACTGCAGAGCATAAATAACAAGCCCCTGGCCCCAGAACCCCCCTGGCCCCCTCCCTCCCCCTGGACCATCAGGCTGCCTCCCCTCACTCCCTCACTCCCTCACCGCCACAAGATTAATGCTCTCCTCAGAGATTATCGAAATTTCATCTGCTCTCCTCTTCCCCAGCAACTTTTTTCGAAACCTCTTTTATGCAATGAATTAAAAGCACTCGCCCAATAACGGTTAATAATTCGGCTTCTGCTTGAGCCGCCGTCTCTGTCGGCTGTCTCTGTCGGTCTCTGTTGGCTTGCCGTCTTGCTAATCACACGTTTTCCTGCTTCTCTCTGCTTGGTTGGAACACGTTCTTTGGGCATCCAGGTTATTCCATTTGCAGATTTTACAACTGAGAGAATAGATAGATTGAGCAAAACGCCATGAGATGTGATGCGTCCCATCAGAGAGAGAGAGAGAGAGAGAGAGAGAGACAGTCCTCCCCATCAGACGCCAGCTCTCGCCTTGTCAACTACAAAGACCAAGGCAACATATTTAGAGCTGTCAAGATGAGACATCATTGCTTGGCCACTGGAAGGACGCACATGACATCTCATTAATAGATAAGGCCGACAAGCCAGGGCTGACACGAGCGCACACGACACAGCCATCTCAGCATGGCCATCATGCAACGAATCCTCCTGGTGCTCAGCCCCCTCCCTTGGTCTCCTATCGGGGATTTCCACCAAACATTTCACGTCCAAAGTGAATTAAATGCGTCGTGATCAGACTTGCACACGGAGAGTAAACTGCAATTACCTAATAGTTTTCAGATCTGTTGGCTTTTGAATAATTCCACTGTCATGGGCCTGAATAAACACAATGGAAAACTGACTACAATGCCGCAATGAAACTACTTCCCAGTGGATCATGATACGCCAGTCTAACGTACACGAACGCCGAGCTGTGTTAGCAAGCAGAGTCCAGCACAGAGTTTATTCTCTTTTAAAGGGCAGTTTGTCACAGGGCTGGCTATGTGTCCCATGGCATTAAGCTTAACTATACTAATGTGGCTGCACTAGGTGACATTTGCAGGCCCTGGGCTCTGCAGATCCACTACGAGGCTCTAGAAACATAGCACATAGGACCTTGGGCAGATCGGCAGGAACAGGAAACACAAGCCAGTGCACAACTGCTAGCCAGTCCCTCATCGGTGTATATTTCATGAATCTGTACACAACCCCTCCCAGCAAACAGGCTGACTCGCATTTCTGAACCACTTCTTTCTTGGATTACAGCCGGTGGCACTGACCGAAAGAGACATACGTGTTGGAGACTGTAGAAGGTTGCTTAGGAATTCTCCTGATAAATGCCACTCTGGCCAAGTATAAAACGCTTTTATTTGAGGCCGCTCGTATCTTTACCCAAAGATTTGCCTCAATTCGCTGGTGTTTTGCCCGGTGTGGCCTCCATACAAATGCAGGAATAAAGCCCCTTATCGCTGTATATAGCCTTGCAGTGCTCCGGCAATTTCCAGCAGAGCTACCGTTGGCGATTTGCCCCTTTGCTACTAATGTGCCTCGCGAGGTCTACGTGCCCTGGTGGACCTCAGGGTTAACAAATGGACTCGTTTGCCGTGTTTCGCCAATCCAGAAGGTGGCTGACATGCTGGATATTGGCAAAATGGCCCAATGAAGGATTAGCCAGCCACAGTTGGTCACTTAGGCTACAGAGTAAACCCCACCAGGTTCTGTCAACATGACAAAAGGGCAGGAGCAGCAAGGCCCATGACAGGCCACGACTCATGACAATTACCCCGAGGAGGGTGAGGAGGCCTTGGGGACTGGAGAGGGCTGTGGGGGTTGGAGGGTGGCAGAGGTCTATATTGGCACGCCCTGAGCCCAGAGAGGCAGCTTAGATCAATGTTGATGCAAGATCCCAGCCTCACAACACCCCGTTTGGATCTTACAACAACAGCTACACCCCATACACGTAGCAGGATTTGCTATGATATAGTCTTTTGTCTCTACTACAGAAGCCATGGCAGTTCTGGCCTTTTCTATCAAAGGCAAATCTTTTGATGCAAGTTGCGAATGTTGCTGTTATGTAGCTTTTCAGCAGATTAAAAGAAACAACTAACCAATTAATTAAGTTGCAACACACAGTTAAGGAAGACCATTCCTTAGATGCATCTCATGTTTCTGCGGGTGATATATCTGCTCTCCATACACACCTGATATATCTGGAAGGCACAGCTCTGCAATCCTCAAGATTAATAGACTGACTAAGAAACCACATATCTCTCCAGACACACCACACAGTCTAGCTTCTATACTGAATGGTATGTCAAATACATCTTGAGGCCTACATTCTCCAAAATATTTCTGTAGCACAGTTTCTCACTTCTGCAACTTTGAAAGACAACACGTGATGGATCACTTTTCTTCATGATTAAGATGCATGGCCATTCAACTCTTGCTGCTTGTACTAAAATACTGAAGGTTTCTTGGGTCTCTGTGGTGGAAACAACCTGATATAGTATACACTTTTCTAGCTTGCGTTAACCGATATTGGTGGATCTTGGCAATGGCTCTTCTAGGGCCTGTGAGTCATGGCAATCCTAGAATGACCTACTTGGGCTAATTCTCTTCGGATGACAGATACAACCACCAAGGGTTAGGGTCCACCCTTTGGATATCTGAGGTCTGATGCCCAACTCCCCGAGTGCAGCACTGAAAGGAGCCTGGTCAACTGAACAAATCAGGAGAGGAGAAATCGAATCAAACGTGTTGCTGGCATAATGGCTGAAGCATGGTAATCTCGGGTACTATGGGCAAGTGAACGGCAGTGAATGGCAAGTGAATGGCACGTGGAAGGCAAGTGGAAGGCAAGTGAATGGGCCTGGAGTGTCCAGCTGTGTACACTGTCACCAGATCGATGGAAGCTGTATAGGAGAATGTCATGGCTTGGCTGTTATGAGAGAAGGAAAGAAAACACTCCGTACCAGGGATGATGAGCCACAGTTGAGAGCCAGTCATGGGCCTAGTCCCTGCGTCCAGCAAACATGATTTATGGCACAAGTGCCCAGCAATCCATCAGACCTCATTCAAGGGACACAAAAGCATCTCTCAGGTTTTTGTCACCCCAGCCCCGCGTGATGTATGGCGCTACACAACCTCCCCTGCTATTATTAATAATACAGCGAGAAACTCAGAATATCGAGGATGTGATAAACTCACAGGCAGGAGCTAAACAGGAGTGAATGGAAAGTAGATCTATCCACAAAACAACCCATTAGCTGCATTTGTACAACACATTTGCAGCAGGATGTTATAGTTTGCGCTGAAACATCACTTGATAAGGAGATCACACATTGCGACTGTGGTGCACTGTGGAGCACTTCCTGACCAAGTGGGTGTATATGAAATGGCTTTTAACAGATTCTGTTACAAATGGACCCGTGCTATTAGAGCAAGGCTAATTAAAGGCTAAAGAAGTGAGAGGACAAGCAAGAGTAGGCAGGTGTCGGGAGAAAGAACTTAAGAGGCAGCAGGCCAGTCTCTCTGGATGTTAGTCAGGCACAGAGAAAAGAGGAAAGTCAGGCTAATGGCTGAGGGCACATCCGCATGTCTATGAGATTAGCTTATTGAATTCCTGGCTTAGAAATGAAGCCAACATGCTTAGCGAAGACAGGCTGTGGAGACAGCTGGATGGAGACGCAGATGTCCCAGGTAGGCATCCCTCCACCACTCGACTAGGAAGAGAAGGTGCCATTAAGCCAGTTGCATTAGTGCAGAGACAGCCAGGCAAGCCAGGAGCAGGAATTTGCAAGAGAAGTGGGGGCTGGTGGGCCTGGTCCAAGGAGTGGTCTGTCACTCACTCAGCTCACTCCACACCATGGATTCCACAGGCGCCTTGTTCACTTCCCTTGCTCTTACTGCCCATCGATCGGAGCACACAATGCAGGACACTCCAAGGGAGACGGACCTCTTGGCCAATTCGTGGGCCCTCTGCCTCCCCCATGCCTTCTTTGGCCTCCCCAGGACACCCTGGGCCTCTCTTGAGACACTCTTCCCTACCCTGAGACACTCCTGGGATACTCGTGAGGCCTCCTGAGACACTCGCGGGGCATTGGGGAGACCGTGTGAGTCTGGCACACAGCTTGCCAAGAACCGCCGAGGACCCTCCATCAAGGAAAGGCGTTTAGAGCTGTCACAAGCAAGCACTTCCCTTTCAGCCCTTACCTGCCTCGCCACCTTGGCCTGGTTTTGTAGCTTATTTGCCGAGCAGTCTCGCCTTATCGACACAACTTAACCTAATGCCCAATCCGTGTAAGGTTGAGCCAAAGCAAAGCGAGCGTGGAGAGTTTTGGAGTACAACTGGAGGGAAAGGGGCCATCAATCTGCCCACTGCAGGATCTGGCTGCTCGGCCCAGTGCAATTATTTGTCTCAGCCTTGTGGCCAGGGGACAGCAGTCCATCCAGGGGGTCCCATGTGCCAGTTGGCTGCCTGGCCAGTTTTGACGGACCCGTGATTAATGGAGAAATAAAGCGGATGTTACGGAGCGGCTCCAAGTGGCTGGTCGGGGTGGTTCGCTAAATCAACCTTGTGCTTGCTCATATTTGGAGGTCCAATTTGGGCCTGCTTGATTGTGTTGGGGGGGGGGCAAGAAGGGGAGGTGAGCCTTGGGGTCGGGGGGCCCTGCACGTTGCCTCGCCTGATTAAAACCCTTCCCACACCGGCCACATATCACGGAAATGAGGCGCAAGTTGATGAGCTTCGTATTTATATCTCGCTGCTATGGTCACAGCTGGCCCGCTTCCCCCGTGGCATGCCAACCTAGTGCACTTTCATTTTCCCCTTCAACGCATATTGCTCATTACTTGGCTTGACCAGACCAGCTCCCTTTCTTCCACCTTATTATTCTCCTTCAGTTTTCTTATGCTAAACACAAGCTCGCTCCTGTTTACCTCTCATTTCCAAACTAATCAAGACAGAAATGATGCTCTCTTCCTGGCATACCGCGTCATCTGCATCTTGAACTCTGAACAAACAGCGATAAACATGAAAGAAATTCATTCGCTGTAATCAGTTGCTGCAAAAGAAAGATCTGTCTGCGTCGCACGGCCTTGCTGTACCGCATTATCATTCCGTTTCCATCTCAGTAATCAACCAAGGCTGATACAAACCGTTTAGAGCACAGCTCAACCACACGTAGCAACGCATCCTTGTGCGGCAAACAAACCGAAAGAAAGATGGCCATTTCATTTTGCTTGAGAGATCGAAGCCATAGAAGCAGTCAGGTTGTTCGGCAAAAGATTCGTAAACGGAAGTGAAGTGGTGAAGCAGTTGTGTTGGTTGTTCACACCTTCACCCTCCCGTGTGTTGCTTGTCACCTCGCGGATGGACACAAAGCAGAGATCACTTGCTTAATAAGACGTGTGTCTCAGTTATCGCCTGTTTCTCGTCTTTCGGCTTGTTATATTGTCGCGTGGCACTCCTGCATTTTCATTGTGTCACGTCTTCTCTGAAGTTAGCTACCTAAGAAGCAAAGACACTAATGATTTTAAATGGCGCATTATTAACTTTGGCAGAGCCAATTACTTAAGCTACTTGGTGAGCTAAGGGGATTTGAGAAGATTGGATTCTCTGAGGTGTTTAGTATTCTGAGGCCGACAATGTGGTTGCGTCAGTAGTGCTACAAAGACTGAGAAACTGCAGGCTTGGGAGGAGCTGGCTTATGAAGAACTATTGACAATTGAATGATGAACAGAGATGCTCCGTGGCCCGATTATCTAGGAAATTGGGCCAGTCTGCCGCTGCTTTGGGGAGTTCTGATAAGACTGGCAAATAATTACTCCAAGAGAGAGAATAGATGGAATGGGATGAAACAGGAAGCACAGCAACCTGCTGAGCTGATGTGTATCCATGTTAAAACCAACAACTCCACATGGCCATGTTTTCGGTTCATCTCTCCATACTGCTCCTATTGTGAGAAATCAAACCAAATCACGTTTAGACGTGACTTCACGAAGTCAGATGCAACTTTATTAAGAGAGTTCATGTGTTGCTAAATAACCGTATTATATGATAACATTTTCACAAATCGACTCTCGGTGAACTTAGTGGCTGTTGACATGCCACACAATGTGCTGGTGGAGCATGTTGCAGATAACTAACCCACTTATCAAAGATCACAGATCATTGTGCAGAGGAGTGGCAACTTGCAAACTAACATTGTTATACTTTCTTGTAACAAGCATATCATATCTCTGCAGGCTTGGCTTTTGGCTAACTCTCTTGCTCTAATGAGGACCAATTAAAAGTGTACAGAAAAAGAGGTATTAAGTTAATAGAGATGGAGTGGCATGCAAGGAAGTGAGAGGATGCACGCTAGAGTGAGAGAGAGTGGAAGAAATGGAAAGAGGAAAGGAAGAGGAAAGGAAGGCAAGAGCAGTGGGCGAGCGGCGGCCAAGAGACTTCCAACAGTCACTTCCTGTAGCGTTCAGGGCTAAATGTCCTTATATCAGTCACGTGATCAACTTGTCAGTGACGTCATGGCCCTGACTCCCCCTGGCGCCCGTTCGCCCCCAAATTGACATAAACGCAGCTTGATTGGTTTTGTTAGTCCGTGTAATTGGTGAAAATTGACAGGCGCAACACAAAGAGGCACACTGGCCAGACGAGGCTGCCGGGCCATTTCATCAGTCCGCAAATTAGAAACAGAATTGCTTGGCCAAATGGAATAACACTGGCATGACACGGGGCTGACTGTGACATACACACCAGTGCAAATGGCTTGGTGGTTTAGCAGAGTGCAGGCCCTGGCAGGCACTGGCAGGTGGAGAGAGTGGTGTAATTGCTTGTGACTGGAGTAGCATCCGAGGGACGCGAATCACTTCAAGCTCAGCATCAGCATCCAGAGAAGCAGCTCACAAGATGATAGCACCTCGCATAGACCAAAGACCTGGGTGCAAATTGTTGACCAGCCAGCCCTGGGCTACTTGAGACTGGCTCAGACACGAGGGTCTCTGCTGTCATCCCGCCATTAATCACAGTGACTGCTGCTGCTGAGGCTCGAGGGCTGTGATGCGGGATGCTCCTGCAGGAGGTGTTGCAACTGCAGGAAGCTGAGATGCAACTAATGGTCCTCTGCAGTCGGGCCCAATGGGCAGTGGCTTGCTGGCTTCCATTAAGGTCTCAGTGGAAGGTCTCAGTGGAAGGCACAGCAGGTGCTCTCTACCTGACCCCTGCAAATTAGCCACGTTCAGTGATCATTCAATGCAGTTGCTCCGAATTACCTCACACTGCAAAACCATTAGGCTCAAAGGCATGCTCCCACCCCTGCCGTGGCTCTATGCCTGTTATTTATCTGCATGAACTTTTCCAATCGAGACTTAACTCCTAATTGACGAGACTGTTCACATTTACTTCTCTTCAAGTGAAATTCTAGAAATGGCAAGGTATAGGATCGTAACTTCATCATATATAAGTGAAAGTCAAACTTCGAAATACATAATTGCAGTGATTTTGGAAGGTGTGGCAATGTGAATCATTTATAGATTACTTTTCCAGAGCCTGCCACAGGACAGTCTCTCTCGTAGCCGCGGGATAAGAGTGAATTAAAGATGACACCTCTTTTGATGTGAGGGCCTTTGGCCATAATAACCAAGGGTCAAGCTACACCTGGATCATGGTTTGTCTTGGGGGAGCCCTTTCCATTAGAGAAATGCCCTTCTTTGAACAGTGTGCGGCCTTATTGCATCCAGGTGACAGGCTCTATCCAATCAATCGCTGCCCTTGTAGACCTGTCATCGAGTGAGATGCAAGATGATTACTCGCGGCAGATGAAAGTCTGAGCAAGCCCAGCATCGTTTAGCTGTGAAGTATGGTCACCAGGGGACTACATCATCATTATCTCTGGCACACAGTTCCACGCCGCTCGAAGACAGTTCGGGACTTAAATCACTACAAACATATAATGTCTAGCATGGTAATTAGCAGTTTACATTCCACAATAGACCAGTGTGTCCTTTGTTCCTGTCAGCGAGGCTGAAGTGCCTCATTATTCTACCGCAATGGTCTCCTTAGTCGTAAGTATGGTGATCTTATGTCTGAAGAGTTGCCTCCGCTAAGCCTCATCAATCAATCCGCCATCTGACTTTGTCATCTCGTCCTCATAACGCCAACCATTACCTCCTAACTCCAATCCAATGCTGTGTACCTTGTCTCTGTGTTGCTTAAATAATAATTTGGCTTTCTGTGCAACACAAATGATTCATGGTCGTTTAGAAAAGTGGAAGGTATCATTATGCAATTGTCAAATTACAGCAGGAATTATCAATACATTTCCAAAGGTAATGGCTCAGCTGCTCTATTGCGGTGCCAACATTCTGAATCGCTGGGTGTGACTGCCTCGGCGTTTTTCACCTGGACACACCAAAACTAAAACCACACACAGGTAGATAATTAACGCCGAATTTAACATAAGTAAAGTTGGCTTTGTTGGGATGAGTGCATTTCTGAATGGCCATTGTACTGTGAAATGTTTAGTGTAATCATTTTCCAGCTAACTGCAGCATCTGAACAGGCCTTCTCAGCCATCGCGGTTCTATTAAAAAAACGGATAAAGAAGTTACAAAAAAGGAGAGCGCATGTGCGTGAATCACAGGCAACACCGCACCAGGCAGCCGCGCATTAACGTCAATTTGATTAAGCTATTACGTCCTCAACGACAATGTAACGCGTTGTTTTGTTTTACTAATTAACCACAAAGTGCACCGTCAAATATAGGCTTACACCTAATGTCCCTATTATAAGATGGAGCATTTTTGATGCACATCTTGATTTTGACAATGTATGAGGCAATACTGCCATGCCAATTAGGAGAAAGCATGCATGTCATATTCCATTCAATTAACCGCAGAGAAAACAAATGGAGTGCTAGTGAAGTCTGGTGCTTGCCAATCCACTGGGACCTGCTGTTCTTGGCACTGTTCTTAAATAATACAGCAGGGAATTCATTTCGCCTTGAGAACTCGGAGAGTGGCAGGTAAAAAGAAGATTGGGGGAAAAAGTGGTCTCCTTGACGGTTTGCCTGAATGTCAGCGGTTATTAATTTTAATTAGGAGGCAGAACACGACCAGCCCGGCCATTAGGGAGCGCGATTATTCCTGGGCCAGCTTTTGTGTCTGCTCTTGACAGCTCGCTTGCCCACCATCGCCTGTTTGAAAGCTTCTCACCTCTGCTTCCGTTGTTTCAAATCACCATGCCAACCATAAATTCACCCCCACGACACTTCACGCATGACCCTTTTGATAATCACGAGCAACCTAAATAGCTCTCTCCTCCAACGACAAGCCATGTAGCCACTGTCAGCCAACGGCCCACAAGCAGCCTTTCAAGCAGTTTATTCCCTAATAGAAAGATTCAAATGTAATTATGAAAATCGGCCGGGATTTGCCACTTCATCAATTCCTGTTATTTTGCTCAAATTTTCTTGCCTTTCTCTAGCAATGAATGAAACGAACGAAGCTTTATGAATCGAGCTCGATGGGAAACAGCGGGTATTAAATCTTGCCTGTAATTACGATGAATACGAAACCATTTGCCACAAAAAGACGAAGCTTTCAGATTCCACAAAATGCCTCTTTCATCACTACTCCCAGTGAAACGTAGACCCCTTCGCCACGAGTAATAACCGAAATGAAGACATGATATCTTCCAGTGTCAATTTCACGCTGAGTTCAAGAGAAATATGTAAATCGGTTTCTAGAATAACACTTGATGATGACACTGATACATTTCATTGATATTCGGCTGATGCATTGTGACAGCCAGACTCAACGACGATGTATGGATTAAGTTATTATCCTCAATTCCAACAGGAGGCAGAGCCAAGCAAAGATTAATGCCTTGCAAAGATGGGATAATTCAGTCGGTGAAAAAAGACGACTGCTTTGCTATGACAAGTTAATCGGCTGACAAAGCAGGGAATGGAGCAAAAACAGGGATTTACGCTGGGAGACCTGAACCGCTGCCAAAGAGTGGCGTTGTTTGGCTGCTGGTCAGCTGAGCCATTTTGATGATTTTGATGACAAAGCCAGCTCATTGGATTGTTGGCAGGCAGTCAAGCTGCTTGAGCAAACCGCAGCACTTGATGGCACTCTCCTCTGCTACAATGCTACATAAGATGGGCCAAGCCAACTCTATGCTCTCTGTCAGTGTTGCCTCCCTGCCTCTCTGCCTCTCTGCCTAGCCCTGCCTGGCCCTGCCTGTCTCCTCTGCCAACCTTATGGATTCCCCCAAAGGGATTGGCTCAGCACACAACGACAGGCCTCACCTCCCCTAATTATCACTCGCATAAGTCGACTATTCATATTTACTTTATGTCCTCATTTTTTTCTGCTCAAACAATCTCTGATCCCTTGGTTTCGATTCTGTCTTTGTGTGAAAATCCCACAGGCAATTATCCCTTGTATTTTTTATTAGCAGTCCACACGTGTGCCTTATATATTTGCGAAGCGAAACTTCAATCGAGTGAGTCAGTGAGCCCAGCACGCGTTTAAATGGAACACAGCAGGTCGGGGCTCATGCAGACAAACTGGGCCCCTTTTAAAAAGAAGTTAAATTATAAATGGCCATGTCATGATAAGATTGAATCACCGAGTCAAAACACACAGGAACTGGGCCATCACTTTATCACGTCAAAACAGGAACCGGATGTGAGATTTAGAAAAGATGGGAGGAGGAGGCCAGGGCACGCGGAGGAGGCATGGAACATGGTACGATGCCAGGCATGGAGCGGTGGCATGTCAGGAGGGTATTAGACCAGAGACATGATCTGGAGCCAAACTCCTCTTTCCCCAAGTGAAGTCGACTAAGCGATGTCTATGGCGCAGAAGGAGAAATTGCTCAGTGTTGACCTCCCCATTTCTCCCCATTCCATATCCATTGGCCTCCTCTTCGTGGCTTTAGAGACAATCTTGGAATCAAGGCTCAGTCATCTGCGGCAGAAGTCTACACTCTGCTCTGTGGATTTGCTGCCAGGACAAACATGGGATATTCATAGGCTACAGCATGCCAACCACTTGTCACAATCACCATGTGCTCCCGTCGCATAATTCCACAGCGAGTGACTGGAACCTTCAAAAGAGGAGGACTCCGAAGACTCAGAGGAGGAGCAGCTGTTCCGTCACCAGCACAGCTTTTTGACCAAGACGAATGGCCCACGTGAGCAGTTTGCCAACAGAAATAGACTTTCGTAAGTCAAAGGAGAAAAAGGAGAAAAGGAATAAAGATGCTGGGAGTTGTCAGGAGCCAGCCTCTTGGCTGCATAAAGTGTCTCCTTGCCAAAAACCAAACATGACTTTTACAATCGTTAGTGTTCTCTTCTTTGTGCTCCATTAGAAAACCTTTATGTTGGAAGCTCCATTAAAGATAATAGCGGAATAGACTTATTGAAAAACAATGCAATTCTTGGCGGACATGTTAATGCGAATACGTTTCCACTTTCCGAAGATTCATCACGAAAGAAAGAGAACATCACGGTGACTTTAATCTTTAGAGTTATTCGTGGTGAATTGGAAGTGGTACAAAGGAGGCAGATAATTGCAAAAATAACAAGGCGTAATCATTCATGAGTGTGTGTAATAGAATTGGCAGAACGCTGACTGAATATGTTCCAACGTATGAAGAAGTTGCATCTGGTGATGACGTCGATCGATGCGAGACTTCGACAGATGAAGGGCTGCCAAGATGCATCTCTCAATATGAGATACTTGAACATGACAAGCCCATAGCCACACAGCCAAGGCAACATGTAAGTGGAAGTTAACAGGATAGAATTAATGCGGAGGGGCCCTTCATATTTGCATGGCGGTGCAGGAGACTTGTGCAGAGACTTGTTCAGAGACCTGTGCAGGAGACTTGTTTGTTATTGGCCTGCATCTGATTATGCTCTTGGGTCAATGCTATTACCTCAGGAGCTGCAGTTGTGCTGCAGGCAGCTGCAGGGGGACAGACAGCTTGACACAGGATGACAGTGGATGGCACTGGATGACATGACGGTCAATTAGGGGATGACACTCGGCCATCACACCACACAGGCCGACACTCAACGCCTCTGCTGAAGGCCATCTCGGTAAAAGGCCTGGCTATCAGAGTCACGCTGCACCGAGGCGATGCCAAGCCCCGGGCTCTGCTCAGACAGAATTTTGTCATTAGTCAGCATCACTCGTGATCTGCCCATGGCTTCATTGCATGTACTCTCACAAAGGAACAGCTCCGAGCTGTCAAGAATTTAGCATCAGACATTCTAAGACGGTGGAGGTCCCCCTGGTCTCATTTATGCTCCCTTCATAAGCAATAAACATCATTTCACATATATATATGTAGTCAACGAAACCTTAAGACCTTTCCTCTGTGAAGAACACAGACAAAAGCCCCGGAGCTTTTCAGGGATTAAAGTACTTCTGAAGAATTCCACGAAAGATAGATTCTGGCAGATATCTATATGCCTTTCAAAAGCCAACCAGATTCTAGATAATATACGTAATAATGTTACGAGATGTGTCCTCGCTCTTTTGAGATGCCACCTGAACTGTCGCTCTCTTAAAATAGCTCACTGCAAACTCTGTGATGTGGCTGTGATGTGCCTGGTATGAGCATGTTTGTTTAATTGATTTAAAAGCCCAATTTAATGTTTGACACTCTAGTATTCACTTTGAGATTGGGACAACTTTGATGTCTTGCTATTCATTGTTCTTGCAGGCTGTTCATTGATTTGCCGTCATATTTGGTCGATAAATACTTCATTTTTCTTCAAGGGCCCATTTAGCCTATCGTTGCTCGGGGCGAAAATCCTGCTCTCGTTTCGCTAGCAAGTGATTTCTAATCAGTTCTGCACGAGGCCTTTTGAGCGCCCTCCCTCCTCTATAAGTAGCCATTGGAGGTCCGAGGCAGCCCATGTGGTCCAATACTAAGAAGGGCCACTAGGCTGATAATTGTTTGAGATCGATCAGGCAATCAATGGTTGCCATCAGAGCTGGTTTTGTACACTCGCAGGCCAGTTAAACACATGGGAACACATTCTGAGAACACATTGAGAAAACACATTGAGGGAACACAGTCAGAACAGCCTGGGAAGACCCAACAACAAACAGCACTTAGCAGGAGAGATGGCGCTGATATGTGGACGAGTCCCCACAAAGCCATCGATCTATGTGCTATAGTAGCTTCTTGTGGCAAAGGGGCAGGGGGATTCGCCCCATCACAGTTGCACACCCAGAGATCACAACGATCAGGGGCCAGAGAAAGATCTGAGATTGCAGATAAGATGCGTCTAACTGCTCTTGTGATTCGAGATAATGCGGGATAAGAGCTAATGCGTCACAACTTCAACAACAAAGCCAAAAGCAGCTCTCTCGGGGGTTGCTATCTGCGCTGCCTGCCTGCCATGCCAGCCTCTTGCTATCTCTGCTCAACGAATTGCTTTAGTGGCGGCCCATTAATCAAAGAACAGATCAAAGGTTGCATTAGCCTCCGATTTACACTCATTTTATTACTTTGTTTCAACTTATAATCCGCTCTTCTGATTCTTTCTTTTCCCTTCTTTTTTCAGGTGTGACAAATTTTCAGCATGTTCCAAACTTGTCAAGTTTTCTCAGCACAGGTGTGATAAGTCTACCCAGGTGTAATAAACTTGGGAAGTTCTTCGAATGTCAGCGCACTTGTTCCATACCTGTGCTTTTAAACAGGCTTCTCCGGGGCCACCTACAAAAGGGTGGTCGCTGCTGGCAACTGATAAATTGCATGTCGTGGGTACAATGGGATGCCAATGCAGGTTAGGCATCGCGTGCAGATTGATTACCAATCTGTCCATCTCCTTCAAGCTGTCTCTCGTGCTCTTCTATTCAACAAGCAACTTTCTCCGTTTCTGCTCCCTCTCCGGGCTGCAGCTTGTTAGTCTCAAATTGGGAGTTATGCACAAGAAGTGCCTCTCAGGTAGCCGAGACCTGCAGCCCACCGTGTCATTTGTGGCCCCCGGCAGAAATGGGATCAGCCGAGCAGTGCCCGTAATAGTTATAATTGGCTGGGTGGTCCACCAAAGTGGCCATTTGCTTTGCATGCACTCGAGTCATCCATTACATTGTTGGGCGCAATTTGCAGAAAATGACCACTCTCTCCAGAGGAGCAAATGTTGGGCTGGCTCGTTGGTCATGGCGATGGTTGTGTGGAGGACAAAAGAGGCAGGAGAACGGCAGGGAGGCATGGGGGAGAGCATAGCAGCTATCTGAGTGTGTGGGATTAGCTTATCTGGGTGGTGGCCACAGGATTCGGCAAGGCAGATAAGCGGTCGGTGTCACCGAGAGATGGAAAGAGGTGATAGAACAGCCAAAGGCAGCAGCAGCAGTAGCAGCAGTCCAGTAGCAGGATGAGAATGTGGTGATGGCTTCAAAGAGGGGATGAAGGGGAGGCAGGTTGACAAGACGTCGCCACCAATTGTCTGCCAAATGAAAACAGAGTGCTCCTCGCGCTGTTTGGCTCCTTCGGGGGAAGCTGTTAGAAGGCCCTCTCCCTCCACCCCGGTCAGCTCCCTCCATTTGTCCAAAACCCAAGTGACGCAGCTGGGGCCCTTCTTGACGCTGTTGACGTCACAAACTCACGGCTCAGAAAAGCTGGCACAAACGAGGACAATTTGTCTAGCAGAAGCTCATTGTCCACACATTACCATTGAGGTGCAGTCCAATCCTAATAGAAAACTGTGGGCGAGAAGCTTTTAAAGACCAGCCCACGTAACATGTCATACATCAAGGGGCTGTAATGTCCCCATTCACATTCACCGCCAGCCAAAGTAAGACGCATGGGCTGCGAGAGGACTTAGTCAGCTAAGCATCGCATCCTCAGACGCCTGGCTGACAGATGCGCCCAACATTGACTTACTGACGTGTCCCAGGCAGGGAGAAGAAATACGCCCGATAGATAGGATCAATCACTACACAAGAAGATTGAAGCAGCCAAAGAAAGTTATGAATAATGTCCAAAGAAGAAAGTTCTACTCACCATTTGGTTCCCCTGCGCCCAGGACCAAGGGGGCTGCCAAGACAACTAGCAAGATGGATACGTTGGCCCAAACTCCGCACAACTCCATGGTAACTCTCCTGTGATGTTTGTCAAAGACGTTCAGGGCTGGGAGCAAGTCTCTCTGATGTTTGCAGGAGTTTTCTGCAGCTTCGTTAACTGGCAATCGATGCTAACAAACGTGAAAGCAGAGGAGGCCAGCGCTGGGTTGCTCCGTGGCCATAGCCCAAGTCACCAACTGCCAGGCAGCAAAGCTAGCCCTCCCCTTCATAGCAGCTGCAGGAGCGCCACCTTGCTGCGCGCACCGCCCCCTGCCATCCAGTTCCCCACAGTCAGCCTGGCCAGCCTCCACGTGCTCCCAATCGTAAAATACAATCAGCAATGATCAATAGTCGTATGAATTTCCAAATGGCTCACTGAAGGCGCCCCTTGGCCACAGGGTTAGTGCAGCGGGCCCCAAACTCCTTTTAATCGTGTGAGCGCCTCTAAAATAGCAAGCGAAGACAAGGGGGCAGGTCAGCTGCAGAACCAGCCATGGAACTTGCAGAACACTATACCAGGGCAGGGCAGAGCTGGCCAATGGAGATGAATGCGCACTTTACTTTACTTATCGGGCTAACGCGGTGCTAGTGCAGATGGCATATCGCAAGCTGCCATCAAATCGAGTTTGTTGGTTTGCAGCAAGAGCTCTGCAGATAGGGACGCTGTTTAAAATGGACTGGTGCAATCAATGTGTCCTGAATGGCCAGTCTGGCTCTCGGGCCCACTGCATCTTGGCCCTAATAAATCAGAGGACACTGGCCAGGCGAAAACTGGACAAAGTGGTCCTGGCTGGCCTTGTGAGTTCCCTGCCCGGCTAATGGGATCACAATCAGCCCAGCATTAGACTCCATCGATCCGGGTTCAGACCCTGAGCTGCTGTGTCACTGGTTATTAGAGAAGTCAAAGCTTTGTCTCGCCTGACACACGGCCAAGCCACAGCTCAATTAGCTAATCCACAAATGCCCAGCAAATGGCCCTTGTGGACCGGGCAGGTTGCATTTGAAGTCAGAGTTCTTGATGTTGCGAGTGATTGCAGCTGGAGTAAATCAAGAGCAACACAATCGTGTTGTGGGCAATTAGGAGGTGAAACAGCAGGATCAAATGGATTGTTCTCTAATTTACTGCAGCCCAATTGCCTAACTTGAGTCTGAATGAGGCAGATGGGTTTTAGGAGAGGACCCCTTTAAGCAAGGGCTGTGACAGGCTGCTGCTCCCTGCTGGATCAGTGCCTCTGCTCAGCCTTTGCTTCCTTTTACATCCCTCTAACATAGCCTCAGTGACGTCGATAAGCTGGCCTTGCTTTTTGAAAAGACTCGGGCTGATGCCTCGATGAACCAAACCAACACCTCGCTCCCCCGACACCCGAACACCAGGCAGTGCAGCAGGCGTCACTATTTACACTGCGATCGATCTGGGGTCAAGAAACGCACATACATTAAAAGTGGCATGGGAGGAAGGGCAGGGGTGGGTGGCACTGGGTGCGTAACCAGGCATGCTACTAACAGCCCTGACCCCGAGGCATATCATTAATCACCCTCTGGTCATCCGAGGCCAGTTTGTGTCCAGTCAGGCTCTGCTCTGTCAGCTGGCTTCCCTTCCTATACTTTTACTAGTTTTACTACTCTACCGAGTGCAAAAGACTCCTGGTTACTGGGCGATCATCGATTGCTTTGTTTAAGAAGTGGTTCAGCAAAGAAGAAGAGAGGCGGCCTTGTTTGGTTAGTTAGAGTTGCAAGCCAGCCACTAACCATACAAGTGGAGAGAGGAGAGAATAACATTATTCGAGTCGATGGAACGAGCTTGGCTGCTGTGGCCTGCCGGAAGGCCCGTGGACAGTGGCCTGCTGAGATGACCTCTTTGCCTGCCTGGCCATCACATTAGCATCCCACTGGGTGCTGCAGGGCCCCCCACTAACGAACTGCAGCCCAATTACCTGCAGATGCCCAGTCAGGAAGAGCAGCGAAAGCAGCAGCCTCAGCAGCAGGGCATCGCGTGCCTCGGTCAATTCCTTCCTGCCGATGCTGCATGCACCTGTGATTGCTGCCCACGACCCCCTGGTCCGCACTCCCCATCCCGCCACTAATGAATCGTCCAAGCAGCAATCAGCTGACAGGAAAAAGTGTTCCCGCCATGTAAACAATGACATAAACTCCATCTATTTTCCATTCCAGCAGTGCGTTCCAATGCTAGTAGCATAATTGGTTCACGTAATTAGAAAGCTTATTAGTCATTCAATTGTGCTGCAAACAACAGATTCAAAGCGACAAGCGAGTCTAGCATGGGGAGTTGGAAATCATGGCAGATTGAGGCGAATGCTCATAAGTATTTCATAAAGTAGACGAGAGGAGCCCAGCTGAATGCAATCGCTCGAAGGTCGCAGTCTGAGAGGAGCAAAAGGAGGCTGACATGACTCGTGTGAGCAGTGGCGTGCGACTAAGAGCCTAATGAGGAGTCCTGGGGTGGCTCATCAGCCTGCACCCGACCAACAGAAACTCCCCAAAGGACGACCAGCCATGTGCAGCCTCCCAACCACCACGACTCTTCCTGCTGCCTCCTGCTATGACAAGCTCTTCGCTGCCTCATCTCATCAATCATCGCTTTGTCTTTTGCCTTCTCTCGGGAACACACCAAACAATCCACAATGTGCCTAATTGAAAACATGCCAAAGCCAGAGTACCCACAAATGTCCCGGCCTCCGGGAGAGTTGTTCGCTGAATAAAATATGACTGGGACCTCTAGATCTGTTATGAGGGGTTGCCCAACTCGAAGGGCCCTGTATCATAGCGCATCAGTGACAGTAGCAAGTCGACAACAGCTCGAAATGACTTCTTTGAGGTGCTGTTTGACTTTGCCTGGCTCTCTCTATAATACATGGTCCAGCGAGTCCGGCCAGGACTTTGGGTGCCGCCCTGGGCAAGAAGGGCAAACGGGTCCTGGCCCTGTCTCCGGCAGGATATCAGCCAATCAATGAAAGGAATTGCTGCCTCTCTTTCTTTGCTCTGTCCATTGTGGCTGAAAATGGCCGAGAGTGGCACATCATGGAGCGGCTGTCCTGGATAATCTACTCAACCACTCTCTCCGTCCCTCCATCTCTGCCAGTCTCCCTCAGTCTCTGAGTCCCTCAGTCTCTCAGTCTCTCAGCTGCCCTTGTCTCAGGTTGTCTGCTTCCACTTGCAAACTCCGGCCACAACACAAGGGAATGTGGCAACATGCATAGCCCTGTTAGCATCAATCGCTGTCTGTTAGCTTCTCTCTGAGGATTAATGGGATTAATAATTCAGAACAATTCTTGATTCGCTGTAAGCATTGCAGCCTGCGATTGTTTCTGTCATGCTATGCCATCGTTAGCATTGTTCAGCTGCGCAAGAGAATCGTCTCATCATTAAATCAACTCAACAGCTTGTTTTCCGCCTCTGGCCACACAGTGCATGGAATTGCGCCTCTTCCGAGTTGCAAACTCATTCCCGTCTGCCACTGCAATTGTCACTGGCGCGGAGGATGAGGTGCGAAGGTTGTGATTACTCCCCAAGACAATCTGAGTCAGTCTCTCAAGGCGATGGCAGTCAGAGGATGGCATAGGATGGCAAAGCAGCAGAGCAGGGCAGATCAACTGACAGAGGCCACAGCTTGCTTCAATGGTGTACTGCAAGGCGGAGCAATAAAACCGAATCTACAGCTTTGCCAACTGGAAGCGGAAAAACAACATCATGCCATAAACTCCACTCTTCGAATTCCGGCAAGCGTGGCAATTGGAAAAGGCTTTTGTGTCAGTTGTAAATGATTCATGTATATTCCAGGCTACTCCTGTTTCAAAGCAGTAAACCGTTAGAAGGTTGAATACTATGACTTTTAGAATTTCATCGAGGTCTGCTGACGCCCCTGAATTCGAGACTGACTTTGAATCTAGATCGACACAAGGTTTTTCCCCATGTAAAACATGTCATTGATAGAAGCAGCATGATACTATTGCATTGTGCTTTGGCATAGAGGCGCCTCCATGCAGCTATAAAAGGCACCCGTGTGTGATAATGTGTTTGTTATGAGAACCAGTGGAAAATAAAATCATCTCTGGGGTATCCTATGTCTGCGCTTTTATCTCGCTTATTCTGGGTTTGCAGGAAATTTCCAGATGAGATAAGCCATTCGTGATAGCAGATCAGTTAGGCGCATGTTTCATGTGTATGTGGGGTGGTAAAATGTTATTTAGTTGTATATAGTGCCTGGAACGGCTTAGGACTGGCTATACTATACTGGAAATGCTAGTCCACATGCTACCATGACCCCCTGGCTGTCTAGTTTGTCCAGGCAGATAATGTTCCCCCATTTGCCTAACCTTGGCCATATTCTCTTTCGACCTTTTCTGCGAATCAATGTCAGGCTATTGGCGAATTTACGAGCTGTAAATTATGAGCCACCTTCTTACAAAGTTCCCCTTTAATGTCAACCTGTCTTTTTTAAGCAGACTTTTAGAACTTTCTTCTTTCTGACTCACAAGCTGCAGGAAGTGCTAAACATACATTAGGCTGGAAACTGCAGTTTAACGTGAAAAACAAGCATTTGAGTTGTTCAGTGATGTTTGCCTAACAACGCACGGATTGCCATGTTTAATGGGTCCAATCTACGCAAACAGGATCCATAGAGGTGCAGGATCGCAGCAGCTTCCTGGCATATTGGCAGCATGGCTTCAAATAGATGTGTTTGTGAGCAGCAGAGGTTTCACTGTCGCCCTTTGATGATTAATGCCTTAACCTGTATTTAACTGTTTGCTGTGTGTTCTTGTATTTGGGGTGGCCGGCTGTCTTCCTCACATACACCTTGCTAAAGAGCATTGGCGTTTCTTGTTAAGGACAAACAGAGCTAAAATTAAGCGGTTCAGGTGAAACTGCCGGCTTCCACGGGAGACAGTTTTTGGCTGTGTGGTTTCTTGACAGAAGCAACAAGACACCAGAGCACGTCTATAAGCAGACAGGGGCACACACGGCAGCAGGGGGAGACAGGAAGCAGTTGCGTAATCAACGCTGTCCTACATCAATTAATGCGTTAGTTTTAGCGTAAGGCGCGAGAAATCGATCGTCAGTGTTTGGCAAGAATGGCTCTCCTTTGATTTACGACCGATAATTGCCGCTGCGGCCGCTGCCACCTACAAAACACTGGCTTGTGCTTGGAGCTCTTTGTCATGGGTGTGGAGAAACGGGCCACAAACAAGAGCTTGTAATGCAACTTGTAAGGGAGAGCTTATGGCTTGCCCACCCTGAGCATGGTCGTGTGCATCACCCTGTGCATCACCCTGTGTGTCTCCCACCTTACCACTGCACATGACCTGCCATACGCAAGGACCTCAACTACTCGCCAAGGAACAAAACCTCCTCGTAATGCAATTTACGAGGCCAAGGCTGACCCAACTTCCTCCACGCAGCGGCTATTGCTTCTGTTTCCTTGGCCTCGTTACTCTAACGAATGTGCCAGAGTGACCCCCTTCCATCCTCTCCTAGTAAAGTACTTTTTTCTTGCACGCAGGTTGGTAAAACGCTGCACCGAGTTCCACTCTGGCTCCCTCTTGGTTAGAAAGGCAGGAGGCAACATTGGCCAAAAGAAAGCGGCGTTTGAAGCAGCAGTGGAGTGGAAACTACTGGGAGATGCGTTTGTGCCGCTTCAAGAGGAGTTTATTTAAATCTTCCACGTGAAGGAGCCGACGAAGGGCGAGCAGCACTTTGATGACCGCCATCGATTTATGGCAGGGGAAGCGGAGAGGGGGAAGAGGAGAGGAAGGTTTGTGGCTTTTGAAGAGATGGGATGGACCATTTGTTTGGCACGATTCCCTGGCCACTCATCCAAGAGCCTCTACACACCAGCAGTCATCAAATGTGTCAGCTGGGACAGTTTGAGTAGCCACATTCGCCTTAAACAACAAGCATGTCTTGATCGCGTAGCCAAGTGCTCCTCTCGGAGTAGGAGGCGCCCGTCTATTTGTAGTCTGGTCATTCCACGGGAGCAATTGTCCTGTGGCCGCTTGCTTATTTACAACTCTCATTAGGCTAGAAGCTGCAGGAATAACAAAGGCAAAAGTGTTTGGCTAATGTCCACGCTTTCATGGGCCAGAAGTATTAGGTGCTCATTGATGGAGACAATTCGCAGGCGATAATGGGAGTAGCGCCCGCAGACTCCTGGCAATAAAGGACGCCCTCCATCTTAGTAATGACGCGCGTCACCTGCGCCCTGGCTCTATAAGACGCAGTAGGACCCATGTGCCCCAGGGCTGCCCTAGGGCCAGGCAAATCTTGGCTCTCTCTGGCCCTCTGACCTTCTGGCCTGTCAAACATTATTCTCTTCAAGGGTCACCTGGCCGCCCCTCCAACCACTAGTCTGCCTGAGCCGTCGCTTTTTTAGACCAAAGAAACAAAAAGACACAAAGCCGCCAAGGAGAACAAGACTCGATTCCAAATTGGTCTTCACTTAACTCAGCTGGGAGCCATTGACCTTCGAAATGATGAATGAATCTGGGATTTGTAATGACACCATTTTTGTTGTAATTAATTCGCTTTTGTCTATGGAATAAGCCTTTGTGATCCTACTCAACTAATCCTATGATTCCGCTCCCATGCATGTTATTTCCTTTCATATTCAAGTTCTGTTTTACTGCTCGCAATCTTGGATATTGTGTTGTGTGCGTGTAAACAGGACTGGAGTCAGGTCATTGCCTTCTTTTGCGACGTTTCTCATCGTCTAAGAGGCAGTTGAACAGGTTGAAAATAGCAGTAATGCCGGGATGACATGTGGAAGACAAATCATGCAATGTGAAATGAAAACATGGCTGTGATTTATCGTGGTGTCAATTGCAGTTTCCATGGCTGTGAGGCCCAGGCAAGCATGAATGGATGCATCATGTGACAATGTGAGTGTCTAGTGCATTTTATTTCAAACCATTAGGTCTGTTCGTGAAGCATAACATTTCCAATATTCACATACAGCACTGTTGATGATACAGCCTCAGGTATCCCTCTTACTGCATTTTCCAAAAAGCCTCTATAGCTCTCATTCAATGACAAAATGCTAACAACTTTTTCAAAAAGCTTTTCACATATCACAAAAGCTATTAAAGCCAGGCGTATTTCCATGGCAACCCGACACCTCATTGTCAAAAATTCCTGCTGATGTTTTGTACGTTGACAGGGCAGCAAGAGAGGAGGCATCCTGGTAATGAATTCTCTAATTCACTAACAAGCCTGTTCATAACATGATAGCTGCTACATCCTGCATGTCATGTAAGCTTTACATTCTCGAAATATGAAATTTCATGGAAGATGACAGCCATATACATGACATATTTTAATTACTTTCCGCTAAACTTTCCTTTGCTAACAAAGTTACTTTCTGAATGTATGCACCGCTGACAAACTTTATGTAAAAGACCGTCCGCGGTGCAGTAAGGTTTCGCAGTGGGTTTGAGTATCATAAAGTGCACATATTGGGTATATGACCAAAACACAATTAATTTTTCTTTTAACAATCAAAGCATCACGTTGAACCAGCGAAATGAATTTTAAGGCATGTTGCAATTTGACACTCTTACAATGGTCAGAAAAAGTTAGTGATTTTTAATACACTGTAGATTGAAAAGAGATAAGTGGATGGGATTGGTCCAAGCATTTTATTACGTGCACTATCCAATGAAAGCTGTTTTGTGTTTCATGTTTCATGAATCCAAAGGAAATTAATATAGCCGTATTAATAAAACACTAGAATGCCCGTTGGATAATTGGAGATTACATAATCAGATTAGAGTTGGTGAAAAGGTGAACAAAAGAAATAATTGTTCCATATTTGAGGCAAATGTGGTGGCCAGAAGTATCATGAAATGTGTTTCAAGAGGTCAATGACATACTTGTAGCTGAAATGACCATTTAGTGAGATATGCCATAGAAACTTCCCCGCACACTTGGTATAGCAGACTGACTTAGACTGTGCTGGCCTCTGTCATAAAATTCTGGGGTATAACATTTCTGACCTATTGTATCAGGCAAGGAGGTCATTCTTGCTAGAGGCGGCGATTTCAAAGTGAATTTAAAGAAAACAATGGGCTCCTGGGTGACATTTTATGAGCCACACACAAAGGCAATGTCAGTCTGGTAGCACATGCAAAGTTTGGTGTATGTAGCTGCAACAGGGTCTGCTAATTAGAGGTGACAGCAAAGTAGAAGAGATGCATCTTTTATTTTGAGATTGTTGCAGTTTTAACAAAATATTGCAAGGTAACTATAAAGTACCATAATATCTGTGTAATTAAAGTCAGCTTCAAATTCGCCTCATGACCTGATAATTTGATTAAATAACTACTTGTTTGCAGATACAACATTTTCCTTGAACGGCGTGTATGTTAGTAAAGTAAAACATTATCAACATCAAATTAATGTATGTTACCTCAATTGCTGTGGTTCATGTTTTTTCTGTTTACAATTCTCTTGCTATATCTTAAAGTAAAGTATTTGAATTCAAGCGATTAGCTTGCATTTCAACTCCAACAATCTTTCAAACTTTCCATTTATGACACGTCTTCTTGCAGTCATAACAACTAGCTTGCAGGACCGCACAAGGCACTGTAAAACATACCGCAACAGTCGCCAAACTTCAATAGAAGCACATTTATGGCAGTTGATAAATGGACAGCTTATATTAACAAATAATTGTACTCAAAAGGTGTTGAGGGCGGAAGGTCGTGTCACATATAGATGTGGAACAGTAGTTTCTGCAATATGAGCTTTAATTTGAAACACCTAATCCACATTGATATTATTTTTCTTACCTTATAGCACAATAATGTTTAGAAAATAATATCAATAAAACATTGAATTTTGGCAAATTAAATTTGTCCAAATTTTAATTTTGCTTTCAAATTATGTCACGGCAAAAGTGATGATACTTTATCTGTTCTGAAATAGCCCATTATTTTCTGTATTTTAATCACTTTTGACTTCACGTTGTCTATTAAGGATATTATTCTCAAATTGCTTATAAATTTCGGAGCGTCTGCCTGGGCAAGGATAATTCCCCAATTTATCACTCTAAGGGTTCCATAACTACAAAGCACTGGGATGTTTGAAATTTTCATAAACTGTCAAATCCACCATGAAGAAAATAAACGAGGGAGGTCTTCTACTTGAGTTGAGGCGTTGTTCACACAGTTCACAAATTCTCCTGATCAGAATTTATCGTCCAATTTAAGCAGGCCCATAATACGAGGCTTTGCAATTTTTCAAAAGGTTTAATGGCTCACGAGGAGCAGGTTTGCACCAGCAGAATACAGTACTCCACAGGGAAACATGTACAACATTCAAGATTTTATCACACTCTGTTCCATCAATCATGGCTGTGTCTAGTCATTTGGTTCACTGATTCAATTACAGTATCAAAATCGGGATTGAATGAATATTCTATTCGTGGTGCCTTTTAGGTTTTCTGGTATTTTAAAAAGGACAATATCTAATATTTAGTTAAACACAAGCTACTTTTATTTTCACTTACTTCCATAGAGCTCTGCAATGTTCACTGCATAAATTTAACCATTTAATCCTCTCACGACTCCAGCATGGCTCAGTGCTTCAATTACGATTGATGAATAGGTTTCTTCAGAGATGCTTTGAGTCTTTATTCATTGGATCAAATTGTGACAAGTAGCTCCATGAAGCTGTTTGTGTTTTTGTGTTGCTGCAGACAATATACACAATAACAATGGTTATGGAACAATGCGAATGTCATGTCAGCACGCAGTTGGATATCATATCAGTTACTGGGATTAGGTAAATGATACCACTAGCTCCATTCTTTATTTCCATTTTGTTGAGGAGTGTTTTTCTGTACAATATCACTTCTGAAAGCTATTATGCAGTCACGCAGGACTTCAACACTGCGCATGCGTGAGTACTGTGACGTGGAAGTGAGAAACAATCAAATGTGAAATGGCGAGTTCTCTGTGAGTTCTCTTTGAGCTGTGGAGGCCGCCACATGATCACTCAATTATCTTAATGGTTTAACTGCCAATTTCCATTAGGCTCATTTCATTGTTTCGTCATTTCTACTCAATCGTTTGCTAACTTACCAACTTTAGAGCTCTTTTCAGATTGATAACGACCAGCTCTATTTCAAACTATTGTCTAATTGTCCGATTTCACTAATTCAGCTGGATCACTCATCCTCTATCTGATCCATCTTAATTGGCAATCAATTTTAAAACAGAATCAGTTCAATGATTGCCTACGGGACACAGTCATCTGTTAAGAAAAACATAATTATCAAAACTGAATTATCAAAGCTGAATATAATGATCATTGATATTCATAGAAGATAAACAAGCTTGGTTTGTAACAATTCCGATCTTTGCAAATGCTGGTTATGCCACAGCAACACAAGCTCTAACATCAGTCTCTAGTCCTACCTGTAGATATAGAAATCTTTGATCTCAAACACTAACAGGTAAAAAGGCATTTGACCACTTGATCTATATGGCCCATGAGATATCAAAAACAACACATGCCACGAAGACATAAAATTGTCTTGAAATCCTTGATCCTGAAACATTATTGACGTGACCCTGATAATTACGCCAGATTGATCTTGAAAGAAATCATTAAATGTTTTCGATTGCTTTGATTTGCCTATTAACCCTTAAACCAAAGGGAAGTAAACAGTCTTGTCTAGGCCTCTTGTTTGGATTGGGAAAATCGATAATTCAAAAAGCGGTAATTGTGCTTTCATATCCTAATTGGGGTCAAGTGGAGGAGATGTACTCAATAATTATATTAGGCGAAGTTAATAAGACCTCAAAGTACTGAGCTGCCTCCCACGTGACTTGATGTATGCCAATATAATCTGCAGATCTACCGCTCTTTGTTCTAAGATGCGTATTTTCCTCAAGAACTTTAAGAAGCATGTATCTTGTCTAAAAGCCAATCTACCTCGTGGCATTTTTCTGCGAGAGTGATGTAAGGAGGGAAGACGTATGGAAGCAGGTGAATCATTTGAAAATAGGAGCTTTAAGCCGGAGGGACTGCTTGCTCCATGACGGACTGCTTGCTCCATCAGTGTCTTTCGCTCACCTTGGAATTGATGCTTCCAAACGTCTCTCAGGTTACCCCATTTCCCCACCCCCCCTCCCTGCCCCCCTTTCCATCATCCACCTCCCTATTGCTTCTCGATTTCTGCCCTTCAAGATCCAGTCTGCCTGGCTTCCGGTTCCTCGTTGCCAAGGTTACCATCACACGCGCATTCACAGAGGCGTGTAAACAGGAAACAAATTTCCCATCCTCCATCTCCGACCCAATGTTGTCAAATTGATTGTCACAATGTCACATTCTCACCACATGAACTCTGACAGTTTTTTTCTTTCTTTTGCAACGGCAGATTGCATGCACCGTGTTTCTAAATTTGGGATGGAACTTGCCAAATACAAATCTGCCATTAACACTAAGACAGGATTATGTGCAAGATTCAATATTGACATTACCTCGGAACCATTGCCATATTACATGATATCCGCTCTGACAAATGATGTTACATTCAAATATCTTTGCTAAATTAAACATGCACATCAATATTCCAAATGTGTTTCTTTAATATCTGATTCGGATATACAAATAGGAGATTCTGTTTGCAAAATACATCTGAATGATTTGCTCTTATGCAAATGAAATGAATTGAATACAGAATTCCTTTCAAAAAAAGTAGTGTATTGATGTTATTGATGCATGTTAGTAATAAACTTATTACAGAGAGACGTGAGTCTGATAATGGGAATATCTGTGTTCTATTTTTTAGTTCTGAGGACATGTAGGACATTGTAGGTCAGTGTCTACTTTGTATTCCACGTGGAATCAGGGCCCTAAGAGTACACCATCCCAAAAAGTTGGCTGAACAGGACGGATTGATAGGTCAGTTGAATGACAGACTGGCCCCACCTGGTGACCCGCAGCCTCTAAACACGGACAGTGGACAGCTGGGTCACTCTGGTCCGCTTGTCCCCTGAAATTCAGCGGCATTATTCTGACACATTACGAGCTGGTTCGGGCTGGCAGTGAGGGATAAGGCGCTACCTGAGATTGGCACACCACACGTGGTCAGCCTGAACAATTGACACTCATTGGATGGCGGGTAAGCACTGGTCAAGTATGGGTCAAGCACTGGCCAGGCACTCATGCCATATGCTGGCCACAGGTCATCTGATCCTATTCTTGCTCCTAATGAATCCCAACTCCTTTTTCCCGTCTGATTCACTGCTCCAGGCCAGAACTAATCTCCCAGGGGATGTCCGGCCAATTGGAAATTGTCACTCTGTCTGCAAACTGATTAGACTGGGACAATCCGGATACAGCCACTGATGCTCAAAAAGTCGGGGTCCCAAGATTAAAACATTGAGTTCTTGTAGCCGCTGATTGCATACATACATTACACAAAAACAGCTGACAACAGATTGGGATTTAGTGAGATGAAGGGGAGTTTAACTTTGTGATATTAAAACAATTACTCCCTGGAATTGCAAAATGTCAGAGGTTCATGCGCAGGGGAAATGCTCGATATATACTATTAACAACTGCCTTTTACAACAGGATATAACGCAGAGCAGTGCCAAAAAGGCCACTGAGAGCTTTGTGTTACACTGCATCTGGGAGGTTGGGAGTTTGGCAGGGAGAGGTGCACTTGAAACCATGCCATATGTGGCAGTTGCACTGGGGTTATTATCCTGTTTTGTTACTCTACTTAGTCAGTGCACTTCTAGTATAGCCGCCAATTATCATAACCATCAATTATTATGGCCCTCCATCACATGCTGTGATTAGGAACGTCAGCCATCCAACATCAGTCACCACGATCAAGAGTGACCTTGACCCCGCTCCATCTTGAAGGTCATCGAGAAACCAACAGAGATGTTTATGGGAATCCTGCTTATTGTAATGACTGGCTGAGGGGGCACTTTGCACTGGTATTCGGCTGATAATCAATAAATCCAACGAGTGGAGAGCAGCCAAGAATTGTCTGGTAGCAAGGCCACTACAGGAAATGAGTGAGGAAGAAAAAGAAGAATCCGCACACTCGGAGAAATCTCGTGTCACCAAATCAATCAAAGGACAGAGACACTTGCGCACCTGCTCGCATCCCACAATGCAAATATCAAAGGGTCTGCCAGCCTCACATCCAAGTGTCAGTTGTGTCAAATCTACAAAGGAACAAGACAGCTATGGCCAAAGTATGGCCCACGAAGGGCTCTGTAATGGCAAGAATATAAGCCAGTCAGGTGAAAGTTGCAGACTTCAAGTTTGGCATTATAGCAAGCCAGAGAAATATTGCAGGCTTCAGGCTGAGTGCTTTTATAAAGGATTGAGTTTTACAATTCCAACGTAGTGCTGAAGTTATGGGCCTACATTCCACTCCATGGCTGGAGCCAACTTACCTGTCAGGTGCACCAACTTATCTATCAGCTGTGTGTTTATTCTTGCTTTTAAGTTTTTCACGAATTCCTCACCAGAAACGTTCAAATATGACTTGCTGGCCTGCTGATTATTTTTCCCTCACAACCTGGCTCCTGATAAAATAAACCTGTTATGAATGACACATTACAGATAACTATTATTAGAAAATCGCTGAATAACAAGACGAATGTTAAATCAGTGTTTACACTTCGCAGCAAATCACACCTGTAATTCCAAGGGCAGTTCAAGTGACCAGATAGTTGCCATGGAAATACGAACAAACACACTCCAAGCGCTTGACAATTTGCTCCCAGTTGCCTGGGCCAACTCTGGCACTTGAGATGTGTAGTTTTTCCAAAGAGCCAGGGGAGATTTGTGATAAGAGCAAATTCCGATCTCAAGGTAAAACTGAGAGAGAAGAAACACAGACTGATCTATGATGATCACAGAACAGTTCAGAACTCTGTGACAACTAAGTAGCCTATTGTGCTGATTGCAGAACACCAACTTGAAGAGTGTGGAAAACTTGGTGACGACTTTAAAATGAGATGTTCTTCATACAAAACAAAAATGTGGCATTTCATCATCTTTTCGTGTTACAATTGAGCAGCTAGCCTTTTGAAGTTTACTGATGACGTTCAAATTGTGCACAATATCAATGCAACAGTGACAGTAACAAGAACCTGTGTATTTCGACTTATTCCGAATAGAGGTTTCCATTCTCAAGTCACATTTTAAAATTCTCACACATGAATTGTGATTGTCAGTGAGAAAAGTTTTCATTGACCTGTTTTCGACTGGCTATTTCTCATGCATGTGCTGTATCTGAAGATAAAAAAGGACATCAATGATATAAAAGTTCAGGGAAATCATGTTTATAAGGTGCAAAAGTTTTGAAGTCGAAAAACAAACAAGAAATCTTGGCCAATTGATCATCGAAAGACATATTTTCAACATCATACTGGGAAAGTTGTAACAGGCTGTATAGTTGAGTATATTATATGTCCTGACTTCGTTGATCTGAAATCAGTGATAATCATAGGCCAAACTAAACCTGCATGTTTGAAAGCAACAGGTCAACAAACCCGCATGCCCAACAAGGCTTGATAAGTCAAAACATCCTGATCTAAACATTCAACAATTACGTAACAAACAATTATTATTGATCACTAATTAAAGTCTAGCACATGTTACATAACTTTTTTTAAAACAGTTTGACAGCTGTCAGCCACAAAATCGATTCAGCCACTCTTGTTATTTGAGTTTTGTTTTGTTCAACAATAATCTCTCCAGTCTTTATGAATGGCAGCTTAAAAAACAAGAGGTAGACTAGTATTTTGCATAGAGATATCAGTGAAGCCTCTGTTATGTAGATACCAGAATATAAATTTGGTGATCCAATTTTTGTGATCCAATTAAATCAATGTAATCTCTCAACTTATTGAATGGTATAGTTTTCAACTGTTTTTTTTTCCAATGACACTAAGTTTACATGTTAACCCTCTGCATTGTCCTGCATGCATGCAATCGGTATAATTGGGTCTTGAATAAATAGTCGTTGTGTGCATGGCATGTATTACAAAAATTAAAATGAACGTGAAAATAAATCACATGTGGTCACAAATTTATATAGTTAGATGACTCATTTTCGGGCTGTAACCATACACTGTAAAATTTGAAATTTTGAGTTAGTTCAAATGATTGAGTGAGATGGTTGCACAATTTCTTTGAGCCATGATAGCTTGCTGTTTTGAGTTATGATAATCTTTATATTGTCATAACTTGCAAACACAAGCTATCTTGGCTCAAAGGAATTGTGCAACCATCTCACTCAATCAATTAAGCTAACTCAAAATCCAAAATTTACAGTGTAGGCGACGTATTAGGCCTACAAACTTTGGGGGGGGGGGGGCAAATAATATTGCTCGAATCTTAAAATCCAGATTCCATACCATTTCAAAAAGAAAGTCTTGAAAACCATCCATCTTGCAGAATTTTTAGTTTTCACCGGTTTGCCTAGATCGTCCTAACCTGCATTTGAACAAACTTAATAAGACCAAATATGCATGTACAACTGTAAGAGCTTTTAAATTGTGTGTTCAAACCACAAGTAAGACCTAGTACCAGGTCAGCAACCTTCGTAGGAGCCGGACCTCATGAAGACCAAGCCAGGCCACCTGACAACACCTGAGAATTCCTATTTGTTTTTCTCCTGTGACTTTGTTTTGAAGTAGGTTGTTCTAAAATCACACTTGTGCCAGAGCAAGTGCCCATCAGTGCTGTCATGAAATAGTCATGCGAACATCAGCTGCTGTATTCCACACACGATTGCCAACATGACAGGGAGGCTGTCCTAGTCCTACTGGGACCCATTAACCGGCGCGTCTGTATCCCTTGCTATAAATTTCTGACCAATGTCCATAGTTGGCCAGAAGCACACAAGTAATTGCCTGCTGGTGCCTGATGTGCATTTCTATGTTTCTCCCAGCAAAGGACGCTGTGATATTTGCAATCCCAGCCAATGCAGTTATGGAACAGCCCACACAAAAGGTCCCCACAGCAATGCTACCCTGTAAAATGGCATTACAGATGATGCACCCGTTGCGGATATTGGAATCACCAATTGCTACCAATATTACGTGCTTGTGTTGCTGTAGGTGTAACTGACTGGGGCATTCATGTGACTCTGTGAGCTTCAATAGTGCATCTATGGGCCTGTGCAAAAATATAGAGTATCTTCATTGATAATCAATCGTGTAGGTTTATGTTCTCTAATCTTGAGATACAGCTTATAGATCATTATGCTATTTACATTTACAGTTTTATTGTAGGGACTACAATAATATTAATTAGGAACGGGCTTATTTTATTGCAGTACGCAGACAAGATAAACATCTTGTCATTATTGAAAGTCGGAAAGCAAAATGATTTATATTCTTCTGTCATTGATCCTGAGATTGTTAAACAATAGATGAAAGTGGATTTCTCATATCCTCTGAGGACTTTAATATGATATCAACTGGCGCAGGACTTACTGTCCCTGGTTTTCTCGAGAAAACACCCATCAATAAATGATATAACACAAATTGTTCTGAATCAATGTCGGCTGGGTGGCTACACTAGTGGCTACAGGAATCTACATTGCTTATCCATCTTAAAAGAATAATCAATAAGATAATCTCGTTAAATTATATCCAAAGAACAGACAATAAAGGAATGAAAAGAAACCGCAACGCACAAGATGTGATTAGATATCTTATAAATCTGCAGATAAAATAACTTTCAGAAAGCTTAGAAAGTATCGAAGTATTGTATTATATTATGATCCTTGGTATTGCAAAACTGTCTGAGATACAAGATTCCACGAATACTGGTGGCTTGGGATTGGATGTAGCAGATTTGTTCTGGTATAATTGAACAGTGTCCTTGGCAAAACAAGCCCGTCTCCTGCTCAGTGCCATGCTCTGTGCCATGCTCTGACAGATCGCCTTGACAAGTACATGTCATTGTCATGTGTCATGTGTCATCCACTTGTCAAGGTCGGCTAATCTGGTTTTGTGTCGTGTCAATGTTATCCGCTAAATCTGGATTTGCGGATACTTGTATCCATATTAAGTATCTGTGTCCCGTACCAGTTTCGTATTTTATATCTGTTTGATATAGTAGAAAATCTCAATAAAACGATATAGGCCTAAAGGCATAAATATATATCTATATCTATGCTATACTGAATGTGCCTTGATTTGTAAAAAGATTCAGATTTAGACATTTTTATTCACATAAAGCATTGGTAAAACGATTCAAATGGTACAGGTACTTATAAATATTGAAATATGTTGCTTTATGTTGGTGGACCCTTTTATGAAACAACAACAAGAAAAACAAAAAACTTTACGATCACGACTTGCTATTGATGTGCTGATATGACGTTGACTTTTATTTGGAGCTTGATGCTGGATAAGCAAACATGATGTCATGCTCTCAGCTTCATGTCACAGCTGGGCCAACTGACCAATCGGTGATGACTTATATTAGGCCTCGAGATGTCATGATCCAGAGTATTAAAAGGAGTATCTTAATTAATCAAGAAAAAATATAAAGGCCCTGCTATTGATTGCGATTATAGTAAGTTTATCCTGTCATATCGTATTAGCTTGTGGTTCCAAATGTGACTGAAGTTACCAGGACATATTCAAAGAAAACAAAAAACAAAAACAACATAACTTTTACAATAAATATATTTACAAAGTGAATTCAATTGAAAGTCTCATAATGCTTTTTAAACAGAAGAAACTGGCTGCCTGCAATGGCGGTCAAAGCAATCCCATTCATATATTTGTCCACCGCTTAAGATCATTGACAAAATAAAAAGTAGAAGATTAATCTCCTTTGTCCTGTGACCTAATGCCATTTTCAGCCATTGTATACACCATTGCCATGAAAGAGATACGTTTTTACGACCGCATGTCAATAATGTTACACAAGGCAAGATGTGCAGCTGAGTTTCACATTCCATTGGTTTATTCAATATTGCAGCAATTCCACAACATCTATGGATTCTGCATGTGGAGTTAGCGACTCAAATTGTGACATGAATTTATCCAAGGTCTCCTGGCAATATTCGTATCATACCAATGGTGTTATAAACAGTTTCTTCTCTCTAAGAAAGACATAATGTCAACTTCCACGAAGTTGTGGCAAGATTCGTCTCCGCGCTTTATTTCAAGATATTTGCAATTCATCAAATATGAATTTGTGTTTAGTTGAAAATGCGCTTATCGGTAACTAGGAAAATCATCAAATGTAAATCTAACTCTTAACCAACACTTCGCTTTCTCCTCAAAGCTGTCTAGAAAAACGTGCCTTAAACAGTATACTAAAAGTTGCAAAAACATTACACGAGCAGCTCACTTGCGCCAAGGATTGGTACTGAAATTTGCTCCTGCATGTGTTCATGGTGCTTAAAGCCTTATACCTATAATGAATGGCTGAAAAATCCAACGAAAAGGTGTGAGTAGTTTTTATGTCGCTGCATGTTTGGTTTACAGTATTGAATTAAAATACAAAGCACACATCACCAAAAAGTCCTGGACTGCATGCTTCAGACTTGTGCTGTAATAACATCCAAAGACACACTCCTGGAACTACTCAGAGCAGGGTCATTAGTGACCAAGACGGGAGGTTGGTGTGATTGCTCCATGGAGGTGTTTATCTCCTTAATGTCCTGATATGTTTACAGCACCCCATCTTTGTGGTCAGCATGTCAGATATCAACTGGTTAAACCACAAGGCCAAGGAATTTTTGAGCTTATCATTTTTGGGTAAATCCTCTAGAATTGTAGGTTAAAATCATCTTATTAAAACAGGAAAAGAACTGACGTGTATGTCTCAGAAAGCCTGATGTATCATATGGCTGATTAGTCCTCTGCAACCGAGGATCCCTAAATTTTGATTCCTTGACTAAGAAGGAGGTTTTAGGCAAGCTAGAGAGTGACACTACACCCCACATTTTTGTTGACCATTAACTACATTAAGGCCAATGTAAGGGCCATACATAGGAGATACGACCGATGTTAATTACTTTTCACCCTTTTCCCGCCGTTCTTTAAAAGAGCAGCACAATTTGTGAGCACTGTTTTCTGAGCCTAGTTCCAGGAGTGGACACATTTCTATGAAATCGTTTTATAAGACTTACACTGACACGACTTAAGTTCTCAATCAGCCAAAATTACATTATAATCCAGCTTGTTTCCCAGGCAATAACATTATAGCTTGACCAACACGACATAGACCTATAACTTTATTCAGGTCATCAACACCTCTACAATGTATATTGCATCGCTCGAAGAGTCTGCGGCTGCAAATCTATGTTTAATGTGCATATCGCTTTACATTGTTGAGTTTCGAATCGATGTCACACACACAACAGAGGAGATCTCCCCATATGTTATAAGAAAGCGCTGGCAGTATATCATTTTCCACTTCATTTTCCTTTCGCGGGAGCTTTTAATGATTGATATAGGACACTGTAAAATTCCCACATCTTCAATCTGCAGTTTATAAAGACGTTTTTGCCTGGAGTTATTAGAAAGTCTTTAAGACCAATAGTTTGATTCAGAAAGTAAGTGAAACATAATATGCACACCAGTTGAAAGATGAAAAATAAACATTATTTATTGGCCGGTTTCAAGCTCTGCTGCCATGCTGCTGTTTTATCACGTAGCCTTCGTGAGATGTGCAAATAGTGGCGTGTCAATTAGGCTCACCGACATATCAAATAATGTTTGCTCTGTGAATTTTTTATTAATTTGATAAGCAATATCCAAGTGCACGTTGTTCTAACTCCTCTGATAAACTCATCTGGTGGAGCAATTGAGCAGACTGAGGTTTTATTTGAGATAGCAACATCCCAGCAGAATGATCATTCGTTAATCAAGTTGCCTCTATCCGTATTAATTGCAATCGGGCCATATCCACTTGATTGATTTCTGGGGGTGATAATAATCATCAAAAGAGCCATCCATTTCATCCTGGCTCACTTTGTGCTCCTATTAAAACGCGAAATCCAGCACAAGAGATTTATCCTCTCTTGGCTAACTCCCCTGTTAAGATTAAATATAATTTCATCTGTTTAAAGGATTCCTCAAATCCCATCAAGTGCTTCTCCCTCCCTGGCCTAATTCTGCCTTCCCTGCCATTGATCGCCTTGACGTCTCCATTGTAGTAACTGTCAAATCGAGTGAGTGGCTGGATGTTTATGTGCCCAAGTTATTTGGAGTATATCGCATTGCATGAAAAGGACACAGTTATGAAGGCTTTGCATAAAAACCTGGCCAAGCAAACATAAAATTTGCCTGGCATTCCATAAATCGCCCGTAACAGCATGGAGCGAGCCGTTTGTTGTCAGGTTGTGGACTGCTCTGCCCCAGATTAATCATATCCATCTCCCTGACTAACGATTTCTCTGGCAGGGATTTTTATTCAAGGGAATCCAAACACTCCTCCGGCCAATTCATTATTTACTGCTTCATATTCGGCGTTTTAAGCTTCGAATTTGTCAGGTTGAAGTCGGGAAACAATGCAACTCTGACTTTTAGTGCTTTAATAAACACCAAAACGGCATTATTCAGGGCTATCCCCTGTAATGGTCTCAGAGATTGTCCTAAAAGCTGAGCTGTGGAATTTGTGGAGGATGCTTTGAAATATAAATGGAAGGAGAGAAGGGCGTGTCAACAGCGGTCCGGGGAGGATAGGACCAAATGACCGGCCTTTACGATCGATATTTTCTGATGTTGCTGGACATTGTTACAAATTTCTTTTGCCCTTCATAAATTATATCATCGATCGCCAGCCTCGGCAACATCCAGACTTTGATGATAGCATCTGCGGGAACCCATTTGGTCACAGAGGCCCCATTTAGGCAGAGGAACCACCAAGGCAGCCTTGGGCCCTAGTAGCTTTAGCAGATTATGTGACTGCCTGCAAATATGTCATCTAATTCACAATACCATAGCTGGCCTCTCTGCCTGGTGAGCCCAATAAAAAACCCCAGAGGCAGACACACTGTAACTTGTCGGTTTGTGTGGAGAAAATTGATATAAATAACTGTGACATGTCGGTCAGTTCAGAACTACCAGAGGCAGAAGTGTGTTTCATTCTATTCTATTCTGTTCTATCTTATTCTATCCTATTCTATTCCATAGAGGAACAACAAAGACGGGAACTGCATAAAGACAAATCATTAGGGTGAGTTGAGTTTAAGAATTCATGTCTTGTGACGGCACTTATTTGGCCAGAGATATATTTGGTCTGGCTCTGAGACAATGGCCTCTTTCAAGTGAATGCAAGTGTCCATTAAGATCACTGATGGGGGAAATGGTTATTGGCATAGCCCTGAATCGCCTGCAGCTCCATCCTGCAGCATCCTGCAGCATCCTGCGGCCCTTGAGCAGCCCCATCAGCGGCCCCATCAGCAGCCAGCCAGTCCACCTGCCTCCCCTTCATCACTCATCACAAATCGCCCCCCCCTTCCCCTCGGCTCGCTACCATCGATTGTCGAAACAACTCCATTTGGCAAGATTTTAAATTGTGAGTGGCGAGGGCCAGGGTGGCTCATGAGATGTGACAAAACACAAAGAGACAAGAGAAGAGCCCAAGAGAGAGCCCGAGAGGAGAGGAGAACTGGGAGGGACGGCTGAAATTCCCCAGCTCAAGGCAAACAACCTCTGAAATGCCAGTCCCATGAGCACCCAAGCCATGCACTGAGAGGGAGGGAGAGAAGCTCCCCTAGTTATTAATAAAACTGCAGCATGTGTCAGCACACTGCACAAACCAACACAGGCAAAACCAGCAAAACCGATAAGGAGCAGAAGGAAAAAAAGACGTGCCACGAATGCTGATACTTTACTTTGAAATCTCCCAACTTGGATAAGTAAACTAATGAAAGCCCAAGGAACGGCGTGCATGCTTCAAAGGGATTGAAATCCAGGCAAGTTGAAGCAACTGATTCTATTAAAAATCTTCAAGAAACATTGAAGCATGCTGTCGACTTGGTTACCAAATAATTCACAGCTGCAGTGATATCCTCCTGGCTGATGGTGAAAGCAGTGCCTTGAAGTAGCATCATTTCCCAGAATTCCTGTTATTACATGATTGTGATGTCACAGTTCAAAGGGAATCGACGGCTGCTTATAACGATTGTGAAGGGCATGCGTCTCTAAGAAGAACAGATGTATGCGGCCATCACACAGCTGAAGGGAGAAAGAACTCATAATAGATATTGTGCCTCACTCGTAGTCTGGCTGAGTGCGTTGGTGCAGTGTAATTGGTGCACTCGTGTTGCAAGAAAATGGCAGAATGGCCTGGCTTGACTGGCTTGATTGTGCTTGACTGTGTTAGTCTGCTTTGTCAGGAGTGTTGGTTTGTTGGCTGGCCTTCCCGTGCAAAGCTATGCATCGTCTGTGCTTGTTGGGACTATCGCTGGAGACTACCACGGGAGACTATCACCAGAGACTATCGCTGCCTCAAAACACACACTACAAACGATATGGCAGAGTGAGGCGGCCAAGGGAGTCTCTTTAATGAGAGGCTGATTGCGGACTTGTTTATGCCACCACACAGCCCAGCCAGCCCCAGCCAGCCCCACTGAGCCCCAGCCACTGCCAACTCTCAGTACTCCTTTGTCAATTTAGTGTTTGGGACAGTCGTCCATGCACCAGGAGCAGCCAACTTCATTGTGTGCCAAAGCGACTCAAAGCGACTGACACACAAATGGACAGAGATTGGCAGAGCCTGGCAGGGAGAGTTGGGAGGAGGGGGCAGGGGCAATATCACTTTATACTCTGCATTGCGGATGGTTGCATTCTGCTAGAAAGATTGCTTTGAGTAATGTGGATGTATGGAAATCAAATGAAAAATGTCCACTCCAAACTTCTGTCGATATGAAACTTTGTACATACTCCACCATGTGAGCAGGAACAACTGTCCATTGCACGAACTTCAGCTGCCAGACTTGTTTGTTGGGAGTTCCCCTTCTGTTCCACTTTATTTCTTGTGGCAAAAAGTCAATGAGTCAGAGCAGTCAACCCATGGCTTCACAAAAGCAAGAAACTAGCAAGCAAGGAGCTGGGCAGGAGCTGGGCTTCTTAACAATGCTGCAATTTATGGGCTACTGGTCAGTTGTGGTCCAAGTGTAAATCAGCCGATGATGGCCCCCATAAAAGTTTACAGCCAGATCAGTGTCAGGCCTAGCATTTGAGCGAGCAAGGCTTTCAGGCAAACAGCAAGGCAGAGTCGGCCTTTAGTCGGCCTTTAGCGCCGTTTGTTTATTGGACTCATCCACACGAGTTAGACCGAAGCCAGCCAGGTGACGTGACGCCAGGCTTCTTTATCTGTTCCCCTGTGAAACTCACGCTTATTGCCTATTTATGGGACGGAGCTGACAAGTTCAGACGCAAAAATCTTGAGCTGCCGTTTTTGTCAATTAAATCAGTTGGCCGGATCAATGGAGGGCCAGAGGTTTTAATAAGATCATTATGGGGCTGCAGGTAATATTGGAACCGCCTTGATCCATGCACGTGGATGTTGCTTAACAAAGGCAGACATGGCAGCCATGGCATTGTGGGGGGTCCCCCTGATACTCAGATATTGGGATGGCCATGCAGTCTGGCGAAGAGGCATCTTATAAGTTGTAGGCTAGACTGTCACGTGGGCTTATCTGGCTGTGGTCGGTGGCCTGAAAGATGCCTGCTCGATATAGGTGGCAACTGTAGATATATATGAAGGTCCATGGTAGATATAGGAAGGGCTATGAGGCCCTTGGACTGCAGGGCCATGGTATAGATATAGGACCATACCAGCCACTGACTTCCTGCCTGGTCACTGGGCTGGCCATAGCTGACCACAGAATGTCCACAGTTCCCTTTTGAAGGCTCAGCCCATTCACCCGCATTCATCACCTCCCAACAAAACATCTCGCCTTTTGAAGTTTGCTATAAATGGCCAAAAAGGTTGCCATGGTTACCATGTTTTGTGGACAGTACATGGCAGCAACTAGGCAGCCAAGAACTTCTGACAGGAGAATAATAAAAGCGCAGGAAGATTCAAAGATCTCATATCCAATTTGAAGGGCAGCTTCCCGGCGGGGAATCGCATTACTAACAAAATCATTGTGGGAGGAACGGGCCGGTGTCTGAGGGCGCCCACATGAGCTGGATGAAAGGCAACACATCGCCCTGTCAGAAATATCAGCACAGTGTACCTAGACTGATGGGATGCCGTTTCTAACAAGCTTCCTTTCCCCTTCCCCCTTCTTTCCTTCTTCTTTCCTTCTTCTTTCCTTCTTCTTTTCTCCTTCTAGATGTGCATTCGCCTATTGGAAGTTTGAAACACAATTCCCTGCAATTCTCAATTCATCATGCATCATGCATGCAATTGCAAATCGAATTTTTGTGTTCCATTGGTTACAAGTGGATGTGTCTGCGTTTGATTTCGAATGGGTGCACCTTTAGGAGGCAATGTCATGGCAGCAAAACTTGCAGAAAAGGCTGAATAAGACGTTCAAAATTGTTCACTTTTGTTTGCTTTCTTTTGCTTTGAGTCTGTGCTGCCACCCACGGAGCAATGTCATTCGTTGCATATATAGCAATGCAATATTGTCAGATGGGCCAACTGGGGGTCTAATACCTACTATAATTATACTTTCTCATTGCATTTGTGAATAAGGATTATTTCATAAACATAAAACTGGCAGTTGCGTTCACGAATGATGCATGCAAATTATTTTTTAATAGACGCATGCAGTAAAATGACAGGCAGTGGTATACTATACTTCTTCATGGAGACTGATCAGTGATCAGTTTAGATTATAGAACAAAGCTTACATGGTTGAACCACGTGCATGGCATGTTTTCAAGTGTAATTAGCCTGTTCAGGAATAATGAGAACATAATGATGAGATGGCGTGACCTGCAGTCTCATTTTATTGTTCACTGCTGAAGGCCAAAGTCGATGTTCTGCTAATTTTCTGGGTTTTGATTACACATGCACGGACTGTATACGGTTAAGGTAGCTGGAAATAGGCATGTATGCAGATGTTTGCGAAAGTAGTAAGTAGCAGCCTGCTTTAGTTGAAAGCTTTTAAAAACGCGAGCAGGCATCATTTCACTTGAACTGTTCTATTCCACGTCCGTGCATACATTAATTTCTGAAGCAACCCAGCTCAGTTGCCCAAGCGGTGACATGAGACTGAAAGTTTATTTTATTATCATACAAGTTTCACTTCAGCAAAGCCTTCAGTGATTAAGTCAGACACGCCCCCAAGGGTGACCAATGAACATGGATTCAAGCGTGTTATGCAAATGAGGACGATTACGTCTATTCACGCACTTGTGTCAGTCGTACAGAAACTATTCTAATTGCAATAGATAGATCTCTCCGAGACCTTTACAATGGTGTGTGTTAGGTCTCCATGGACCCAATAGTCTCCACGCAAATTGCCGGTAAAGATTTGAACTGGAGAGAAATCCTACACTCTGATTGGCTGTGACGCTATGACGCAAAATCTATGATAATGCACGTCGATAGAGAGAATCGTCTAGGGTAGATTCTCTGGGTGACAAGTTTGGCTATTTCTCAACATGGCTTGAGATACATATGCATATCACACTGAGAACGCTCACTGGACTACACTTTTAAAACTAAAGGTTCATATATGCATATAAGTATTCTGTATAGAGCCCATGGGTGCAAAAGGTTCTGTATTACATCATAATGTTCCGAAATGGAGCTCTCGGGTTCAGTGGCTGTGAAAAGGTTCATGAATATAAAAAAGTTCTACCAGATATGAAAAGGTTCGAGGTGCATACGACTATATATAGGTGATGTCCCCTGAGTTCCTTTTCAGTGAAGACAACTACTTAGTCCTTGAATAGCAATGGAGCAATTGCTTGTGCAATGTGCATGGCTGTTAACTCGGTTGATCGTTGCACAGGGACGGACTGGCGACATTTTAGGCCCTGTGGCAAAATTGGTCAACTGGCCCCTACGTCCCTATACCATTGGCGATATTTAAAAATAGAAAAGCAATACTACAGGCCTAATTTGGCCAGGTGTTAGAATTAGGTTGGGACTCCACATGAAAGGGTGCTGTCCTTTACAGTTAGTGTAGTTGCAATGCACAATCATGAACTTTATATCGAAATTTCACTCTTTCCTTGAATTTTGTGGCATCTTGAATGGGCCCCCCTCAATGGATGGGCCCGTGGCAGCTGCCACATTGCCACATAGGCCAGTCCACCCCTGTCGTTGCATTGTGCATGCATTGTGTTGCAATGTGGACCAACAAATTTCCCAACTTAAAATTTCAAGCGGTCATTCAACTGAATTTGGCATGCCTTTTTGATATGGGCAATAAATTGGTGAGACCAGGGCTGGTTTTAGACAAAGACACGGTCTTCAAGCAACAGACCCAGTTTCAGTGTCCACATCTATACCTGTGTAGTAGCAGACATCCCAACAACAGAGGAGTGTGGGTTCTGCAAATCTTTGGAAAGGTGCCTAGAAATATCTGTAAAGGCTCACTGTTGCTCAATTGCTCCATATATTTCTGGAAAGTTGGCCTTTACTGCATGCAATACAGTTCCAAGACAGCCGATCGATGTCAGTAAATGTTTAACGCTACATTTCTTGCTGTATTCCAGGACTTTCGAAACAAGAGTCTTGCCGGAGACCATATTCCATCACTTAGCAAACTTCATTTATTATACACCGAGACTTCATGAAAACAATAGATCTTTGATTGAGTTTGGAGCTTGAAAATATGGCGGTGGAACAGCATGGTGCATTGCTCTGACTTCATGTACCACACACTGTAAATTTTGAATTTTGAGTTAGCTTAATTGATTGAGTGAGATGGTTGCACAATTCCTTTGAGCCAAGATAGCTTGTTGTTTGCAAGTTATAACAACATAAAGACTATCATAACTCAAAACAGCAAGCTATCATGGCTCAAACAAATTGTGCAACCATCTCACTCAATCATTTGAGCTAACTCAAAATTTCAAATTTTACAGTGCAGCTGAGGAAACTCATGCATGAAAAACTATATACAGCTTCAAACCTCACATACAAATGATATTTTCCAGATACCAAATGGTAGTTTCAAGTTAACCTGATTGTGTAGTAAAATAAAACTTATTAAATAACAACATAGATCAAATGTTAAAGTGCTTTATTGCATTTTACAATTGCTGGTATATTACACATTACAGATATACCGGTATCACTTGACATTATAAACATTCACCTTTGGGCAGTGAGACGGTTGTATTATATACATCACTTGTAATATAAATATCCACACATAATTCCAATCATGACATCTTATGTCAGCTGCTACTGTCAGTGAACGTCACATAAGCATAAATCATCCACATTGTTGTGCGGAACCTTTGAGGCACAAATTCAAGTTTTATAAAGGGCTTTTTGGAACTCCACATGTGCTTTTTCAGAATTCTCATTTTGTGACATATCATGTGCATATTGTGTATAAATGTATTGTGTAGGAGATGGTGGAGCGGCTTTTTTGAAGGCGGCTCGAAAACTCATTAGCGAAATAAATCCATTAATTCCACAATGATCCCGGGCAAACGTATTCCATTGGTCATCACATTATTATTAAATCTGAAGCATCGTTATAAAAACACACAATGGGTCCACAAAGATAGACAGTATATCATTTATATATATATATCACAGTCAGCACTTAAGAGAGGGGAGGGCGGCACTGCATGTCTTTGTAAGGGGGTGGGATGTTCCTTGGGGGCAAGTGGGGGTCGTTCACGCGGGGGTTGAATCCCTCATTACAAGGGGCTGTGCCCGTTTCTGGGTCCAGTTCGAAGTATTGGACGGGTTCTCCGCTAGGGCCCTGGGGACCGTGAGCAATTTCCGGGTCAAACTCCTTGCGTTCGAATTTGGGACTTTCGTAAACGTGTTCAACGTATCTGCTATTGTACCCCCTGTCCATGCTATAGTTGATGGTGGTGGGTATGTATGGGTGGCTGTGCATCTGCCATGTACGAGAGTAATTGTTTTCTCCCTGGTATCCTGGGTCCAGCAACTCAGCTGACTTGGAGATCGGACCCCCCAAGGTAGCCTCCCTTGGTTGACGGTAGGGGTCGTACGTGTCTGTGTGTTGTGGTGGGTTGGCTCTCGTGCGGATTTGTCTGGAAAGAAAGAAGTAAAAATCACATCAATACACGAGGGGGCGCTTTCTATTCACAACAAAGCTGTCTTGACAAAAGCTCCACAGAATGCGATTGAAAGCATAGAGGGAATCTCACAGTGAATGGAGCACACCTGCCAAAAAGCAATAGTCTTCAAAGGAAGCTTCTCTGATTCCTAGAACCGGATTATTTAGGTTACCTAGCATCAAATAACTTCCCAGCAGGCAACATATGCAACGTTTGAATAGATGTATGTATACCTCTTTCAAGGTGCACGTCTAGGTCCAACTGCATATATGCAGCATATTTATCCTCAAATGTCTCTCTTTTCTTAACAGTCATGCAATTAGTCTGCATTTGTGTGGACCTATGAATAATGCGTATTTCGACTGGGTAAGTACGAGTGTACATATATATGGGACACAGGGACAGTCCTTAGTGTCGTTGTTTTTGATTTCACATAATTTCATAGGACGCAGGCTACATGCAACCATTACTCAGTTGCGGTTGCATAAAACAGCTATTCCCTGACCGCTGTGTGAATAGTTGCCATGGGTGTCAATTTACGGGTCAGACATTGCACATTTGAATGTATCAAACAATTTTCTCATGGATTGAAAAATGATTGAAACCCCGATTCTTTGACGACATGCTTCATTGTTTAGGCTGATTGCACCAGAGGTCATATGAGATTCGACATGACATACAACTTTCCAACTAAATAAAGGCATTAATCTGCATCTGTTATTTCCCTTGATACTTGCAATTCTTTTTATCAGCAATCACTTCTTACAAAATAAACGTGAACGGCCTATATCTGCGAATTTACGACTCCAGTTAGGCGCATAGCTTATCCAATCAAAACTATCACAACTTCGTGTAAAATCTGTACATCGGTGCTTGATATTTTAAGCCCTGAACGCAACTGAAAAGTATATATTCCTTTGGGAATCAATTTGCAGGCCAGGCAACACGTGCATATTGCTATGTAATGTGGAATCAGACACACATTTGCATATGCCGGGGTTGGGACGTGTATCAAGTGTAGATGACACACAATCCTGATAGGCCGACAACATGAATGACTATTCATTATCGTTATTGGTTTCTCTTGGAAAGGGACTTCCATGCACTTGCCAAATTTGCTTCGTCCGACCATACCGATGACAGCGTGGATATGAACCAAGCTGCACGTTCCAACATAGTCATAACATAGCCTGAGACTGTGCATTGAGAACTTTCAGTTGGTCTTGTTGCGGTCGTCAATAACAACCATTTTATGACCGCAACTCCAAATATGTCATCGATGTCCATTCATTGGTCATTCTGGGTACACTTGAATCACTTCGTTCTGGACAAATGGCTCGATCAGGACTTACTGATACGTAAGATGCAAATGATAGGCTACTTTTCCTGATAGAGCCACGAAGGCAACAAGACGTGGCAAAATCCGGGAGGTGGCGACACCAGTTCTTTTGGGAGCTGTTCCGGCTTTTATCATTGATTGATGCAAACTGAGATTGCTTGGAGCTCTGATTGCCAGACGGGCTAAGGAAAATGGACGTGCCATGAATAAAAAGCAAGCTGTGCTCGTAAATCTTGCCATGGAGGTGTGATAATCTCGAACAAAAATACAGCCACTGAAAGAGTGTGGCGTTGGCCCCCTGATGAATACATCGACTGCTAAGCCTCATTTCCTTTACTCCCTTAAAAAGGCTTCATGTAAATTGAAATGTAAGCACATAAAAAGTTTATATGATTACAGTAATTGATTATGGCAACTATAGAATTAATTAGATTATATTTCTCGATTGTTTGGCGTTATCAATAATTAAGATACATAATTAGTAATTCAAAACAGCTACATTACAGCTCATTCTGTAGTCTTCATATTACTCCATATTTTTCAGTCCAACACCTTACCTTCTCAAGCAAGCCAGTCCAAAAAGAAGAATGAAAACTCCGATGGCCACAGCGATGAGAATAATGACCAAGATGGAGATTCCAGATGAAAAGGTAAATCCCTGCAAGACAGACTGCCCTGTGGACTGCCCGCCCAGACCTGAAAATACAACTCCCTTTTAGTCTGATATTTCTCCATCCACTCTTACATTTCAGCGAGAAGCCTTACAATCAATTCGTGATTTTTGTTGGGGGTTTTTAACATATGTCTGGGAGCCGCATTAACCAAAGTAATAACAAGGAAACGTTAGGGAAGCACTAGCAATCTTTGTAGGCAATATGTCGACATCATGAATAGATTGCTTATTCAATGACTCTAATCACATTCAGAAGCACACTGCTTTTCCCTGCGGAGGCTTGGGACAAATTCTGGCTTCATAGCTTCATATAGCAGCAGCGAAAAATATAAAAAGAGCCAGTGAATAAGCAAATGCTTTTGATTATGACTAGACCACCTGAGGACATACCATTCCGTTTACATAGTCTCTTTAAATGGACATTCAAGGTCTTCCCTAATTAAAGGGCTTAATACGCTTCATAGAACTTACTTCAGAACTTATGCCATCATGTTGATATAGAGCTCAGACAGAAAGGAATGTATATATGTACGGGCCCATAAAACCACCACTGAAGTGAGGATGGGGCCCTTTGAGTCTGAGGGGTCATTTCATGCTCGCTGATGTTAACACATGTTCGATCCCCTTTCATTCTCTGTAGCTATTACTAACTTCCCTCTGCTTACTTTTAACCAGGCCATGTTCACCCACCTTGAGAACAGTTAAAGGCATGTCCCCTCCATTTGCCGCCCACACAGCGCAGATGCCACTTGTCCGTATTGTGGTCGCACCCCTGCGTCACTCCGTTGCCCTTCCGGTCGCTCCATCCATGCTTGGGTGGCCTCGGGTCCCCACAACCAAGAGCTGAAACATCCACAAGCATTCACGAGCATTAGGCACATTTCACGATCATTCAACTTGATTCAAGCAGCATCCCACATTCGAGACACAATTCAACTTCATGTGACACAGATGCAAATGGATGGCCCGCTCCAATGGCAGCCTCAGCTGTAGTCAATTAAGCTCACTTACATTTAACAAAGACAGATCCCCCTTGCCTCCATTAACTTCCATAAATACTGCTTGGATTTATCCCCCCAGATGCACTTGCAGGCAACTTGCAGGCAACTTGCGGCCTCAACGAGAGACAGCTCCATGGCATCAGGTGATCCTGAGCTGTGTGCAATTCACACAATGCAAAGCTGCCTCCACAATCGTGTTTAAATTTCATTCTATGCAACTTATCAGCTCCCCTGCTTCGCTTAGTGACAACGACCCACTTGCTTCTCTCATAGGCTCACTTGCCTCTCTTCATATTCGTCGTATTTGGTCTTGTCAGAGCCATTTATTTCATGTATCGATTTGGATCGAAGGAGACTGGAAACGTCAGCGGGGATGACAGTGAACGAAACAGATTGAGCACAAAACCCACAATTTGTCCCATGGAGGTCAGCCAGGGAGGTGGCAGCAGATGATGGGAGGCCACATGCAAGCCCCTTCGCAATTGCTGCCACTCTGGACTCGCTATGTCCACACAATGCCCCCATTAGCACAGTCATTTGGCCCTAATGGAATTCTTGCTAGGCCCATCAGCCCACTATTGATTCGCAGATGCCAATTGTTGTTATTTGCATTTCAACCGTGCTTCTCTTTACCAAAAATGGCTGAGTAACTTTGGGGTGTCAGGTGAAACAAAAAGTGGCAAACAGACAAAAAAAAGATCTGATGTTTTAGCAAAAAGCCACAAACCCATCAGTCCAACTGAGAAGGGAGAATGGAAATGCTTGGCTAGAACTCCCCTGTGTCAGGACCACTTGCTCTTGCAAATGACACGAAGTGCGAAGTTGTGCAGAAAGCATTTTTGTATTCCTCTCTTCACAGGTCTCTCTATGTATCTGTCTACCCAGGCTGAGCTAGCATCCTAGGGTCATCAAATATGCATTGCTCATATGTATTATGCAGTTTCATCCGGCATTGTGTTAAACATGCATGAATTGACAGAAAATACTGGAAATAATGTCACGAGTGAAGAAGAAAAGGCAAAACAAATGGAAAGGAATAACCTAGATTGTATCTGACAGGCTAAGTGCAAACACTGACAATACAGACGCTCACTGTTGTCTGTGGCAATACTGATTGTCTGACCTTTAAAGGTAAGTAGTCTGTTGGATATGCGAATATTAACTGTATTGTGTAAGGCATAGTGAGATGTGTGTCGTTTTACAGCATACCACAGCTCTGTGCAATACAGACAGTAGCAGCTTAACTGAGGCAATTGTTCAAAATTACCAGATACTAGGCCTATACAGAGTTAGATTTTCGGTTAATTCTGAAACTTTAACGGTCTTCAAAGATCCCCTCTCTGCACGAACTCTGTAAAACAACCTTTGTCACTTTTTCACAATTACCATAAAAACTATTTCTGTTATTTTAAAATACAGTTGATTTTTACAGTGCATCTGAGAAGGTTTGAGTGAATTTGAGGAATAAATCGCAGATTTCTCTCACCTTGGTATTTGAGCAGGAAGTTCCGGGAGCTCTCCTCCTTCCGGTTGGCCACCAAGCGGATCTCCACGACATTGGTGACGGAACTGTAGACCTCGATTTCCCTCGTGGTACCAGCGCAGATTGTCTCACTTTGGGCTGCAGCCGTCTCTTTGATGATGGCGTACACATGGCACACAGAATCCCTCTTCGGCTCAATTGCCCACCCAAAGTCCAGTAAGGTGATTTTTATGGTCTGTCCAGGCCTCGCCTCTATCAACCATGGGCAGTCTAAGGAGCCCAGGTTTGTTTCCATAGTCACTGCACTGGACAGGTAGCCAAAGGGCTGGGCCACTCTGATGTGGTTGTTGGGCTTGCACAGGTTAGCTTGAGCAGAGGTCACTGAAATAGAAAAATAATAAGTAAAGCATTTATTGACCATACAGAAGAAGAAACTGAGAAGAGCGCATAATATACAGTAGCACAGGGCTTGCAGCCCCCCTTAACTTCAAGGTGTGATTTGACCTACTTTATATGGGCGATTATTTGAATGCTTATGCTGTCAGGAAGGGATCACTTGACTCTACTTATAACTATTGAAACAAATGTCTACCAATTTTAATAAAGGAGTTACAGCCATTTTTGTAAAAAATTGCAAATGGCGTTCTTACCCCACCCATCGGGCATGAAGCCTCCCTATTATAATCCTATGGCAATTTTTTTGAAAGCGCATTCAGCTTGAAAGTTATTTCTTTGGGTTCTTCTATCATTTATAAGGCATTTTATTTATTTTTTCTGAATTTCTGAATTTTTCTGTTCATACTGTTATTTTTTAATATTTTTTGCCCTTTTTCAATTTCAGCCAATTTTTTTCTATTTTAATCAGCTATTCTATCAAGATTTAAGGTAGAGTACACATTATTAAGCGGTTCCTGAAGCAGCTTCGAGGCCCCAATGAAGGGGGCCTCATGCCCCATACCATTGTGGGGCCTCTCGCCCCAAACACACATATTTTAATATGACCTCTATATTTTGAACTAAAATGCATAAAACATGATCCAAATCATATTTATATGATGGTCATAAAGTGAAGCAATGTAGATATCCATTATACTTTTAAATATTTCCAAATTTTTTTCTGACAACCCCTTTCAAAGAATTACTCAAAGTTACAAAAACTATGCATATTTTTTGTTTCATTAATTTCTACTATGGTTTGGTGCTGTTTGCCCTGAAAATTTGTGACATCACCTAAAAAGCCTCTAGCTTCAATCCTATCAATAAAAAAACGCACCAAAAATGTAAGTTTAGATATAACCCTCTAACCTAACCCAGGCTTCTTGCCCCGACCTACTCTACGCAATAATTTGTGCGGTTTTCATCAACATATTTTTGCAAATGGCAGACCCACGCCAATTATAACTGCCCTATAAAGGCAAATTACAGTAACTGCCCTTACTGTGCTTTACCTTTGTACTGCCCTACAGTAAATATATGACCAAAAAGGGAAAAATTCAAACTAAATCATTTTATTTGAGTTGGCCCTCAGCTTTTTCAATATAAAGTTAGGAATTGTTATTCCCTTCTCAGCTGTAGGATTTGCAACTTTAGGTAAAGTTCAGTAAGTCGGATACTGTAATATACCTTTGTAGGACAGAATACTGACCGTGCTTTTAAATAATGTTGTCAGACTGTCAGTACTAAGAAAAGTTAGGGGAGAAGAGAGTGATTAACAAATAACAACATTAATATGCATTAAAATAATAAACAGAAAATAAATTAAATGTATTGTAAGTTGCTACATAATTGTCTTTAAAACGTTATTGCTTAAAGCTACCTTTAGAAAGACCCCTCATGCACGTCAATTTGACTTAGAACTGCGAAAGAACAGAATCTTGAGCAACAGTAAAATTTGTAGAAATGTATTGAACGTTTGAAAAGGTCAGATAGTTCATATTTTGCGCCCACGTTCTAGTGAATATCATCGTATTGGGCTCTGCTTTCACTATTATGTTACTTTCTTTTGATTAATAACTATATAACTTTGTCATATATTGTTTTCTAACAATCATGGAAGGTCAAAAAGTGTAGGAAATTAAGGGATCTCCGAGTCACGAATCCAACAAACTTGAACACACTCTTTAATCAAACGTGAGCCAATGCTATCTCAGTTTTCTGTTTGTCACAAAACTTCAAATTGAAATATTATTCAAAGAGATGAGTTTACAAGAGTAAACGGAATGTTTTCGCCCCTGAATAATGCATTTGATATGTTCATAACAGAGTTTTATTTTAAGCGTTGTCTGGTTAACCCTGACAATGACAGAACCGTCATTGTCAGGGTTAACAGGAAAAATAAAACTTTTAATAGTCACCATTTTTAGAGAGAATTGTTGCTTTAATTTTTTTTTCCATTTCCAATCTTCCCACGCATATACAGTATGCACGAGCAGCTCCATCCGCGAAAAACCCATTATTTAACACTGTAACTACCAACCCCTGCTTTTACATTGTAATATCAGGAAGAACTATATTTGTATCTTTTCTTGTGTATTATCATTCTCATTATATGTAGTATTAGCTCGTGAAAGTATTAATGCATGGGAAGACTCAAATAAATGGTATACAACATGTGGAACATACCTTTAACACACGAGTAGTTGGCCTCCAAGTAACTTCTGAAGTCTTTGGGACAAGGCTGCTGGTCAGAAGGGACCAACTTGGATACGATGACATCACAGCTGAGTAGCCCAGAGCACTTGCTGTCCAGGAGGCCCAAGACGTTTGAGGTGCAGCCCATTTTGCCATAGTCAGTGGTGATGCAGCGACCCTCCCTCATGCGACCGTATCTTCCGTGACCTACGATGACGACCTCGTCCTGGCCGCAGCGTCCGGCGAAAGTGTCGCTCTCACAGTACTCCCTGATTCCTGAAACGACAAATCACATAAGTCAAAGTTTGCTGGCTCAGCTAGTCAGATATTGGGGATGAAGCGACCATAAAAAGAGCGTACAGCAAAGAAGGATCACATTTGCCCCAGACAACCGAATTACAAGTTGTTGGCAATTCCGCCCAGATCTATACCCCTCCGTCCGACCACAAATTGTGAAATATTTCATGCAGCGGGGACCCATGTGGCCAAGGGCGACCTTAATAACTCATATTTGCCATTGCTTTCCTATAGCCCCAGCCTAGAGAATACATCGTTCAATTAAGATAGTACACAAGCCAATTATAGAAGAAAACCAGTTGCTATAACAGAACAATGGGTCATAAGAAGAGGGGTTGAGGCAGTATTGTGCAAATATTGCGTTGCTACACTTTGGAGGAATTCAACACATTGTAACTCTGGCCTGTAACATAACACAGGAACACGACGTTGGACATGACTGCAATCCCAAAACAACCACTCCATGGCTCGATCCATAATCTGACAACTCTCAAAGGGTAACAGGTATGGAGCATCCACCCTTACACGTGTGGAGACTACCGGACCAGTTCGATTAACTGCATCAATTAATATCATCGAACAGAAACTAATGACCGATCTAATGACCACAATAACAACTCAGCGAAATCGATGCGAGCGGCTGGGCAAAATCGGCTGCAGTGACAGGCAACGGGGCCACTTGGCTGCATCATATTGATGGAGAGATGCAAGTTTTAACTTCTGCTAACTATCGACTGGTTGATTGTAAGTGTTCATTCTACCATGAGCTCCATTCATCGGATCAAGCATCCCTCCCTTCCCCCTCTCCCCCTCCCCTTCATGCTGAGGTTGGCTGCAGTTGTGCTGCAGTTCAGTCGCAGTCTTTCCGCTCCAGTAGCCTCCAGTCAGAAGGATTGTCATTCCCCGGCCCCTTCTGACATTTCATCGATATACGCAACACACGCAGACCGATGTGGATCAGGAGTCATGTTTGAACATCCCCACTCATGATAAAAAGAGAAATTTTGTGACATGAACATTTTGCAAAAGCGGCTTTGTTTAAAGAGAAAACACCGTCTACACCATTTGGCTGAATGTTTTGCCATTGTTTGAGTAAATATTTCTTTTGGCTGTTCTTATCGATTGTCACATTTGAAACAACTAAAACATAACCAGAAGCATTGTGTCTATAGCCGTCTACAAGCTTAATTCTACAATTCCAGAGGAATATTAATCATAGAGGTGATTAGATGTGCAATGAGCTTAATGAATAATCAGCTAATGATTCCTTGTTGATGGTTCATTTGATTGGCGTAATAAACCACACCATGGTACTTTGATATAGAGTAGCTGGAGGCAACCTAATCAACTAATGCACCAAAGATGCCTAGAAAGCAATGATAGGTAGCCAAGATGCTATTAAATCACTGGCTACCAGGGGAGGAAATGAAATGGCAAGCACGGATGAATTACCATCATTCATATAGTGTGCTGTGTCATAGAGCTAGACCCTCCAGTTTGGCTGATATAGTGAGTGTGATAAATCACGTCCTGAGACACCCAGTAAATATAGCTGGGAAACGGAGTACCTTGCTTTTGGGTGTCTCACGTTTAGGTCTACTTTAATAACACATCTGTCAGAGATGGGCCGCCCAGTCATTGCCATACGAAATCCCATGAAACTGAGAGAATTTAGCTTTTGCAAACCTCCGGGAGACACGAGATCTTGGTCTATATCAACATTCTACAGCCACCCAAGTCTATTCTGTGTTTGTGTGAGGAGGAGGCAACCAGATAGATCAACCCAACGTGCCTATGTTGGGGCCTGTGACTCTATGTTGGGTGGTGCGTTTTATCACTGGGACTAGACATCTTCTCAGATTTCCCAGTCTGCCCATCCATCACCAGATTTCGGGGTGACACAATAGGACGCCTCTTACTGTTATGACTCAAATTTCAATGACCACTTCCAAACCTGCTGAATCTAGGAGGTGCATATCCTCACACTCAGTGCAACACAAGAACCCATACAGCTGCAGTATACTCCCCTGCATACTTCATGAGCTGGATGAAGGCATTAGGAACGTGTGCATATATGGGAAGAGGTCATGCGGAAGAAATATGGCATGACTCAGGGAATTGAAGCAGAATTGAGGCAAACTTGAAATTCGTAGAGATCCAAGAGATTGAAACATGGAGTTCCCATTGATCCCTTTCTCTTCTCATCAGCTTCCTTTGATGCATATAGTTGAAGCGAGTTCAACAGTTTTAAACTATTCATGTTTTGTGGCCAAGGACCTTAAAAACTATCGACTTGAACTCAGTGACATTCTATTGTGACGCTTTTGACACGTTTTCAACTTGAATTCGGCTTGGGAAATTTGGAAGTGGCTCTCAGCAAGAGAAGAGAAGAGCCTGTGAGGGGAGTGACTCAAATGTGCACCTGCCTTGTCGCAGCTCCTTGAATGTCGTGCTCTATCGATGTTGGCAGGGATGTAGCCGACTCACCTGGCGGTAACAAGGTGAGAAGATGAGATAACTAGAGACAAGAAGAGTGTAATTAGCCCCACAGACGTCTTCCCTGCTCCAAACCCAAATAGTCCTCCTGTCTCCTCTACCTTCTAATATAAGAGTCACAGTGTCTGAGGAGAGTCATTCAGTCACATCTCACGTGCAGAGCTGCATGATTAACAGGGCGAAGTGACTGACTCAGCCAGAAGATTTAGTTCTCCCTACACAAATAATTCTGGCTAAAGAATCGGCCAGGAAGGTGAGCGAAAGACAGGTGGGTGAGTCTATGTTCTGAAATCAGCTTTGTTTCCTCTTTTGTCACCGACGAAGAAAGCTGTAACCGACACTAACTGTGAGATTAATTTTCTGTCTGCACTCGGGGCTGTTATTATTGTCGGTAGTCCTTAAAACAAGCTGAAAAAGGCTGAAAGACGACAAAGCATAGATTCACCTGCATTCAGGAAACCCGATAACCAAGCAAGGAGCTGAACAGAAGCTGGCCCTGTGCTACAGGTGCTTCTCCTCCTCATTCAACAGTTGGGAGTCAATGTCACTACAAAAACAGACACAGCTGCTCCTCGTGAAGGTAAAAACATGGTGTTCCCTTCATTTAATTTGATCTTTCAATGTTGTAGGTTTACACAGACCCGGTGACCTCATTCATTTTCATTTGACTTATTTACATGATAGAGAGGATCAACGAAGGCATTGAGAGATTGATACTCGGTTACTAATGTGGAGCAAATAGTCATCTGGTGGTTTTAGCAAACAAGCCAACATACATGAAGCCTTACATGCATGACTCTGACAGCTTGAGTCATGATTAAATGTGAATTGCTTGCTTATTTTGAAATCTGACACAAGAAAAATAAATAGCAAATTGCTTCACACAGGTGAATGGATGACACCCAAAACCAGCTATAGATGGAAGTTGATGCATCAGTCAAAGAGTTTCAGGGTGAATGTTAATAAAGCGATTTCGATCGGGATCAGGGGTCAGGGGGAGGGCCGTGGATCGGACTGGATTCCTCTTTTCCCATTTAGACCGAAGGATCGAGTTACTTTCTCTGAAAGCAGCCACTTTTCCCCCGCCGAATATCGAGTCAAGTAATGGAAGCAGTCAGCGATAATTGGCCACCGCCAGCTATCATCGCAAATACTCATATCATTGATAAAAGTAATGAAGGGCAAGATGAGCCTGGCCCTCCGGCACACTCTCAAAGGTCCCTGCGACTGGGAAAATACCTGGCAGCAGCTCCACGGACCTTTTTGCCAATACAGAGGAAGACAGTAGCCGGAAACAACAATGGATCAGACAAGGAGACGCAATATCAAATCAGGAATTAATATTCGTGGATGTGATTACGCGCATCGCCAATGATTAAGAATTATCACGGAACATCCTGGGGCCGGAAGTCCCAAGGGAGGCAGAGTCGGGCTGCATTGTTACTAGGCAGCAGAGCATTGGCGGATGACCACCTAGCAAGTAGTGCTTGTGGGTTGATTAAGAGGAGAGTGCACTCCTTGCGTCCTACCCAATCCCCGCTGGCCTGTCATTTTGGCCGTTCTGTCCGATGCTTGCATCCCTGTTATTTCCTCCGCATCCTTCTAATTAAATAGGCCACCATCTCTCTCATCAGCAGCCGGCCTCTCTTGCATGTGCCACGATTGCTCGGCGTATACATTTCACTGCACCAAGTGGCGAATTAAGAACATGGAAGAAGGCGCTTTCAGAGAGGAAACAAGAACTGCATCAGAACTGCCATCAGACATCATGAGTTAGGAAAGTAAAACGACATCACATCCATCCATCATCTCCGCAACGAGCTTAAATGCCTTAGCCGGGAGTTTAGACGGATGTTCTGGCCCAAATAGATTACGTCACATTTTAGCAAATCACGCGAACACTAAATTCAGTTTCTGATGATGGCTGTAGTTTTATTCTATGCCGCAAGACCTGCTGTTCCCCTTCCCGCCATTCCCTGCCTCCATCCAAGATCCTTCCGCTCCATCAGCCTTTTCACGCTCATTCTGCTCTGCGTTTAAATCCGCGATTGTCAATACCTAATGAAATTTGATCAGGAGGCAACCGCCAGAGAGCACTTTGTTAATTAAGTTGTGTGGATTATGGCGTTGCTAATGGCGTTTCCGGTATAGAAGGACTACTTTCAGGGTGGAGGATTATCCGGGACCAAAGCAGGCCAATGGATTAGTGCGCATGCGTAACTTCTCTTGTTACTCACATGTGCACTCGTGCACTCCCTCCCAATGCCTTCATCTTCCAGCCCGGCCTTGCTCGAAATACTTGGTATTCACGGGCGCCTGGCTTTAATGCTCCGCAATGATATTAGTAGGAGGTGGTGACGGGTGAGAATTCTTGTAATTAAACAAGGCGATCTCAGCGGGATTAAAGTGAGAGAGAAGGGCCTCCTCGCTGGCTGTCTCCTCCCTCCCAGCTCCCTTCTCATTTGTCAGCCCCAAGTTCTTTTCATCCTTCAACCGTCCGCCTCAAAACACACTGATCGCCAGCGAGTGTTTTTGCGGCCAAATTACCCCTCGCTTGTCTTGTTTCACTCGTCCTAATGAACGGCTGCAATGAACAGATTAGCGAAATTAATTCAATTTAAAGAGGAAAAACCGCCAGCTAAGCTACACTGTGCCGTTGTCAATGATTTATGAAACTGCAAACCCTGAGATGGATGGAAACAATCTGCCCTGGCCGTGTAAATTTCAGGCAAGCAGCAAGAGTTGTAGAAGCACCAGATGTCTGTTGGTGTGGCTTATACTCTGCCAACTCTGGATGCCTTCATAGCAGGCAGTGCCAGGCACATTAGCCTTTGAAAGAACATGGGCCACAGGGAGGCCTGGGACATGGGAGGCTTGATGACAAAATCAGAGGATATCATGTCAAATATGCAAGGCTCACATGATTAGCCCTGATTGGCTGACCCTCGTGCCTGATCACATGACCTCATCCAACCCTCATTCTTGCATGGCTAGAGGGCAGCAGAATCTGATGAAGGTCCTCTAACCATGTGACCCACTGGGCACCTTGTAAAGGGTCAGCGAAGATCCATGGGAAGGCCACAGCATAGAGCAGGGCAGTAGACATCTTGGGCCAGTAATAGATCTTGTGATCGGCAGACCGTGATAAATGAGTGACAGTCAAAACATTGAACCTATTTTCCGTTGGCCAGTACGGAGGTAATCGCGTTATTCGCTTGCTGTCATCTGAGGATCCACTATGGAAGCCGCATGCCTTGATCATCATCCTTCATGGCTGCCCTCAAAGTAAACCAATGACAGCCTTTGCTCACGGCTCCATGAGTGGGTGCCACGTCCACATATTGCGTCCACAAATATTCCAGATGTCTTTGTGTCTGTAATACCACGTATGCATGGATGCCATTACATTATTTAATTCTTTAGGTATTTTTGTCAAAGCTGTCTCAGAACATATTCTTTGATTGAGGCGGCCAAAGGGTTAGTGGAGCGGAGGCCGAGAGAATTGCTCGGTGGACCTATTTGCCGTTCTCGCACGGAGCAGACCTCAAAGAACAAACAAGACAGGCGGTTGTTTTGCTTGGAATAATTCAGCGAGGAAGCTGATTACATGGCAGAGACAAGGCTGTTGGCAAGACGTGCTTACACAGCTGGCCAGGACTTATCTTGCTTTGCTCAAATCAATCGCTGCCTGTCCGCCCAGCCCTGCCCTGCTACGCCGCTTTAATTCCAATGAAAGCATCGCAAACTCCCAAACATGCTCGCAAATTAAGTTGGCCAATGTTGCCTGCATGGCGGTCTTGCATGCATGTCTGTGTTGAAGGGATGTCTTGACGCATACTGCATGGAGCATGTCTGGAGACCTCGAATCTGCCTGGAACCAGAAGTGCCAAGGGCCATTGAGGACCACACCTAGGAGAGAATATAGGCCTTGCAGAGTGGCATGCTTGAGTCCTGTGATCTGCCCCAAGCAAGTGTCATTGCTAGGAATCCCCAAGGCAAAATGCAGGATTGACCCAATGAGTGCTGTGCGCAGCCTCCATTGCCTCCTGCAGAGTGCAGAGTACTGCGCAAGTCAGAGTAGAGTGCCATGCCAACCAGCATCATGCAGCTTAATGGAAGGGGCTACATGAGAATTAGATGGTGTCGAGGTGTGAGCAATCAGAGATGCTGTTTCCTCACGCCATTTGACCTCCTGCAGCCATCAACAGGATGCTAGATCAAAAAGCCCCAGCCTGCAGGTAGCCGAGCGGCCGCTGTGGTCATGAAATATGCACAAGGGCACTTGGCCAGAGACAAAAGTCAAACCGAGGTCGTTCATCCAGAAGCACTCTTTAATTCAGTAGCAATCTCAGTGCATCAGAGGTCCACGGGGCATCCATCACTTAAGATAAACCCCGGTCAGTCCAAGGACAGCCGAGCAGCAGCTGATATTTATTACATGCTCCTGGAATTGCCTACTTGCTTGCTTAGCTGTGCTAGCTTGCTTAACTTGAGTTTGCTTGCTTGAGTGTTCAGCTGTGTGCCTGGCTGACAGTAGCTGGACAGTTGCCTGGTAGACTGCAGAGGCCCATCGACTGCACAAGGTAGGGCAATTCGCTGGTCGAGGGGACTCAATAAAAACTTTAATCAAGGTAATCCAGCGTAATGTAGCCACTAAAAATTGCTGACTGAAAGCCAAGGGCAATTATTGCATGACAATATTCACCACAGGCTGATGCATTGATTGGAAATTAGCGTGTGTTCAATATATAAATATAATGAAAGTAAAAGAGCTCCGTCACAGGTGCACAGCCCCCCCATCCCTGATTGAATTGAGCTGTGATTTCACGAAGGCTGCAGGTTTGGGCCATCATAAAACTCACAACCATAGAGCTGTTTATTTTCAATGCCATCCAGTTTGGCTTGCAGCATCAATTATTCAAGGGGCGACATTTGATTCATCCGTCTGAACGGCCGTTCTGGTGTCCTTTTCACGGCACAAATGGATTCATTCATTCACCTGGCTTCTGTGACTTGTGATGCACGACCCACCTGCACATCGCACAATCAACCTGTTTACCGACAGCCATGCATGGATCATGGATCAGCCTGTTTTCGACCTGTTTTGGTCTCTTTTCAATATTACAACATTAATATTGGCTTATGAAGCAGGTCCAATATGGAGCAATGGGTCGATGTGGCTGATATCTCATGAATCAGGGGCTGAACAAGATGTGGACACGATATGAACGTGCTCTTCACCAGATCATCACGAGCCTTCAGCGTGTTTCCAATCAAGCTGCCTGTCCTTGCCTCCGGTGCCTTGGGTGCTCAGTGTTTCCATCGTGGATCGGAGCTGTTTTCTGGCTGGTAGTAAAGCATGTATTTGTGTCATCCGCCACTTACGCCAGGCAGCACTAATGCATTTCACATGTTCGTGGGCACACAGGGCCGCGTGCTGTCATGTAGCAATGAGTGATGTCATCTTGACCATAAATCACCTGAGATCAAGCAGAGATGACACACGCCATTCCACCTGGAAATAATCACCCTGGCTGCCCAAAACGAGGCCCTGGTGACACCACGCAAGCCTCCAGAGGCCTTCACAGGCACACACGTCAAACTATAGCAGCTTCTGAGGCAGGCTCGTGGTTTGGAGGCAGCACGTTTGCCTGTGATTTGCGTCTCCTGCGCCGAACAGGCCGCTGTATAATTCTGTTTTGATCAAGCAATTGCAAGCCCAGGGCAAAAGGGTGAAAGAATCGGCCCATTGATCACAAAGGAACTGCTCGATCTAAAAGCAAAATGGCAATGGTCAGAGCAAATCATTCCAAATCGACAAAAAACATTGCTCTTCCCAAATAATGGTTGTTTCCTGGTTTGCTACACACTCTGTAAAATGCTACGTAGTACATAGCCTAATAGTAAAATAGAGCAATTTTCCATATAGTATTCTCAAAATAGAAATGTGTCAAAATATTGAAAAAACAATTGAGATGAGATAACAATGGGAACAATAGGTAACAATAGGCCCATTAGCAAATACAGCGCAGGTAAAAATGTCAGTTGGCATTTTAGTTGTGCAAACATGCTATTTCCTCTTACTTATTTCAGTACTTGGGCGTTTCTAGTCGGAAAAAAGTGGATGCGGTTGTTTCTATGGAAATGAGAAATATGAGCGACAGCTGTAGTGCTTGCCACACCCTGAGACAGGAGGACAATTTGCAACAGAAGAGACAGGAAGCAGTTAATCCGCTGGCCACCGCTGGTCACTGATGGACACTGCTGGACGCTGCTGTGTGTTTTCATGCAGGTTAAATATTTAAGTGTCACGTAGCATGGCCACATCAGGATGACATTGAGTGGAGGGCGGCCATAAAAGGCAACAGGCCGCAACACTCCATCCCCATCCGGATGATGCCATTACGGATGTAGTGATAATAGAAGCAGGGGGGACGAGGCGTTAGGCCTGCTGAGCCCGCATTAACATAGAGCAAATCTAGTTGAACAATCATAGGCAGCGAATCAATAGGGTCAATATTTGGCTAGCCCGGCTGTGATCTGTGCCGGGGAGGCTGCTGGCCCATGATGTATCGACATGTCGCACAAATGGAAGTCTTGTTTGCCCACTTCTGGGCCGGGCAGCACCATCTGCGACAGCCCGGCTTCCTATTGTTTTCTAATGTATTTCGTTTCCGCTGCGTGCCCCACCGATGTGCCCCACCAATGCAGGATGGCAGGGTGATGAATATGCCGGGCCGGCTGCTGGGCCAATCTGTGTCTGTCATTCCCTGCAAATGCTTTTACTTGCCCATACACAAATGTAAACTGCTCTCCCCTCCACCATTAATCTCCATCCAAAGCCGCAAGTCTCTATTAACTGCTGTGCTAATAAGAGAGGCATAGAGACACAAGAAGGCGTCAACAGAACTGCAAGGAAAGTGCCGGAGACACGGGGTCCCCCCGGAGCAGACCGCTCCATCATCGCCCAATATGTTCCACTTAAGGCATGACGAATTCAAGTAACGATCACTGCTCTGCCATAGGCTTGCCATGGGCTTGCATTAACGCCAATGGATGGGGAAGTAAGAGAAAAAGAGGGAGGGGAAGGAGTGGCAGAAGCAGAGGCAGGCATGCTATGTACATAAGAGCAATTGGGACTTTCTTTCTCACTTAAAGAGTCCGTGCCTGGCCTGCCTCTCGGTGCATTTGTGCTGTGACCCTATCAACCTCCTGCAGCAGTCTCCTGCCTCGGCGCTGGTCAATGCTATCTGCCCTATTCACCGCTGACTGCAACTCAAGGGCCTCGCCTTGCATCAGAAGTGGAAATGCACAGAGCGGGAGAGAAGTTTGTTGGAGGGATGAGACACCAGCTGGCCATGTTTATAATCTCTCCATCCAATGTGCCTTTTGCGTGCATTGACTGAGTGCACTTGACAGGAGTCACTGACAAGTATCACTAGGATGGGCTGAAAAACTGACTGTAGGTCACTTCCTATGTCCACACTGTGTGATATTTGTAATATTAGCATGACTCGGATGAACTGCACTGAAAGTGGAAAAACTCGACTTTAGAAATCTTACACCAGAAGTGTCAGAAGCTGATCCCGAAACAAGATCCTTTGAGTCATTGGCTGTTGTAGCTTTTGACGAGTCTTTGCAAGTGAAGATTTATTTTGCTTTGTCTCTCATCTGATGCCTTTGACAGAAAAGCCGTACAATTGAGAGATTGTTACGTCACTCAAGCTCCTTGATGACGTCCTCGAACGTGCCAAAATGGCCACCAGAAGATGGAGAGAAGGAAAGCTGGCAACTTGTTTGCGGAGATCGTCCCTTGTCCTGTAAATACGAGCTGTGCTCACGGTGTGATAAGGATGCACATAAGGATTAACCGAGGAGATTGCTGAGTTGCTCTCAGTGAGTCAAAGAGTTGGGGGTGTCTTTTAGCTGTCTTGTGCCTGTCTGTTCAACTGTCTGTTCCGCTGTCTCCCCTAGTGACGTAGGGCCAGGGTGTGGTTGTGCTACGACAGGCACGCGAGGTCCTCGTAGTTGGCTGACAGACCTATCTGCCGACACGCCACAAAACTCAGATATCACTGGGTGGCTCAAGACATCCACGAAATCAGGCAAGCACTCAAGAAAGCAACTCACTAACTGTAGCTGTATCTGAAACAACTTGCCATCCTCCGGCATTTCTCCGCAACCACAGCCTTATTAATCACGTGTCACTCCTTTTATGGAATTGCTCTGTTGTCATGTGACCCTGCTATCATGTGACCTAGGTATCATATGACCATCATGGAATTTAAGTGCGCCATTGCATGAGGGAGAAGGACTCCACAAATGGAGACAAGTGGGGTGGAGGAAGTGTGCTTTTAAAACTTCACCAGCAATGGAAGCTTGGAAGGCAAATGGCCCTGTTCTCCTGTGTTTCTTGATAGCGGCTTGATACCCTCAAGGCTGGGCGAGCCGCAGACACATGTACCTCATAAAATCTTATCTGCTGCGATTGATTGATTGCCATCGATTTGTAGAATGAATCGTCCGCTTGCATTGCTTCTTATCTTGCAAATCATCGCGTTGCATGCTCGCGATTCTGCACGACTTAATAGGCTGAATTTTACGACGTCTATTAGTTCATTTAAGGTGGTTAAATTGCATTTGAACAGATAGGTCTGGCTCTTTTTTGCCTCCGAGAATTTGATCAAAGATATCTCAGCAGCGGCAGCGAGGAGTTTCCTGGGGAGATGGGGAGAGCTTTGCGGGGATAAGCGACACGATGGCACCTCAGTCCTTAATGAGGTGTAACTAGAGGGCTGAGCTGCAGAAGATTTGTCAACTCAAAGACAGCCACAACATCTGAAGAATTAAACACCACCGAATCTTCACTCTACCGCAGCTCCGAGATACTTCGAACAAAGCAAATAGAACTAAGAAAGTCATTTAAATTTTCAATTTTAGGAATATGCTCCTGTGTATGTTCTTCTGCAATCATCTCCGAGGAATTCCAGAGTATATATATTTGGCAGATTCTATAGCTGGATGTCACATGGTATATCTGGCAGTCCATAGTCTTTGGCTTGATAGCCATCCTCCATATATGACTACAAAGTAAATGTCCCTGTGTTCTGTTTGTGTTGCAAAAAGATAAGTGCCATGTCTCTACTGCCGCGAGATAACCTGGCAATTTTGTGGCCATCTCTGCCTGTTCTGCCTATAGGCCTGGATCCCTCACTGGCCTGCCAAATGAGATATAAGAGCAAACTTTGGCGATACGACATCAATAATGCTGATACACGGCCTTTCATTAAGCTTAATAACGTCTTTATAGGGCCCGCATTTGGGGCATTTGGCCTTATGATAGTGATAAAGAGCCGTGGCATTGCTCTGATCTTAATGGCCTGTCATGATCATGATGATGTCATTGGCTGAGTATGCAAGCATCAATCTGCCCTGCCAGCCAGGATTGCAGCAGGATTGCATCAAATATCTCAGCAATGAGGCAGCAAACATGTGGAAAATTTCAGGAGGCATTTCGTGTCATTTCATGTCAATGGGACGAGGTCATGTGAAATCTCCCAGGGCCGGGGGATCAAAGAAATCGGTCTCAGTTTAACGCTGCCATGCACGCCGAAAAACTAGACGCGCATTTAAAGTTTTCATGCAGTTGATGGAAAGATAGCAAGATGAGATAGTATTTACCCGCTGTGTTATATAACAAAGAAAAAAGAAAAGGTCCTTGACAAATAAACCACAAAAAAGCACCGTTCGGGGCTGACGTTTCAATTTCAACCGAATTGCTACATTTTGATCCTCGCCACACACGATTGGGAATCATTATTGTCCTGACAAACAATTGTTTCATTCCAATACAAACAGTTGTCAGCACATTTCTAGCACGTTCTTTTTACAGCGGGTCTATGAATTATTGAAAAAAGGAAACTTTTGCATTTCATAAATAACAGATATACTTTTCAATAACTAATATGTGAAAGGTGGTACGCGTACCATGACTGCTGTATACACTGTGAACCTGAACCAGTTCAGAGCAGTTTCAATAACCATGAATTGCCAAGGACATTTGCTACATTGTAGCTTCGGTTAACTTTATGTGATTGGTTCATGAACTGTTGTGAACCAAGCAGATAAAGCTAAAATGTTTTCTGGCAACTGTCTTAAGCAACTCATGATTATTTAGATTTTTTTTCACGCAGAGTACATTATAGCTCTACAAATACAGGTATTATTTCAGAATCTTTAAAAATGACAGCCAAGTTTGAATAGGGGATGCACCCGAGTATACAAATAGAGTAGGTCGGGGCATGCGGCCCCCCTTAACTTCGAGGTGCGATTTGACCTACTTTTTATGGGCGATTATTTGAATGCTTATGCTGTCAGGAAGGGATCACTGGACTCTACTAATAACTAGTGAAACAAATGTCTACCAATTTTAATTTTTGTAAAAAATTAAAATTGCCTTCTTACCCCACCCATCGGGCAAGAAGCCCCCCTATTATAATCCTATGGCCGTTTTTTTTTTTTACGAGCGCATTCTGCCTAAAAGTTATTTCTTAGGGTTCTTCTATCCTTTTTAAGGCATTCTATTCACTTTTTCCGAATTTCAGAATTTTTCTGTTCATACTTTTATTTTTTAATATTTTTTGCCCTGTTTAAATTTCGGGCCAAATTTTTTTTCTATTTTAGTTAGCTATTCTATCAAGATTTAAGGTATAGGACACATTAATAATGGTTCCTGAAGCAGCTTTGAACCCCCAATGAAGGGGGCCTCATGCCCCATATCATGTGGGGCCTCTCGCCCCAAACCCACATATTTTAATTTGACCTCTATATTTTGAAATAAAATGCAAAAAACATCATCCAAATCCATTATACTTTTGAAAATTTCCAAAGTTATTTCTGACAACCCCTTTCAAATAATTAGTCAAAGTTACAAAAACCATGCACATTTTTTTGTTTCTTTAATTTCTACGATGGTTTGGTGCTGTTTGCCCTGAAAATTTGTGACGTCACCTAAAACGCCTCTAACTTCAATCCTATCAATAGATAAACGCACCAAAAATGTAAGTTTGGATATATGCCTGGGGGGGCCTCTCACCAAACCCGGGCTTCATGGCCCGACCTACTCTACTATAACCTTTCAGGTAAATGTATCCCCGAAGGTTTTAACTGCTGCACGTTGACAAAAGAAAATCATGCAGATACACAATCTTTGTGTTTTTCTGGATTATCGATAAGCAGTATTTACACTCTTGGACAAACACTTCCTGTTTCCATGCACTATATCTAGTGAGCCCATGTCTGGAAATTGCTATGATATCTATGTCAATTAATATTTTTTTACATCCTTTCTATACACTGCATGCCATCAGTTTATGCAACTATATGCTTTTTGTGATATCTCCAAAACAAATAGGGATATTTGGATGGTATTCACACATAATCATGTATGTGACATTCAACAAATATCCTGGAAATTTCATCCAATGTTGATAGTGCGAAGTTATGACTTATTTCATATTTTAGTTGTGTGCCATCGATTATGCAAATGCTTATAATTGAAAAGTAACTACTGAATTGATTTTCATATGCCATATAGCTTTTACCTCGTGATGGTACGCATTGTACAGTCTTATAACGATTATGTATTTGTGACATTTCAAATCACACCAAGGGACTGTCCTGGGTTGACCTTTCACAAGACAACATGTCATACAAAGACATGATTTACCATCATTTCAAATCGTACATTTTACGAATTTTCGTGAAATACCATGATTACGATTCATATGCCTGAGGACCACCGGGTGATATCTTGGAAGAAATATCTTATACCTAATATTACATTAACATTGAAATGTGATATAGTTGGACACATAGATTGGATATCATGCATATAATTGTATGGTAGGTATTTGAACCACATGTAGGAGCATGGTCATTTCATCTAAGAGTTGATATGGCGAGAATGTAGAAGGCATCCCAGGGGCAGTGACGAAGCACCATGTGGATGATTGATGATCTCACACCACTCCTGGGTGGATGATTTGCTTTGATGTCTTTCAGTCTATGAGGGATGGGGAGCGTGCATTCCGTTCTTGCTGTCTTCAGGTGAGTCGCACATCAACGAGATTAGGTCACCCTGGGATGTCACTGACCTTTCATCTCCTGTTGCGGATGCCGAGATGAGATCAGGAGTCCAACAAACCACGCGTCTGGCATTCATTCGGCATTTAGTCGACTGATCCATTTAACAGAAAGCAAAACCTCCCTTCCACACGTGTGACCACAGCAAAGAGCAAATGAACACCACTAAGAATGGCTAAGATGATGCAGCTTATGTAATGATCTGACAGCAGCGCCACTAACAGGCCCAGCTCAGACAATACCCCATCCTTGCCAATGCCTTAATCTGCAGTGTTACAAGTTCACACTTTTGTGAGATTTCGAGATGTCAAGATAACCAAGAAAAGGCTTTCGGAGAATAACATCCTTGACAGGGATGGTACATTGTTGTCGAAACCATGGCGCCCCTTCTGTTGTTTGTGTGTGTAGCCAGATCTGGCTTGCAAAACATGCACGTACAATGAATACAGTATTGAAATTCCGATACATGTTGTAAAACAGCAGGTCACAAAGCGAGCAGGTCACAAAGCGAGTGCATGAGACGCATCTGGTCGGTGCGGCTAAAATTGTTAACATTTCACACATGCATCGTCTCCTGAGAAGGGATGGTCTGCCCTTCAGACGTTATTCTGGTAAATTTGTACTGAACTTGAACTTACTCCTTCCCATTTCGTCTGTCTGATATGGTCGCTTATAGCTACACGAGAATAAGCTGCATACATTGTAAGCTAAAGCAGGATGGAAACCTCAAAATGAAACAGTTACAGCTAGAATGTCCATGTATATAACATGTCCAACATCAACATGTACCGGGGAACATGTTCTCTGTGAAGGAATAACACAAGGACCCAACTTAGGCCCATACTTTAGACTGCACAAGGACAAAGACCTGAACCAACGGCTCAGGCAGCATGAATAAGGCCCAGCATCTACCCGTATTTATGGCAGGGGCTTTTAGCTGAGTGTCATAGCGGAATAAAGCAGCTCACATGTCGCCCTGGCCACATGCATCATCAGGAGCTAGGAAGCAAGCTAAAGCAAGCGATGCCAGGCGGAGAGAAAAGATACAGCAACACCCAACACCTCATCCCCAGCAGACAAGTTATTGTTTCATGGCATTAATCCGTTTGAACGCAAGAAACAAAGCCCTTCTTCAAAGAAAAGCCAACACTGGTTTACTGCATAAACATGATGAAAAATTGACAGCTTCCAGTCCTTAATGCGCAAGCTTCAGGCCTTTAATCTAAGAAAAAGCCAGCATCTCGGTGACAAGCTACAACAAGAGATTAGGCTCATCATCTAATTGAAGCCGCCTCTTCCAGTATACTTTAAGCTATAAGGTAAATGGGCGCACTTTCTAAATTAATATATTTCTCATGTAAGAGTTGACAAGCAGCAAAATATAGGAGAATATGAAAAGTTCCCTATGAAACTGCCTTGACTAATCAGAAATATGTAATATGTGTAGATAAGACAGAAGTTTATTCAGCTCTTTTTAATTAAACAGCAATCTGAATTAATGATTTCAAAACGCTTTAAGCACTTTCATAGCATGGATTTCACATTAAGATGGAATATAGCCAATATAGTAGATGGAATTAGCTTGGCATTAGCTTGAGAGATGAAAATCCCAATGATATAATAACCATCATTGACTGAAGGTGACATGCCATAACTACAACATCATATGTGACTACAGAATGAATGAAATATCGAGCCAGTGCAAAATATATTGCAGCAAAACAAGCCTGCATGGTAGTCGCAATTTCCAGCGGGGAGGACATTTTTCACCTTGGCTGAGTCCCCAAGCCACAGGCAGGCAACTGCATGACAAGGCGAATACACAACTGCATGGCGACTGCCCCTGGCTCGATCTATGAACACAGCAGACGAGGGTTCTATGCAAGATCTTACATCCAGGGAATGGCCCGAGTAGCTTCAGAAAGAGTGGAAATCAATGGGGCCCAGATTGAATGAGCCTTGGGCAGTGGCCGGGCAAAGCTTGTATCCACTTGGCCTAACCGAATCACCTTCAGCCAACACCTATCCACACTGGGTGTCCGCTGGTGTCCGCTTGTGTCCCCAGAATCAAAGGGATTAGCCCACGCAGCCAGCCACTGAGACAGACCAACACACCCCTGCACCTGTTAGCCCCTCAATTCATATGTCCATCTGTATCTATTATAAGATACATTTGAAGCCTACAAGCCATTCAGATACGGCCTTATAGATACAGTATCCCTGTGTACATTGCGGTCGTGCCTGTGAATTATGCGACAGGAGTCGTGCGTACAACGTACATTAAGAGCAGTCGCGTAAACAGAGCCGCAGTCATTCCAAACAGGAAATGGCCAGAATTATGAAAGTGGAAGCAACGGAATGAAAAATTCCCCAGTGAGATGGATGCATCAAGGCAGGAGGGAGGACCAGCTGCAGTCATTTGGCCACAGCACCTCCGAGGACAGGATTCATGGATTGCAGGTGTAATAAACACAGCACAGTGTCATCTGGGCCACCCACTCGATAATCCAACTCTGATCTATTTGCATCATGTTTCATACGACCCTTTATCGAATCAGTGCACCATTGATATGCACACCAGGTAGTTGGCAAATCCCCTTGTCCTGACTGGCCCATCCGTCATCCTGGCCGGCCTGCTGCCTGGCCCCGCTATTACCTGATTATATCTTCATGGGCTGTGCCCGGCTGGCCCGATCGGGCACTCTGTGACGCCCTAGTTTATGCCGCGTGTCGCAAGCATTGAAGCAGGCAGCCTAGTAGGATGGAGGAACAAGGTGCCACCCCAAGACATCCTCAGCCTCATCCAGCCACCCTAAAAGCCACCCTAACAGCCACCCCCGGCAGCCACCCCATCAGCCACCTCGGCCCATGAAGGACAGCACATTCATCAGGCGCCATACCCGCCTCAAACAAGCCCAATTTCTCGTCCTCCTGCTTTTATTAAATTTCAATGGAGGGGACCGTGTTGATCCGCTGGCCCTAATAAAGGGGTGAGATATTGGGGGACGGAAGAGGGCAGGCACGAGGCCAGGACCACCGGATCAGATTCGAGGCGAGATCCAGCTACTGGCTGGGGATGGTCGGGATCCAATGGGATCGGCAGGTGCTAATCCAATTTGCCTTTGGCCAGGCACAGGCCCCGACGGCTTTGTCATGTCTGCCCGTCTTGGCCGCTTCCCCTTGTTTGCTCGACGTCTCTTCTTCATTGAATTTCTCCCCAGTATTTATCGCCATCAACTCAGCCAACACTTGGCAAGCGCCGTGAGCAGCTGAGCAGCCCCCATTCACTCTGCTGATAATATTAAAACTTGCAGCTTTTGCTCCTTCAGTTGCAGCCGCCCTCGATCCCCTGTTGGCGGAAGTGTAATGTCTGTCCATTAGATCCCCACAAAGGCAGCGGAGGAAGGCAGAGCTTGAAAAGCAGGAGCTAGCAGAGGAAAGCTGTGGGAGGCAGAAAACCAAGCTGTGCACTGGTTTCCTCCTCTGGAGAAAAAAAGCAAGCTCAATAGTCAGAAAAGAAAGTGTCTTGCTTCAAGCCAGGGGCTCAAGCACACAGTAGTACAATAAGCACATTGCACAATGGCCTGTTCAATTGCTGTTGGGCACATGCTGTGAGCTGCAAGTAACGGGCCTTTTGCAAACTATACAAGTTAAGAATCACAATTTAAACCAGAAGAAACATTAGGTTTACCCTATGGCGCATGTATATTCAGAGATGAAACATACTGACAGAGAGCAGACAGGGCAGTGAGTGTGGACCTGTTGAAAGGTTCTTTGAGCAACGTAGGGCCCCGAGAGCCGCGTATGAAGACATGAGCGCAAAGGCAACCGGGGCAGTTAATCTTTCGTAGAGCAAACTACAGGCTGCATGAGTCTCTTCCTGGCTGCTAAGTCTCCCTCGGCCAGATCCATACATTGTCCAGGCCCAGTGTAATCCCAGAGCGGCCTGTTGGCGGCTTCCTCAAACATTTGGCCGCTCGTGTTACAGGCAGCAGGGGACCGAAAGGGGCCACCCATTGAATTAGCACCCGACGATTGTCCCCGTCACAAATAGCCCTAAGTCTGGATTAATTCAATTCGTGCTCCTGTCCGCCAATGTTGAACAGAGTCCGTGATTTCTTTGGCCAAGCGACTAACAGTCTGCCAAAGCGGATCTGCATGAATACTAAACAATGCAGCCGAAATGCAGACAGCCACAGAATTCCCAGAGCCGTGAGTCCACATGAAATATTATACAAAGCAATCTCACAAGAAATTCCTCTCTGAATCTCTCTTTCACTCCTCTGTGTTGTTCAATAAAACTGTGAATATGCCCAGGTCACAAACAGCAGACTTGTTGAAAGTGGAAAGCTGTCAAGTTTGAAATTTGGGAAGCGAGATTTTTGCAGGATGCTGGCGATAAGGGCAATCTGCAGAGCACGTTCCAGGGAGATAACAAGTGCATCAGTCGGGGGCCACTTCCTGGAAGACCGTTCAACTCCCTACTGCCTCCCTTGGCTTCCCTCTGGCCCTGTGCCTTCTGCAACTTGCTCCTTCACTATCCTTTACACACTCGCGTCTACTCCATGGCCAAGACAAACACCAGTTAAAAGAACAATACAGATCAAATTTCAGTTTGGTTTGCGGCTGTCACCAGTAAGTGATGGAACAGGGAAAGCAGCAGAGGAGACCTAGAGCAACTCACAGACTCGTGCTGCCTAAAAGCCCTAAAAGGGAAACTAAATATGATTAATTTGGCTGTCGTCAGTAGTCACATGCTTAGGAGGGACATGGAAGCCAGTTTGGCCATGAGCGATGTTTTCTGACAGGTCATACGCGAGATGATTGGCAGGAAGCCCAGCATCCCTTCCCCTGTCCTGTCTCTGTCCTGTCTCTGTCCTGTCTCCTAATTAGTCCACCGTCATCAGCATCGCCATCACCCGCATCCGTATGCAGATGCTTTCAAAGAAGAGGTCGAAAACACGCAGGTCTTGTTAAAGCCACACCAACTCTCTTAAAACCAGACTGCAGCGATAGCCAGCAGTTGCCAGCACATATGTTTCGCTAAATTTTTCTTTGATTTCCAGTACATCATGTTTAATGAGCCTTTTTGATTCAGGCTTCATTGAACATCTCCTTGAGAACAAAGACCGAATACAAAAACAAGGCCAGACAGAAATGTCATGTTTTAAGGAGCTTCAGGAGTGACCTTTTGAGTTCTATGCAACTGGACTCCACACACAGTTGGCCAGTATTTTTGTGTAAAGGTCGTAATTGGCGTCCGAGTTTGGCAGTGCACTTTAGTGGGAATTGAATTAGGCTCTTGTGTTTGCCTGGTGTCTGTTTGGATGCCTTTACCTTTCAATAAGCACCGGCGAGAGCAAGTGAGACAACCTGCAGTGGACACAGTGACCGCAGTGGACAGAGCAGAGCAGAGCTTCAGTGGCAAGCAGCAGTCAGAGATGAGATCTGTGAGATCAGAGGTATTGATGCAGCCAAGCCAGTTAGCAGGACAGCCAAGTGTGTCCCAGCAACAGAGTGCTTCCCAGCAGATACAGTGACTGGCTCTCTGGGGTTGCTAGGTCACCAGGCAGGTCCTTTGGGATGCAGGTCATTTGGCATCCGAGCTGATCAAAGGTCCATCACAACCACAGATATCGCATTCAAAAGACAGCCATGACGTGGCTGAGGCTGATATTACAAGCGATGCAGGAAGGGGACAGCCATCCGATTCTGGCACTGATTAAATCAGATGTGGCCCCGTACATTGTCCCCTGCCACGGCCAGACACCGAGTACAACCCTGCTCTCTGCCGTCTCTCTCTGAAATACGACACCCATCCAGTATTAACGTTGGATGAAAGCATAACTGCGAGCTTTTTCACCTGCAATATACGGTTACAAACCAATCAGAAAAAAAGAAGAAAAAAGAAGAGAGAAAAACCGCTCATAATTTCGCGATATCAGGGAGAGAGCGATGTTTTCCAGAATATCAATTATCATCCGACATAAAACGAAGCACAATGTACACATGTAACAGCCACGGATTGATGTTTCCAACAGCAAAAAATGAAATGCTCCGCAGTGACGATTGCCACACATTTCATCAATTCCGCCAAAGTATAGTGCCATATGTTGTTACATCCAACGTAACAAGCAAATCAATCAGTCTGGGAAGCGCCAATCTAATGTACGATGTTTTCTTGTTCATTCTTGTTAGCAGTGAGGAAAGCAGATCTATGGCAGACGGCAGAATATAAATCAATCAAGGCTGGCCCAGAGACAGTCAGCAATATGTGACCACAGTAGCCACGGGCCCATGGCGGAATATTGCAAGCATCAAAAGGAGGACTGCGAGGAAGTCTCAGAAAGGAATGTGGGCCCAGGGCATGGACCGGGGGATCCGTGTCGCCAATTAGTGTGACCAAAAAGCACTCGCCCTCTATTGCAATTTATTTATCAGAACCGCAGAGTTTTTTCGTCATCTGTCAGAGTGCCAGCCTCCCAAAAGAATTTGATTAATGGCAGGCCGCCTGCCAAAGATCATTATTGGCTTGATCTGCCAAATGCTGGAACACTTTCATGAAGATGCAGAAAAAGACCTGTATTGTTCAATGTAGTTATTGATGAAAGCGTTTGCAGGGCTGAATCCGCTGAACACATTTCCCAGGCTAAGCCGGCCCAAGATTGATGTGTGTTGGAATTACATTTTGACACCAAGAAATCACAAATAAATGCTCTGTTCAGAGAGATTATCCCTGCTGGTGTAAAAGCAAGTGTTAATTGCTGATTGGATGGAGGCAGATAGGCCAGGCCCACGTGAGTTGGCTGACAATCAACTGCACATGGCCAAGTCTAAAAGCCCTGTTCTATCAATTTCAGATTCATGACAATTGTAAAGCCCTGCTCACACTCCATCATGGAGAGCTATGAAGGGCATTGAAGGCAGAGGAAATAATCGTAGGTTAGCACTTGCCTTGACATACATCATCAAAGAACATTTATCCCTTTAAATTAAACTGAATATTTCATGGCACATGCAAGGTGGAATATGTGACAAACGGCTATGAAGCTGTGTGCATTTTTATCATTTTGTGAAAATGTAAATCTTTGAAGGAAACAAATAAATGCCTTTGTAACTGATGACGTCACGTGACACAAAGGCAGCGTTTTATCACAGACTTGTCACCAAATGATGCCGAGTTGCCTGGCAAAACATGATGGCATGTCAATAACGCTTTAATATGTCTGACATTTTGTATACAGACTAAAAACAACAAACGCTTTCAAAATTCTTTCCAAGATTCCAGCTCCTCGGAAGGTTAAAAGCAAACAACTTGAAAGGACACACTCAGAAGCATTTAGACCTTTGGGAAAAAGTAGGTACACACAAAATACATTGTCAAATAAGTTAAATGGTTGTCTTTCAAGGCATGTCTCATACCTGTTGCTTGAAAAACACACACACGTCAAAATTGACATGTCCTGAAAACTATACAGAAACATATTCTTGCTTGAGTAGTATGCCTTGATATGAATAATCAGCAGTTTGGCTGTGCTTGCTGTTGTGTCACATGTTTATGTATGCATGCTATTGATATAATATACGTGTATAGGCCTATGATGTAAAGCATGAAATTTTGTTTCCTTTAAGATAGGCAAAGATACATAGTATAGCATGCCAAACCCAGTCATCAAAATTAATCAAACCTTATACATGACTAGGATCATTAAGTTTATCTCGGTCAACACTAGACAGGGCCCTGTGCTCTGATGGATCGCTTCATGCACCAAACAAAAGTATAGGACCATTGAGTTGAAAACTGCCTCCTAATGACGTTAAAAGTCGTAGTTAGATGTGGACCAGGACCAGATGCTGCACGAGGCTTCTCATGACTGCCACAAAAGTGGGGGAGATAGTCCTTATCCCTGCGGCAGACCAACCCAAGGCTGGCTTTATCAGCAGACTCAGAGGCTGGCATCATGGCTGGGCCCTGTCTCATGCCATTTGTTCGGGTCACGATCATTATTTTCCCCTCTTGATGCCTGCACATCACAAATGTTTTTTGGAGAAGTGAGTTGGCAAACGGCAGAGGTTGAGCTCAATCTGGTAGCACTCGCCAAGGCACAAGGAGCAGCACAAAAGGGCGCCGTCGTGCACAGGTATCCCCCTCAAAGCCGCTGAGATTAATTCCCAACAATACAGGGTGTGTCAATGCTCTCTTGCTGGAATGAGTTTGAAAGAAAACGCAGTTCTCCTGGCACCTCCTGCACAATACAAATCAATGCTGCCTAATGAGATGCTGCGTCAGGAAGATGACAACATTTTGGTCAATACAAAGTATTGCAAACAACAATCAGATTGGCCACCAACCAAAAGAGGTGTGAACCCCGGCGCTGCAACTCCAGCTACAAGTGACTGATCTCTGGCTTGATTTCTGGCTTGATCTTTGTACTATTCTTGCAACTAATGATATCACCGTCGTAAAATGCTGGCTTCATTCCAATCCTCTGCTCCACTCTGCTCTAGGCAAGACATGTGAAACTTTTGAGGCATTCCTCCAATAAACGTCGTCCAAGGATTTCGTCTGTATCCTCGCTCAACTCAAAGATAGTCTAAAGAGATAAACAGATAAAGAAACAGGTGAAAAGGAGCTCAAAGGGCCAGGGGGAGAAGCATCCAGACCTGCTTATAGGTTGTCCTTGTCTTGTCTAGCAGGCTTGCCAAACTTGCTTGGGACATTCCCTCGAGCTAAAGCCATTGAGTTTTTATGGCCTGCTGCAGCTTGGAATATTTCATTATTCTATTTAACTTCCTCAGCCAATTGTGTTTATATGCTGTTTGTGTTTTGCCAATCAGGGCGGGCAAGGATGACTTTGCTCATTTGTTAACGAGCCAAGCAGATCAATGCTGAGCAGGGCGCTGATTCAAACCGAACAATATTCCAGGCTCGGCTAGCCACAGGCGCCCACGTAGGTGGGAATTAAGACAAAGGAGAGGGCTCAAGGGGGTTCCCCGTGATTACCAGCCAGGCCCAGTACATTGATTACCAGCAGACAACGTGCTCTGCCTCCTTAGTTTGCCTCAAATGCTTTTCTTTAATTTAATTAAACTTCACAGATGCTGCTCTAGTTGCCATATTCATTAAGAGGGGATTCTGGCTAACCCCTCCAGGGGGCGCTCAACGTGGCACTTGCTGAAATCAGACCCACCGGAAGGAAGAGCACTGCCCCCTCTCTTCCTCCTCCCTGAGCCCCCCTCTTCCCTCGTCTCCCTGCCTGGCTCAGTGTCTCCCTGGCCTCGTGACTTGATGAAATTGCACCGCTCTAGTCCCTTGATCAAATGCTGGAGGACCCGACCATTGGCCCGCCAGTTCTCACACTTTTGCAAATCCCCCTTCTTCGCCAACACCCAGCCTGGCTTCTCGCTTTATTATTTCTTTGCAGGCATTAATCAAAGGCTTTGTCGATTTAAATTTCATTACTAGCATTGATGCGTTATCTGGGATTGGCTGCACAAGCTAACTGCAATGATGTTCTTGAAGTTGACAAGAGCAAAAGGCAGAGGATCGAGCGGTGCCTCTGGGCTTGCTTACATGTGCGAGTCAATTACGTTGAAAACTGCATCTGGCCACGTGGGACTCGACGCTGTTTGCTCAAAAATTTAACGTCATTTTAAGACCCCTTGGGAGAGCTCTGCGCCCGCCAGTGACAGCGAATTAATCCTTGCGATCTGTGAATGTACAGAGTTCGGAGTCTCTCTCTCCCTCTTCTCCCCTCTCTTTCTCCTCTCCCTCTTCTCCCCTCTGCCTGGAACTTCGAGTGAGCAACAAGCACTCCACTTCAACCCAGCATCTATCTGTTTGTTTATGTTCTTAACTTCCGCAACAAGTAGCAGGCGAGCATGTGAATGGCAGCATTTGTCAATCACTTCTGTCAGCGAAACTTGTTGGAAGAACACCTCTCATTGTTTCAAGGGCGAGCATCACTGTAGAGTGTAGATAAGACCACTAGCATTCCAGTTACACCGAACTACAACTGGTTTAGAAACTATACATGCCTTATATTCCCTAAGCAAATATAACATCATAGAGGACCTCCTACCGACATAACACAACAAATTGGGCGCTCGTGGGATGGAAGCAATATGTCTGACAACATTAATGCCGTTTGGGTGGATGGCATTTAACCACTTTGCTGGGGCCCTCTTTTACCCCCTGCACTTCCTGCAGTTGCCCCCAGCGCCCTCTTGAGGGGTGGCATCCTCAGATTGCGTGAGGACCCTCCTTGCCTCCCTTCTCCTGCCACTCTTTCCTTTTTGTGGGTCAAGTACGGCTTTGCAGAGAACATTCGCTGCTGGCACACTGCTCGCAGCTGGATTAGGGGAGTTTGTGATCACGCTCAGCTTCTGAACTTGTTAAGTAATCTCCAGCCCAAGTTGTTCTTTGTAAGTTGGCAAGGCCTCATCTGCATGGGCCGAGTATTGTCTGGATCTAGAAGCAGCCTTGTTAGATTGTTAGACAATAAAACCCTCCCTCCCATCCCACCCTTCCTGCCAGGGCAACATAAGCCCTACTGACAGCATCATATATTCGGCTAATAGCAATTGATTTTGATTGCCAATTAAAATCCATTCTCCTCATTATATTTCTGTGAAGGTTGTAAGATCAATGAGTGTAATTACAAAATATTGGCAACCTTATTTGCTCTTAAGCCTGCTCGCTACCTTGCCTGCTGGCCCTGAGAGTGTCTAGAAAGCAAGTCCGTATATGCCCAGAAATGCTCCAGAAGCAATGCCTTGCAATGGTAATTTCTTATCGGCTCCAACAGTCGACTATTGCCTGGCGGGTAGACAGGTTGCATGCCAGCGGAGACTTGTCTTTTTCTCGATGATATTAGGTCATAATTACAGCTGTGCGATTCCCATTTGGCGGCAGGCAGGGCCCTGGCGTGTGTAGAGCAAGGCACTGCTTCCTATGGGTCAATGAAGACGTCACCGTCGGCCTGATAACCAACGCTGCGAGCAGCAGATAGCCAGGACCAGCACACAGCCAAGAGCTGGAGTTTTATGGATGATCCCCACAGGACCCCCACAGCCAGCCTTTATTGTGCTCGTATTTTCCCTGTAATACGTACATTAGTCCTGCTTGGTGCGGACTTGTAATCATATCAGTGAGTTAGTGAATGTCGTGGGTCGATGAGGAGCCGAGTAGCATAGCCTGGCCCTCTGCTTCGTAGCATCGCTAAAACAACAAGGGGGACAAGCGTTCCTACAGTGGATAGACCACTAGATCTCCCTCTGCATTTCAAGACGGTGATAACATCCAAGGAAAACAAGCAATTTCCAAAAAGATTACAGAGACCAAGAGACAACGTGACTGGATGGCATTGCTGGATGGCATCGCTGGATGGCTTGGCTGTCTTTCTGAAGGAGGGGTGGCCCGCCAGGGATCTCGTGGAGATCTGTCAAACTGTCAACTGGTGGAACCCCACTGCCATTTGCAGGGAGTAGCCATGCCTGCCGATCACAAATGCTCAAGCCATGGCTCTGCTCGAGTCCTGCTCAGTATCCACAAGATGACAGCCTGTAACGACAGCCCTAATTGCATGCTGCTAATTAATACTGGGCCTGGTCCTAGGCCCAAAATGCTTCTCGGGGATCCATCTAATCCAATAAGGCCCACCTTTGCATGCAGCTCACTGGCTGATAAATAACACAGTCCTCTCTTCGCCCAAAATGATCAACAGTGAATTTCCCCACAGACCTGCAGCAATACACCAGCGACGATTGTACATGATTATGCAAGATCCCCCCTGACCTCCTCCATTCTCCTGCGCCTACACTAACTCCCCTTGTGGGACCTGCTGCTTTAACGGCCCTTTCTTCTCCCAGCTATTTCCCAAAACTAGACAGGCCCTCACCTTGCTCACGCTATGCCTCTAATTCACTCTATGGCTCATGAAAAGTGTCTAACGGGCCTTAAACTCCTTGAATAATTCATTTAGTCTTCAAAGAAGATCGGCGGCAGCCTGGTCTTTAACCAATCTACGACTAGCATGACACATTTCCGCTCAATGCAAGTTGGTTTATGAACACGTAAGTCAAGGGCCTTTGATGGAACTCAGCGCGGGACCTTGACTCTGCTAGCTCAAGCGGAATGGGTTAAGCGGACTGGCTGCTGTTTAAAAGCTGATATCCAGAGCAGCAAAATTAATGTATCATCCCCGCGGCTCCCCGCTGCATTAAACTGAGGAGGAGCGGTACAATGTGTTAATGCACGCCTCATGTGTCAGCCTTTCTGCAGAGCTAATGCCCTTTATTGGCAAAGTACACGTAACTTTGAAAGTTGCATGAGAGCTAAGTGTTCTGGGACGACAGGAAGGCGAAAGGTTTCTGTCATAAATGTGGATTTTAATATTTCTAATAAATGTTACTTTTGATGCAGTTACGGGGATATCTTGCCCGGGGCTAGACGGCTACATGTTGGTGAAAACCATAATGAAGGAAATGTGTAACTGTCACAATTTTGAAAGGTAGTTATTTATCACACCTTTGATTTTTGCTAAAAAGCTACAAAGCAGCTGAAAGGCAGTTAAGTGAACAGCTTGATCAGACAGCTTTAAAGGAAAGGAAGCTGGAGCAGGTGGCAAATTGACCGACAACAGAGAAAAGACAGTGCTTACCTGGTGCAGGCTGCGGATGCTGGGAGTTGCCATCTGTGGCCAAGAAGAGCAGGGCCAAAAGGCTCCGACAAAGGTTCCCATGCATCTCCACGCAACTCTTGGGCTCGAGATCTTTGAAGTGGTGGCCACAAAAGCAGCCACACAGGTAGCCACAGGTGTAAAGAAGTCCTGGTAATCAGCAGACTTGTGATTAGTTCATGAGTTATCCGTGGTCTTCACTGTGTGACTATCCAAAGTGTACAGAAGTCTCCCAAAAGAGCGCAGCAAAGTAGTTTGAGAAACTGACGAGGCTGAAAAAGTGTCCTCCTCGCTGTGGTCTCCTGTGCTGTGCTCACTGGCAAAGCCGATCACTGGAGCAATTGCTCAAAGACGTGTCCTGCTCTGAGATGGTGCCATGGGTTAAGTGAGGCTGAAACGGGCAGACTGAGGCAGGAGGCTTGGGCCTTGTCTCCTCATTCATCCGACTAACGCGCAGCTCACTCGCCAACTCACTCCCTCCCCCCGCGCGCCTCTCCCTTCAGCCAGCAGGTGGCGCCTTGCATTGGGGCGCCCCCTCTCCGTTTCATTGGATTACCTGCAATAATATTCACAGCCAACATGATTATAACCTCTGATTGTGTTAATAAGTCAAGAGGTGAGCCCTGCCCCCTTGATTGCCATTCTGACAGCGTCTGGCCAGCCTGAGTTAGCCTGGAGTTGAGTTGCATCGAGTTGTGCAGCTGCTTTGCTTGCTCTGGCGGCCTGTGAAGTTGTGAATCTACTACAAGCCATGATGCAGCAGTGGAGTGGCATCCTGCAGGGGTGGCCAGTATGAGGCAAGTCTGTACTGCTCTCCGGCAAATGCACCTAATCCAGCAGAGGTGACAAACGGCCGACCAGGGACTGTGGCAAACTTTGTGCAATCGTCTGTACCCTGAGCGCCCTGCTAGAATCCATAAAACAGAGGCCCATGACCAAATAGATCCTGTCGGAATTAGCGCTGACAAAGGAGAAGAAAAAATCATTGCCAACTGGCCGTATTAAGCCAAGGGGAGATGTCTATTTCAGCTGCGGCAATTGCATTGTAGCACAGGGCCCTAGTAGATTCATCTCACACCAACAGACTCAGTAGCTAGCAGGCTGGATTTATTCACTTAAGGCCAGAGGTGCTAGTGTATTGTGCCCATCACTGGCATTAAGGAAAGACTGTGGGAGGCTATGCTGATGCAAACTGACTTAAGGCTGCAGGATGAGGCCATGAGCTTTAAGAAACTTCTCCAGCAGTGAGCACTTAGCACAAGTAGAAAGTAGACGGGGAAGTAGAGTGGAAAGTAGACAGGAAAGTAGTCTTGGAGATGTATCATTTGTTTACTGAGGCAATGCACCCAACCAGCATCCAGATGGCCAATTCTCACACCTAGTCCCAGAGGCAGGGTCAGCGCTCCCATGACCACAGATCTATAAATGGAATATTCAATAGAGAAGCAAACAAAACCTCTCACTCATGTTTATTTGATGAGCATCCTTCTAACCGATCTATGACTGCTACATTTTCAACCGTTTTGTCTTCTATTCAATAAAAACTTGGAAATGCTGACGGCAAAAAAGACCAACATTGGCACCTTCATATCTAATTCATTAAATATCATTTCATATCGCGTGTAATTGGATGAGTAATGCAAAAAACACAGCCCTGTGTGGTGTTTAAGGAGTAATGCATTTCTAATGGAATGTCTGATTATGAGAAAAAAAGAGGCGTTAGGCAGTGCCGGCTTTTGGGCTCAGCTCTTGAGATTCCCGCATCATTTTGCATCAATTTGCTGCCACTGATGCTGCTGCTGCCTATGATGCAGACTTACGCAATTGAGCCCTGTAAAATACGGATTTGTCATACAGCCATAATTTGCAATAATACGAAGCAGCCGAGATTACTGTAGCTTAGCATATATGAAACCTTAAATGTTTCCATGAAATTATTCTATTATACCATCATTATAAGCAAATCAGGGTGAATTTTGTCCTTAAAGGTACCCTCATAGATCTTGTTTCCTATTCTCATCGTTCTGATTAAATTTGTAGGTTATATTTTCGCCAACATAACAAATCTTGCAAGCAACGATAATAACACGTGATTTTAGTCGAGATTCACAATCTTAGTATCGCGTGACAATATCTCGAAGTTGTTTTCGTGAATGCTCATAAATTAGTCTTTGCTAATTCCAAGGATCATATGCCTGCATTGTGTGATGATTGTTGAAAATAACGTGCCTATTGACAAAAAGAGAATTAAAAGCAGAATTTTGAAAAGAAAGGAGTTGTATGAAACACCTTGCGGTTTCAGAGAGTGTGACACTCAAGGCTGCTGCAGTATCTGAGCTGTGCAAGCGCATACGAGGCTCATTCAATGTTGCCCTTCGCTGTCTGATATTCTATATTTGCCACATTTAGCTCAATTTCTTATAAAATCTGAAATCTAATTCCATAATAGGCCTTGGACAAACAGACAAGTTGTTGGAGGGTGATACTGTGTATTCTCCATTGTGGAATTTGTCTATAGGGGCGAGTCATACCAATAGAACAGGCCAGGACATTTTGCCAATATAAGAAGCTTTGGCTTCATATTCCATCTAGTCTATCCTCTTAGAGTAACCATATTCAAGACCATCTGTGTATGCAGATGGGAAAAGGAATACCACTGATGGCCGTTCGTCCTAAAAAGTTTCAACAAACTTGGTCAATGAAGTCCGGATTGATCTTCCGGATTGATCTTCCGGATTGATCTTGCGGAAGGTTGCTTTTCTGGAATCAAACAAGGAGATTGTCACCAGCTGATTGGAAGGGCCTTGTAGGTTGCTGGCCTGTCGTTTGGTTCACTGGGCAAAACTAGGTACAGTCTGATTGTAGACATGCCTTCTCTTGCTGAGACCCATACAAATCATGTTGGCTTCACGAATCTTGACAACTAACCATGCTTCACCTTCTCCTGTTGCCCATTTATTCCACAAATTTTGCCCATAAACGATATCATCTCTGGGCTGGAGAGCCATTTGTTTGGGGCAGCGATCCCACTGAATCTTGTCCTGGAGTTGTTTTAAACCAGAGAGGAGAGAAAGAGTTTGTAGAGAAGGATTCTAGCCATATAGCTTCAGTCAGCTTGTGTCATCTATAGACATATACTATGTCATATATAGGCCCTATATAGCTACTATATGCAGGAATATAGCAACTTCACTATGCATACATCTGGCCATAAAGATTCAGCCCTGCCTGCAGTGGTTACAAATGGATTAGTTGCCCAGGATCACAGGTAATCAGTTTGCCAAGGCAACAGTAAACAAGACGGTAAGGGAGGAGTGACGGTGAGGAGTGACGGTGAGTACTGGGCATTCAATTTATTCTGGGTGGACATCTCAATTCTTCGCACACAAAAGGCTGCAGAGGGAAGAGGTTAGCAAGCGTTTCAAGCAGAATCTACGACAACAAAGCTGAGGTCCGGATGATAGATGAGACAGGCTGGGGATGGAGAAATTACTGGAGATAACTGGGAGGCTGCTTCATGAGATGACCAATAATCCCATCAAGGATGCTGAGCCAATCTCGGGCTTTGTAGTGGGGCGGGCAGCCCTGACAGGACATTAACGCTACAACATGGAACAGGCAGAGTAATGATGGACGCCGGGCCTGAATTAAAAGAGATACGGTCCGACCATTGCAACTCCATCGCCCGCTTCTGCTGTGGCACTTGCTGTCGTTCGTGTTGGTTCATGATGCTAATGATGCAATGTCTATTTACTTGCCTCTTTGAATATGTGATAATTGGCAGGGCGCCCTTGGAGAGATCCTTCTAAAATTCAACTCAAAGAAACAAAACGTGTAGAAACGGAAGCACAGAAAAAGTACAACAAGACACAAAGGAAGGATGCTCTTTCTTGAATATTCTTCATAAAAACTAACCAGCCTGCTCTGCAGATCCATAGCTGCACTTATAAGATTTCTTAACAAGTTCCCTTTGGGTTGTAAAATATGGTGTACGTAGGATGGTAATGCATAAGATAACAGTTCTGGGGAGAAATGTGGCTGTTAACATTTTGAATATGAAATTGATAGTCTTCCCCATGGCAATTACTAGATCAAAGAATTCCATATTGATATTCTTGGAGACATTTATTCTGTATCTAGATGGTCTGCAATATGCAGTGCATGAGCTGATTTACGATATGATTTATCAATTGCAATGGGTATCTTATTTTCCATGGATAATGTGGATTTGGTAAATCGGTGCAACTGCATACTGTCTGCAGAGGTCCATTGGTTGCTGTTCACAGTGACCAAATAGGACACAGAAGCAATTCAGATGCAGTTCAGCTGACATCTCAAATAAGAGACACAAATTGTGTGGTGTGGGGCAAAGCAAAGCAGCAGGCCTGCTTGATGTGGTTGCAGAAGCTGGGTTGTTTCATCACCAGGGATGGAGATGCTTGTAAGGCTAATTGCAGGGGAGGCATTGACGCCCTCAAAAGGGCCTTGGAGTGCACGTATCTCCTGTCCCTGTATCATCTCCCTGGATCATCATCCCCTGTATCAGCCAGCTGCCTCGTGATGTGGGATTCTGCAGCATTTCTCTTCTGTTTGTCCTTCACAATCACAGATGGAGAAAAGTAAATAGCTCGTGTTGGGGCTTCATAATGACTTGAACAAAGCTTGAAATTGGAAATGATGGCAATTTAATTTGTTTCCTTTCAATGAAGAATTTAAGAGACTTTGTAGTCTGGCTGGAGCAAGAAACAGCAAGTGATGCATTGAATTCTCTTTGACCTCTCCTCCAATCCTCACTCTTTCTAATTACTTCAGACGAAAATGATTGCACTTTCTTCTTACATTGCATGGTGCTTACTTTTCCACCGAATACATCTTCCTCAAGCAAAAACTCCTGTCAAATTCACTCACGTCTGTAGGACTAGACAGCGCGACAGAATATTACATTTGCTCACAGTAAATGCATTATCGGTTTAAGTTTCCCAATCTGCTTGATGTATTGGGAGATGTGGAGAGGAGTCCTTTTTTCTTTTTTACTTCTTTGTATCATAGGAATCGGTACAAAGATGTTTTGATACACAGTCTGAAAAATTTATGATGCTGCCGATAATCATAAACATCTCCGTATACCGAGGCATATATAGCAACCTGAAGACAGGTAGTTTTGCATTGAAGCTGACCTCCCATGGATTAGCCGAAGAGACAGCAAATGAAGCGAGATGATTTCTTGGAAGAAAGAGCCTGAACGGAAGTAATTAAAGCTGTGCTGTCTGTCCAATGCTATGTAGAGAGAGGGTTGGCCATCATTAATGGCATTCCATTCCGCCACACCTAGTTACTTCGGACATCTTAAGATCACATCTCAAAGGCCAGGATCAATAGGAGGCTGGAGGCACTTGTAATTCGCTCAGGTCAAATGCATTTGCCTCGATGTGCAGTGAATGCTGCGGTGCCACATCTCTCTGATATATACTCCCTTCCCCATACAGTCCTGGCTTTATTGACGCATCAGAGAGGAAGTCCTGGTGGCATATATCGCACAGGGTTGAGCTGAAGCTTTTCTGGCCGAGATAGATTACAAGCGAAGGGTCCGGGAGACTCTATCCATCACAGCTGTGAATTTTGCATAACCTTAATACAGAGCATTGAGGGCAGAACGAGCCAGCGGGGAGAACATAAACAAAGAGTGTTTGATATTCTCTTGGTCGGTTTGCCAAGGGCGCCTCCCAAGGGCCAGCCAGGGCACACAGCACAGCCATGTCGTTCTTGCTAAATCGCCAAATGGTCCCAAGGGCGCCGACCAAGACAAGCAGACTACTGGGCCAAACTCGGGGATTGCAGTTGCTCCAAACTAGGACCCATTGCAGGTGATATATATAGGCCAGGCTCAGATTGAGCCAACTCATCTCTAAATAGCATCTCGCAATTAGTCTAATAGCTCAGCATGTAGCTGTGAAACACCCCGAACACTAACATGGCTCGGCAATGGGACTAGCTTAATGTTCCAGTGCTTGTTCCAGGGGATGTTTTGGTTGATGTTACAGTTGATGTTTCCATTCTCCTGCCGCCACTTCCCAAGCCACCATGCCCCAGCGGGCTTCGTCAGACCATCAGAACGCGGCTCATTCCGAAACAATTTGATATGCGCTTTTTGAAAGCACTGCTGACATCCCATTTGCCATGGCAACCGTTTTATCAAATGGACCCCATCGTGTTTTCCTAGCAATTCTCCGCCAACTGTTAAATTTCAAACGACATTTTGTCTCTCAGCCCTCGCCACCAAAGGCAAACACATCTTGTTTTTCACATTTAAATAACGATCTTTTTGTCTCTTGGCTGCCTTAACGCCAGGCTGCGCTGATTCTGCCCCTAAGTGAATTAAATGATCGAGTGTCACACGAACATAATAGTTTTATTCCATTAGGTCCCTGTTTCTGATTTGTTCTTGAAATACAATACAACTTGTCACCGTATAAAACTATTGGGTTGCGAGACAACCGCCAGTTTCACAACGAGATGAACGAACATGCATTCCATTGTGCGAATTGTTCTCGGGATTAATAGTAAATGTTAATTGGCAAAACTCAATTGTAGTAGCAGGGAGGGGAAATGTCAACAGCGAGCAGCTAATATGCTGCAAGATGTTGCCTTGATGACCTTTGCATTTTCTTTGGATTTTCTGAATCGAGACCATTTGTTGCGGGCTAATTATCCTCACAGTGATCTTCGCTGATTAAATGCGTAATTTGATTGCATTTTGAATCATGAGCTGTTGGCCGCGTAGTTATTAAGACAGGACACGAAGCAACATCCTTTTGGGGACAGCTGCCGGTGGATGAATCTTCCTTTCAAGGATTGATTGTTGGAGGGACGTTTCTTGAGCAACATATCACCTGACAGTCTCACGACAAGGCGTGAAAGAAGTTCAAAGAACACGTGACCTTTCGACATTCACGTGACCTTCTTTGACCTTCTCTTGACCTTCGAAGGGGTCACCGGAACACACAGGAAGTGGGCATATCCTGTCTCATCGGAGGCTTCGGCTCAGAACACCAGGCAGGTGCATTGGGCCTAACCGTGACACATAAAAGGATCTCAAGCTGCCTCGACCTTCTCATGACTTAATAAACAGGCTTAGTCCAAGTCGTTGCTGGCATCATGCCCTCCGCGGGCTCCCTCCCCACTGGTCCCCAGACACCCAATCTCATAAAGCAGGCTGGCATGACACACTGCAGCATATTGCTGAATCGCTCTTCTTTATAAGCTATAGCGATGCAGTCTGTTCCTCAATGCCATCATTGGGCCCATATGGCTCGTGTTACTACATTCGAATAGCCAGGATACAGACCTCCGATATGACTTCTTGGCCAGCCTGCTTTTTCTATAATGCAAATTCCATATTAATCCTGGGCTGAGATTAATGCAGTGTAGCTGGGAGGGCTGGCTCCATAGCTGCAGGGTGTGGGTTCTTTGTGGAGCTGATGGACATCTCAACAAAGGCAGGCCAGTGTCACTGCTGCTTCATGCTGTATATCATAACAGAGGTGGGTTCGGCCCATGTCGGGATGGTTATGAAATATGCATGCTGCGGCGGGAGCACAAGTCGAGGGTCAGCCAGGATGAGGCAGTGTCACTGCTCTTTTTTCAGAATCTGTGGGAAGATGCGGATAGAAAACAGATGGAGGGGGTTGCCGAGGCAGGCCATTGATCAAGGGTCAACAATAGCTGCTTGCGCTGGTTTTGGCACTGGCTGAGCCCAGGCAGGTAGCCTTCGATCGTAGCATGGTCTGCACACAAGTCAGGGGGCAAGGGACCCTTAGTCATGCCAGAGCCACAGCAGGCCATGCCAGGGCCATAGCAGGGCCATGGCAGAGTCATGCCAGGGCCATGTGTGGCTGTCTGCGCTGACACTTTAGACAGCAAAGTGGCTCTGCAGCACTCATTTGCCTGTCTGCTCTCTGTAATTGCCTTAAGTTGGTTTCCATTGATTTGCGATATCAAACGGATAGAGCAATTGACTGCAATTCTCCACGGACAATGCTCATGTAGCCCGTCTCCCGCACAGCCCCTGCAGCTTAATGAGATCCTGTGGAGTGAGGGTTCACTGCTTGTGGCCGGCAGGGTGTGCTCGACTTGAAGGAAGGTTGCAGAAGCCGCCAGAAAGAGATTGGACATGCTTCGTAGCTGCATGGCAGGTTTGATTTGGTGGAAGCAATGATTAAGTGCAGCAGAGGTAGTGAGTGACTCATGACATTGATAGATGCTATCTCAAGATAGATTGGCAGACCATACAGCACGAAACAATAACATTGATAAGGCAGTCATTGGGGCAATCACGAGGTCCGAATGTCAGCACCATCAACTGCAATAACAGCATTAAATACTTTTGTTCAAAGCTTTGAAAACACAGGTAAACAAAAGACCAACTGTCGGACAAGCGCTCATGCAACATTTACATTATGCTCTGGGAGAGGGATGCTGTGATATTAGGTGGGGGCAGAGGTGCTCTATTGGATAGCCTCCCCAGGGCAGAGAATGAAAACAATCCGTCCGGGTGTCATGGTTTGAGTGTCATAGCTCTGGGTGTCCCCCAGTGTCATCGTTGCGGTCATTTGCTTAGGCCACAGAGGCTCGTGTCCCAAGGAGGCTCGTGTCCTATATGCAGCCAGCCAGGACACAAAGCTGCGTGTGCATTGGCCGCCACAGAGGACACAGAGAGGAGCAGGCGCCACAGCTGACCACGGCTTGACCACTGCCGCCCTGAGGGGACATGGGAGGGGGACAAACCATTCATCTTGGTAACATTAGATTAGACAGGACAATCTGTGGATAACTGTGATCCATAATAGCGCCACACCGTCAAGCCCGGAAATTGTTGTTGCTGCAAAATGATGGCGGAGATATCCCTCTGCCAAACAAGAATCGTGCAGGTTTATGATTTCTTATATATCAGTGTCCCCCTGCAGGCTGTGTATCATTCTGGGTCTGCATGCATAGATTGAAAGTGCATGTAATGCAGAATATATCCCTGATCATGACATGAACTTATATATAGGCAATGTTTCCCTGAACTGGCAGCTGTTTCGAAAACCTCTCACGCACAGTAAATTCCATGCACTCACGCGTCACCCCATCCGGGACTCAGGTGATGTCAACCTGGCGACAGGGAGGACACAAAACGCACGTACTACGTCATGGTGACGTCATGAAGACGCCAGAGGAACACCAGAAGGGCATAAAGCGCATGAGGGAGGGTCGGAAGTGAGACCACGCACTGAAAAAAAAAAATTAGTTTATCGGTCTAACTTCGGTTAGACGTCTAACCGCAATGTCTAAGGCTGAGGGAAATGTCTAAGACAGTTAGTCCTCATGACTAACCCATTAGCCATTTTGGATTTTCATAGGATGTCCAAGGCCATGAAAAAAGTCTAAGGGGGTTAGTCCTCATGACTAACCAGGTTAGTCATTATGACTAACATTAGACCATTTGATCATGTGACCAAAAACGTTCCATCCAGATGAGACTGGCAGCCATGATTGTTGGATTTTTGAGGTAAGTAAAACATTTGTAATCCACTTCAATCCTTGTCATCCTGACTTATTCTTGTCAATCATGCAGTGCTGGTCGAGGCTTAATATTCAAGGATCACTAATTTTGAAAGATTGTGACAATGTGGAGCATATATTTTGAGAAAAGCGAATAATCGTTGGGAAAGGGCAGATCAACAAAAGCTGAGATCAATGTCAACATTCAAGTGTGCAATATTTTTAAATTGGAGGGGCTCTGTGCTCAATACCATTGCCATTGGATTCTTTTTTGCTTAATAGAAAGGATTCATTTAAGAGGAAGGACTTATTTCCGAATTTAGGGTGGGTGGGGGCTCAAACTTAATGAGACTGGCAGCAATGTCTAAGGCTATGAAAAATGTCTAACAGAGTTAGTCATCATGGCTAATCCATTAGCCATTTTGGATAAAATACAATGTACAGGCCACAATAAATGTCTAACGCAATTACACAAATGTCTAATGCTGGTCCTCATGACTAACTAGGTTAGTCATCTTGTCTAAGATATTAGACCGTTTCTCTAAGATATTAGACCTAAATTCTCCCTTTTTGTGACTGGCTGACTACATGTTTGCAAGTCTGAAAATGATCTGGAAGTTTGGCGGCCGACAAGATGATAGTTGTAGGGGAAGTCATTGATTTTACCCCCATAGACAAATGTTTTATTTACAGGAAACAATGACAAACAATTATTTTGATCGTGAGGAGAAATGCATTTTTTAACACAATTTAAAAAAGTGTATCCAAGCTACAGGTGGAAATCAAAATTTTCATATGTTCAAGAAACATTTTCCATGTGTCAAGTAGCGAACAATTTTCTTTTTTCACTCTAAATCCATTCCCTCCACTCTGAAAATGATCATTTGGTTGACCCCCTTATTGCTTCAGAGAGTAATCTTAATTTACATAAGAAAATTTACAAAAGAAAAATTGTAAGAATTCACTTAAATATTTAAATTTAAAAACTTCAAACTATCATTTAACTTAATTGTATATTATTAATACATTAATTATTGATTGCCTCATGACAGGATACACCCCCACCCTACGGGGTAACACTAACATAAGAAAACGTTATTAGGGTAATTTCGGGGGGGGGAGGGGAAGGTGGGGGAATTGGCGGATAGCAGCAGGTTATGCGGGGAAAATGGGGGCAAGTGGGGGGAAGCGGGGGCAAGAGGGGGTAAGTTGGGGCAAGTGGGGGCTAGTGGGAGGCAAGTGGGGGTAAGTAGGGGCAGGTGGGGACTAGCAGGAGGCAAGTGGGGGCAAGCGGGGAAAGTCGTTGCTAGCAAGTGGGGGCAAGTTGGAAAAAGTCGGGGCTAACAGGTGGCAACTTTGGGTAAGTTGGGGGAAAAGGGGGTAAGTGGGGGCAAGCAAGGGGTAAGTTGGGGCAAGTGGGGGCTAGCGAGAGGCAAATGGGGGCAAGCGGGGGGGTAAGCGGGGACTAGCGGGAGGTAAGTGGGGACAAGTGGGGGGTAATCGGGACAAGTGGGCAGTAGCGGGTGGCAACTGGGGGTAAATTGGGGGAAAAGGTGGTAAGTTTGGGCAGGTGGGGGCTAGCAGGAGGCAAGTGGGGGCAAGCGGGGCAAGTCGGGGCTAGCAGGTGGCAACTTGGGGTAAGTTAGGGCCAGTGGGGGTAAGCAGGGGGTATGTGTGTAAGCGAGGGGTAGGCGGGGGCTAGCAGGAGGTAAGTGGGGGCAAGTGGGGGTTAAGCGGGGGCAAGTGGGGGCTAGCAGTTGGCAAGAGGGGGTAAGTGGCAGGAAAAGGGGGGAAGCAGGAGCAAGTGGGGGGTAAAATGGGGGGTAACTGATATTGTAGGAATAACAAAAGGGAGCGTGGGGTGTATCCTATCATGAAGCCTTATTAAACATTACTAGCATAACACCCGTTAAGACATGCATTTGAGGGGATGGGGAAAATAAGCGTGTTCTGCAATGGTCTATACTTAGATTATGAGGAAACATCACTTCAGCTTCTGTGACTGTAATTTGAACATCAGACCCGGCTAAAGACATTGTAGAGACTGCAGAAAGTCAGCTTGCAAGTTTTCATAACTGGGCAATCAGTAGTTTTGTTGGAGTAGTGTAAGGGCTCTGTGAATTAATAGTATGATTAATAGTATGATAAAGGTAAATTTCTTATTATTTTCAGATTGTCCCGCGAGCGAGTTTTGTGCAAGCTAAAGCTTAACCCTCAAGTTAGTAACAGTGTACTGCGGGAAGACTGCATGCTTGAATTGGCAATCTCAGCAATCTGTGACACACCTTCACAAAAATTTAACCCTGTCATTGATGAAAAGAAATCCTATGCTGAAATTGGACTCAGGTGAACTATTTCACATAATGAAATTACGATTATCCACCACTTAAGGATATTTCACAGATTCATTAACTTTTGAAGAAATTCAAAGTGGTCGCCATCATTTACTGAATAGTCTACTTTGACCTTGGTTAGTCATTTACTTTTAGGAAATTTGGTATAGGTATTTGTTTTTGGCTGGGGTCATCCAGATATGAAGATAACCAAAGGTGCTCCAAATTGGCAGCCTCATACTTATTATTACTCAATATCTTAAGTATGGCTTTTTTTATATTTTTCAGACTGGTGCACACAAGTTATGAACCAATGATGAATAAAAGAAGCATGAACATTGAACAATGATGGACATTGTAATATAAACATCTTGACCACACTTGATCCCGGTTACACATGTTTGAAAATTGTACAGAACTGTGAGAGAACTGGATAAGGTGAGTTTCATATGTTTTCTAATGGAAATTCGTTTCCACTCATGTCGCAGTCACATGTGCTCATATTAAATGAATTACTGGATCAAAAATCTTTCTTTAATTTTTCAGTTTATGGGGAAGAACAGCAGGCCAGACCCTGAGTGGACCAATTTAATCTATAAATAATCTTCAAATTTGGAACCTCTTCATTGAAACTACAAAAAGGAGGCAAACGTACCTTGAAAATGGGTGTAGTAAAGAATGTCATATTGGTATGGATAATTGGATTGACGCCTCAGATGAGAGCAAGCTTGGATGGCCTTGGCCTACTTTTCAAAGTCGCAAGGATCAAAAATTGGAAAAATAGTGTGAGCAAGGTAATTCATTAATGCATGATGTGAGGAATTCCCTATCAGAATATCAGCTTCTGAGGTAACTTGGCCTACTTTCAATTTCACATGGTCAAAAAAGACTGATGAACTCTAGGAGTCATTGTTGCCATAATATTATTTGCTTAAATTTTTGACCATTTCAACTCCAGTTTCTTAGTAATTCTGTACATCTCTTTATTTTCAATATTATAATTAATAGCAAGCATAGGCATAAGCCTATTTCTCAAGTACTGGTCATTGACATTTGGGTGACATGCAGTTTTTCTCATGTTGAATTCCAGGTTTTTATAATGATTTATTTATAGTCTCTCATCACCCTCAACTACTGTCATCTCTTCCCATCTGCTCCTGCCAACTCCTCTTACCAACATAATTTTCCAAACCCCTGATCCAACTCCTCCCATCGGTGACTGTCCTCTCCTCCAGTTATCTCATCTTCCCATCTTATTCCATCATTTCCTGCTGTCATTTCAAACTCCCATTTCCTCCTATCAAATTGTTCCATCTCCCCGCATCCCCTGAAGTCATCTTCCTAAGTCATCTCCGCCGTCTTGTGCAGTCATCTTCGGTTCTGCTTCATAAATCTCTTCATCCCATCTCCTCCTCCATCGCAGGCTCCCATTTCCTCCTTTATCATCCCCATTCCTCCTATCTACTTTCTCCTCCTATATCCTCCCCACTTCCTCCTCCTATCTATTTCTGTCATCTCCTCCTCCCATCTCCACCTGTCATCTCCTGCAATCTGCTCTCTTCATCCCATCTCTTCCTCCATCTCTTTTCCCCATCCTTTCCAACAGTATCATCTTCACTTCCCATTTTCTCCCATACCCTTTTGTCATCTTCCCCTTGTCATATCCTCCAGTCATCTCCTCCTATCCGCTCTTCCAATTTCTTCATCCCATCTCCTCCTATCATCTCCACCTGTCATCTCCTCCAGACTCATTAAGTCACCTCCTCCGCCACATCCTCCCATCACTTCAAGTCATCTCCTACAGTCAGCTCCTCCCCATCTCCACCTCTCTCAGCTCCTCCCCATCTCCACCTCCCATCTTCTTCTCCAATCAACCCTTCCATCTCCTCTCATCTCCTCCTCTCATCTGCTCCACCCATCTCCTCCTCCAATCTCCTCCTCCCCTTTCCTCCACCAACATCCTCCTATCTCCTCCCATCTCCTCCTCTTATGTCCTACTCACATCTCCGTCTCCCATCTCCTCCTCCAATCTCCTCCTCCCATCTCCTCCTCCCCTTTCCTACACCAATATCCTCCTATCTCCTCCCATCTCCTCCTCCTATATCCTCCTCCCATCTCCTCCTCCCATCTCCTGCTCCTACCTCCTCCTCCCATCTCCTACTCCCATCTCCTTCTTCCATCTCCTCCTCCCATCTTCCGCCTCCCATCTCCTCCTCCCATCTCCTCCTTCCATCTCCTCCAACAATCTCCTCCAATCTCCTCAAATATCCTCCCATCTCCTCATCCCGTCTCATGCCCATCTCATGCCAACCCCCTTGCCATCTCATTTCTTCTCCCATCTCCTCCCATCTCCTCCCATCTCTTCTCCAATCTCCTTCTCCCATCTCCTCCCATTTCTTCTCCAATCTCCTTCTCCCCATCTCCTCCACCAGTCTCCTCCTCCTATATCCTCCTCCCATCTCTCCCATCTCCTTCTCCCATCTCCTCATCCAATTTCCTCCTCCCATCTCCTCCTCCCATCTCCTCCTTTCATCTCCTCCTTCCATATCCTTCCACAATCTCCTCCAATCTCAAATATTCTCAAATATCCTCCTATCTCCTCCTCCCATCTCATGCCCATCTCATGCCAACCCCCTTGCCGTCTCATTGCTTCTCCAATCTCCTTCTCCCACCTCCCATCTCTTCTCCAATCTCCTTCTCCCATCTCCTCCCATGTCTTCTCCATCTCCTCTTCCCATCTCCTCCACCAGTCTCCTCCTTCTATCTCCTCTTCCCATCTCCTCCTCCTATATCCTCCTCCCATCTCCTCCTCCTATATCCTCATCCCATCTCCTCCCATTTCCTCTTCCCCTCTCCTCACCCATCTCCTCCTCAAATCTTCTTCCATCTCCTCCAATCTCCTCCTATCTCCTCCTCCAATCTCCTCATCCTGTCTCTAACTACTATCTCCTCCTCCCATCTCCTTCTCCCGTGTCTTTCCTCATCCCCTCCCATCTCGTCCTCCGATCCCCTCCTATCTCCTCTTCCCATCCCTGCTCATCTCCTTTCAATCTCCTCCTCCTATCTAAAACTCCTATGTCCTCTCTCCTACAACAATCATATCTCCTTCTCCAATCTCTTCTCCAATCTCGTCCCATCTCCTCCTCCCATCTCCTCCACCCATCTCCTCCTTCCATCTCCTCTCACAATCTCATCCAATCTCCTCAAATATCCTCCTATATCTCCTCCTCCCATCTCATGCCCATCTCATGCCTACCCCTTTGCCATCTCATTTCTTCTCCAATTTCCCTCTCCCATCTCCTCCAATCTCTTCTCATATCTCCTTCTCCAATCTCTTCTCCAATCTCCTCCCATTTTCACTTCCCCTCTCCTCCACCAATCTCCTCCTTCTATCTCTTCCTCCCATCTCCTCCTCCCCTCTCCTCCCGTCTCTTCCTCCTATATCCTCCTCTCATCTCCTCCTATATCCTCCCATCTCCTCCTCCCATCTCCTCCCATCTCCTCCTTCCATCTCCTCCCATAATCTAATCCAATCTCAAATATCCTCAAATATCCTCCTATCTCCTCCTCCCATCTCATGCCCATCTCATGCCAACCCCCTTGCCGTCTCATTTCTTCTCCAATCTCCTTCTCCCATCCCCTCCCATCTCTTCTCCAATCTCCTTCTCCCATCTCTTCTTCCCATCTCCTCCACCAGTCTTCTCCTTCTATCTCCTCTTCCTATCTCCTCTTCCTATCTCCTCCTCCTATATCCTCCTCCCATTTCCTCTTCCCCTCTCCTCCACCAATCTCCTCCTCCCATCTCCTCCTCCCCTCTCCTCCACCAATCTCCTCCTTCTATCTCCTCCTCCCATCTTCTCCTATATCCTCATCCCATCTCCTCCTCCCATCTCCTCCTATATCATCCTCCTATCTCCTCCCACAATCTCCTACAATCTCCTCAAATATCCTCCTACCTCCTCCTCCCCTCTCATGCCCATGTCATGCCCATCTCATGCCAACCCCCTTCCCATCTCATTTCTTCTCCAATCTCCTCCCATCTCCTCCCATCTCTTTTCCAATCTCCTTCTCCCATCTCCTCCACCAGTCTCCTCCTCCTATATCCTCCTCCCATCTCTCCCATCTCCTTCTCCCATCTCCTCATCCAATTTCCTCCTCCCATCTCCTCCTCCCATCTCCTCCTTTCATCTCCTCCTTCCATATCCTTCCACAATCTCCTCCAATCTCAAATATTCTCAAATATCCTCCTATCTCCTCCTCCCATCTCATGCCCATCTCATGCCAACCCCCTTGCCGTCTCATTTCTTCTCCAATCTCCTTCTCCCACCTCCCATCTCTTCTCCAATCTCCTTCTCCCATCTCCTCCCATGTCTTCTCCATCTCCTCCACCAGTCTCCTCCTTCTATCTCCTCTTCCCATCTCCTCCTCCTATATCCTCCTCCCATCTCCTCCTTCTATCTCCTCCTCCCATCTCCTCCTCCCATCTCCTCCACCAATCTCCTCCTTCTATCTCCTCCTCCCATCTCCTCCTATATTCCTCATCCCATCTCCTTCTCCCATCTCCTCCTATATCATCCTCCCATCTCCTCCCACAATCTCCTGCAATCTCCTGCAATCTCCTCAAATATCCTCCTATCTCCTCCTCCCATCTCATGCCCATGTCATGCCCATCTCATGCCAACCCCCTTCACATCTCATTTCTTCTCCAATCTCCTCCCATCTCTTCTCCAATCTCCTTCTCCCATCTCCTCTTACCATCTACTCCACCAGTCTCCTCCTCCTATATCCTCCTCCCATCACTCCCATCTCCTCCTCCCATCTCCTCATCCCATTTCCTCTTCCCCTCTCCTCCACCAATGTCCTCCTTCTATCTCCTCCTGCCATCTCCTCCTGCCATCTCCTCCTGCCATCTCCGCCTGCCATCTCTTCCTCCCATCTCCTCTTACCATCTCCTCTTCTCATCTCCTCTTCCCATCTCCTCCACCAATCTCCCCTTCCCATCTCCTCCACCAATCTCCTCCTTCTATCTCCTCCTCCCATCTCCTCCCATCTCCTCCTCCCGTCTCCTCCTCCTAAATCCTCCTCCCATCTCCTCCTCCCGTCTCCTCCTCCTAAATCCTCCTCCCATCTCCTCCTCCCATCTCCTCCTTCCATCTCCTCCCACAATCTTCTCCTCCAATCTTCTCAAATCTCCTCCTATCTCTCTCCTCCCATCTCTTCCAGTCATCGCCTCCCAATTCTCCCCTCTCCTCTTCCATCTCCTCCTGACTCATTGATTTGTCTCCTCCCATTTCCCCCAAGTCTTCTCCTGTCCCATCTCCAACAGTCATCTCCCATATCCTCCCCCATATCCTCCCCAGTATCCTCCCCCATATTCTCCCCCATCTCCTCTCATCTCATTGCGTCTTCTCCTCTGTCATCTCCTCCCATCAAAATTTTTGAACATGCAGCCTGAATATTTGGATGAATGTTAAGTATGATGTATATGATATATATAATATAAATAATAAGGATAAATTGTATCTGTACACCTGTTGTCATGAACAGTTTTTGAAATGCTACAAAATTAAACATGAAATAATGTGGAACTGTAGAAAATGTGATGTGCAATTATTAATTATCTTTAAGTAACTGCTTAAATGCTTCAAATATAGGTTTTGTGTTAGTATGTGCATTTTAATCTTGTGTGGTTCGATGTTTTTCTTGTAATATTTTGCCTATTTGTTGTTATCTCTCCAATGGAAATCAAATCAAAACTAAATAATTAAATGGTATTCTTATTGCAAATAATGTGATTTGTATTTCTATTTTGTAAAATGGTTGTATTTTATGTCATTTACTGGAAGAGTACATCACCATAACTGAGTATTACATGTACCTCGTGAGCTGTCCAGTGTCCACTCGGATTGTCCAAATGGCCAAGGGACTGACTACCTTGTTGGAAAATAGCTATTGCGGTTAAGCAATGTGGACAGGTTCCGTGACAAGAAAAGGCTAAGAAGTTAGACGTTTGTTGACCAAAGTGACTAAGAGGTTAGACAATTGAACAAAGCCTGTGAGAATAAAAGGATAAGAAGTTAGACATTTGTTGACCAAAATGGCTAAGGGGTTAGACAATTGAACAAAGCCTGCGAGAATAAAAGGCTAAGAAGTTAGACATTCGTTGACCAAAATGGCTAAGAAGTTAGCTATTTGTTGTCTAAAATGGCTAAGGGGGTTAGTCAATTGAACAAGGCCTGTGACAAAAAAAAGGCTAAGAAGTTAGACATTTGTTGCTAAAATGTCTAAGGCTGACTAACTTGTTGGTACAAAAAGACTATAGGGGGTTAGACATTATAGACACAGTCAATTGACTGACATGTTAGTCACTTTTGTCTAACATCTTAGACCGAATTTTTTTCAGTGCGGCTAGTTTTACAACTCTCTCAGCAAATCGAAGCATGGCTTGTATAGCCAGAGTGGCAGTATATTTTGAGGGAAGACCACTACACTTGCCATCTTTGCAGATAATCAGAGGGCAGGGTGCTTGGCCCTTCTGTCCGGATTACTCATTATGAGCCTAAAATGCCCCCCGAAGCCCCCATCAGGCGCTCTGAGCAATGGTCGCTCGTCAAGGTGCGATAAAAGACGACCGGGCGACAGGCCAATCAGTGTAAATCTACCTCCCTCGGAGTTTAGGGCGCCCAGCTACAGGCGAACCTACAAGCAAAACTACAAGCAAAATACAAGCCCAACTACAAGCAGAAATGGAAGCAGGGAGACACCAGCCAACACGTGACAGCGTGATGGTCCTTTGCCATGAGAACAACACATAGAAGACCACAGTTTCCAGTGGAGGGTACCCGTTTTACCCTCACTAAATCACCCTCCTTTGGAAAGAACCTTAAACCCAGCACAAAACACGCCTCTGTTCCATCGCCAAATTGTCGAATTACTCTATGAGGGAATTTGTTGAACTCCATTAAATCGTGAACCAGTTTGAGCAACAAAGTGCAAGATGTTTTCTTAACACGAAAGGTGCATCGCAGAGAGCACACCTTCACCAAATAGGTCTTTATTGAAACAGTCTTTCAAGTCTTACAAAAATACGTATCTCATATTATATACAATCTCATTCATTTGAATACATCATCAATCGTACAAGGCAGAGCTTTATACAAAGAATAAATAGCAATAGCATACAGATTCAGTATGATAAGTTAAATAAATTAATAAAACATAATTATGTCATCATCATTATTATCCATAACAAAAAGTCATGCCTAATAAATAATTATGGTAAAGCTTCCACACTGTCACTCTCATTCAATCAGTAACTGTTCACAATAAATTGATTGGTCCTCTTTCACGAATGCTTGACAACATGGTTCCAATGGACACATCCACAATGGACTAGCACAATGGACGCGAAGGCAGGCAACACCACGGCACCATCCACGGCACCAAGCACACATGGCTATACAACGGACCGGGCATCACAGTTCCCAGGGGCCAAGTTTCCCGCCACGATAGACATGCTGATGGTGCAGATGCATTAGACAAATGACACATCCACTCAGGCGTGCACACTGACATCGCCACCGATTAATTCCCATTTATTCCATTCAATGGCATTGTACACATCATAAACAGACAGGAAGGGGGGGGGGGGATAGTTTATCTGGGGGGAGCCGGAAGTGGGTAATTCCGAGCACTGTTTTCAGGTATAGGACATGGGTCCCCCTGGTGACAAACTGTAGGGTCCAACTCAAAGTACTGCACATCCCTTCGGTCGAACTTGGGGCTTTCGTATATATGATCCACGTGGCCGTAGCCGAAGCCGAACTTATTAGGTTCATCCCTAGGCCTCACAGTGTTAGAAGGGTAATCCATGTCAATTGGGCTCCTGGCCTGAGCATGTCTTTGTAACTGCCACGTGCGGAAATAGTCATTCTCATTTGCTGTGTAGGGGTCGGGCATGCCCTGGGTATTGTGGGACATGACCCGCGGATCGCCTTTGCGGCCCTCGGCATAATATATGCTGCCCTCCTCGTACTTGCGCTGAGCCAGACGGATCATATTTTCCCGCCGTCTGCAAAGAGAAATTTCAAGTTCAATTAAAGTGAGAAAAGCAACAAGCAGCTCATTAGGGACAAAGGCATTTGTCAGTGAGACGTAAGAGAGTCAAGGGGGTTGAGAGAAATACAAAAACCAACAAAGGACAATTTAGCACACCTCGGGGAAGAGGCAAAAATTGTAGACAATGATTCATCTGCCTCATAGGCACATAGGCTGGGGCTGTCACTGATACAACTTGTTCTGCCTCATTTTTTTTTGTAATGGAGCCTTACAAACCGAGAAAATCCAATTCTCTTCATAATTACTGGCATGTTATCCTCTAGAACGTGATGTTCTGATCATCAAGTTCTTGTTTAGATCTGAGACTGAAGCTCTAAAAACACTTTTGGAACGTGTGTTATGAAAAACCAGCCTACTTATTTTACCGCAGCTTTTAGTTTATTGGGGTTATTATAATCATATTCGGATCCAATTAACAGCATGAATTTTGTTGAATAAAAACAACAGGCCCCAGGGATTTCAAGGAGAGCTTCAGTCGCCTCTTTCAGGTATTCCGAGCCGTTCTGATTAGCATTGTTTCCAGGGCCGACCAGATACGGACTTAGCCGAAGGTTGTCGATGAAAACCGAGCAGTCCCGAGGGCGCCTAGTCAGAGCAGCTAATCACCCTGGGCTAATCCGCTACTCTGATGAGATTGGCAATTTGCTTCTCCCTAGCTGCTCCCTTTCTAGCAGTTCCTAACTCTTTCCTAACTCCCCCCCCCCCAGCCCCTGTCCTTACTCTTCTTCCCTCCACTCCCATGTTCACGACTGCAGCCGAAATAAAGAGGAGATATCGTGACACCTTCGCAGTCTGACTCAGGCCGAATGAGTCTATGTGGCGGTGACAGTCCTATGCGCTCAGTAACTACAGTAGATAAACCACTGCTTTCCTATAAAACATATGGCTACACCTGTGAAATAGTACGCCTCTCTCATCTGTCATGTCTCTGACTTTATGTGCTTCTTGTGTGAATCTCCTATATACTTTCCTTTTTCTTTTTATTCATTTCACAGTGCATAATACTGCTTTTTATACCTTAACTGCCTTTGTCTTATTGTTTCATTCTATGACTATATCTCCGGACATTCTACCTGCCACATCGTGTAGGCCCATAAATTTTCTTTTTTCCCCTAGTTATTCAGTCTCTCTGCTCCTATGTAATACTATCTGATTTCAATCAGCCATTCTAATGGCCAATGACTTATTTTTGCTATTAGTTTTGCTATTCTAATACTCTTGTAATAGAATACCCACAAGCAAAGTAACTATAACAGAAACAGAACAACTCGCAGATATGGGGTGACTCTATTTCTGGAAGTAACTTTCTTTCTTGTTGGTTTTGTCTTGTCTGTGTTGACTTTCTTTCTGTTATATCATCTTAACAACTTGCAGTCTGTCCCCATGCAACCCTCTGCACATCTGTCCCTGGGGAAGTGTCCAATTTTTGCTACAACTATCATCGCTGGGACAGCATTAGCCAAGTCCCGGTGGATATTAAAAGTCAGTTAACGTCAATTACGCGAGCAGACCTAGCTGAGCAGACTGAGAGAGGTAGTGACGTAGCATTAACGTAGTATGACGTAGCATGACGTAGCAATCACGTAGTGGGAAGTCCCAGGGAGTACAGGAGAGAGCCTACTGCAATTTGTCTCCTGGGTGCATGATTGCTGCTGCGCACTGACAGTTATTAATGATGTTCAGCTACAGCGCAACATCCGCAAAATGAACATACACGTGTGCAAGGGATTAACGCAAAGCAGGCCATAAATAATGGACGTACAAAGTTTTAACGAGGGGATTGTCAGCTATCTTCATTCACTTGAGTAATTATGCATGTGCGTCGCAGGCAGGTATCTCTGAGTCTACACGTAGTTTATCTTATATGTAGGTTGTATTTGCTCATAGTTTATCTTCAGAGGTGGTTGTATACAACTGGTCAACACCCTAAGGGCTTAAACTTTATCTTATTAAGCCATTAGAAGGACTGCTCTTTCATCCCAAGCGAGCTTAGGCAATGCAGCATTCAAAGCAAGTCTGGTTAAAAAGGTGTCATCCGTGAGGAAATGCACTGCAAAGATAGCAAAGGGCGGGCAAGCTTCCTTTTTCCTTCTTTTATCCACTAGCTGCATTTGTATCGAACAGGACCTAGAGCAGCAGCACAGGGAGCATCATCATCTGGTGCAGAGGGAAGCAAGAGGGATGCAAGAGGGATGCAGACTCACGCAGTTGTGCAACTCAGTCCATCAGATCAAAAGGACATCTCAGAAACAGAACACCACCTCGGTTTATAGCTCACAACCCATTTAATTGCCCGGGGATAAGTTTACAGCTCTCCACTTTTTATTACCTTATTATCTCAGGACATACACAGGGCAGAGTGATGACGGTAAAGCTCACCTTTTAATGCAGAGCAGTCCCACTGTTAATACTGCACTGGCTATGATTATGGCAACACTGGCAATGATGACGATAGAAAACTCTGAAAGGAAAAACACTCCATTTAACATTTCACGAAGATTGTATCACGTAAAAGCATACTTAAACTTTACATGGTTGATTATGGAAGATGAATTGCAGAGGTTTATCGTGCATCTAAAGAGCTTAGCCAGAGACAAAGGGAGACTGGGTGCAGCAAACAAGAACCAAAGCAACTAGACCAAAGCGCCCTCTCGTGATAAATACAGCAACAGCTCACACTCCATGCAAAATCACAATTTAGTTACCGTGACGTCCAGTAATAAACTGCCACAGTGTTTCCCCCACACCAGCGTCTGCAAAGGGCATTTCATTAATTAAAGTTTGCCAGCTTACACAAATTACAGCATAATTTCTTCAATGAGTTTAAGGGAAGTCTCTTTTGTTGGTGATAGGCCTACTTACTAAATTGTCGAGCAGTGAACAGTGTAGTTGTGTTTAGTAGTATTTTCAATAAACACGAGATGGCGCATTGTAGATTAACAGTGGAAAGGAACCAAAACACAGAAACAACAATGAAACAACTGAACACTGTGTCATTGTTCACCCACAAACAAGGAAAATGGAACAAAAGATGGCCATGCGTTTAATGGCTGATTTCAAATCAGTTAAACCAAAAATAAATTCAAAGGTAAGGCCTATTGAAGTGCTAGATTTCTAGGTGTTTGATCACTGTATTTCATGTTGCAATTAAAAACACAAGTCAAATATAGTTACCTGTAGATGAAGCAGCATTCACACTGGCAGGACACACCACCTTCTCCCCAACCCATTTGTAATCCACACACTTCAATTCACTCCACTGAGAAGCAGAAGATCCGTTGCACCGCATCTTCAATTTGTCTCCGTTTCTTTCAAGAATGCTGTTTGGAGGAGGCTTCAAATCTTTACAACCCAATACTGCAAAAAATAGTGAGAAAAGATACATTAAATCTGTACCAGACTGGTGACTTGTCATCACCCTCATTATTGGAATATGATCATTTTTCTACTAACATAAGTTCTTTAAAAGATAACTGTCCGGTACCTATTTCTGCATGTAATTGTTTACAACACCACCAATGGTTTTGGAATGCTGTTTATCACATCAGATTTCTGACAACCATTTACTACCATTGATCAGATAATGTTTGTTTTTCACACCACAGATAACTGACCGTTTGTCACACCACCTATTTTATGGCACTACTTAAATACACACTGCATTGTCACTGAATAATGTTTATCACACTTGCGATACTAATTTACTTTGTCACACCATAGATTAATGACTATAGTTCCTGACGACAAAAGTTAGGCCTACAGACATGTCATTCCACAGAATACTGCTGTTTGTCACAACACCAGATAACTGATAGTTATTTATCATGTTACATTTGTTCAGCAGACCAACTATAGTTTATCACAATTTAGGACCATACCTACTGTTATTTGTCACACTTTAAAACTACATACTGTTGTTTATCACACTTCAAAACAACATTCTGTCATTTATAAGACTTCGAAACTAATTACTATTACTTATTTTTGTTGAAAAAGTTAATTATTTTAAATCTGAACTTTTAAAACAGGATCTTAGATCTTATCAATAGGTTTTAATTTTTGTTTTTACGTGACTTTTTATTTTAACGGTTTAATACTTGTTTATGCTACATATTTACCAAATGTAATTTTTTAAAATACTTTTTTCTGTGATAATATTTTCGTTGACACTAGCCAATGGCTAATTTTTCTCGTATACAAAACCGAAATAAAATAAACTTTGTTATTGTCATTGTCGTTGTCTTTATCAGACTTCAGAACTATATTCTGTTGTTTATAACACAATTACATACAGTTGTTTATCACACTTCAAAACTACATATTGTTGTTTACCACACTTCAAGACAACCTACTGTTGTTTATCGCACTAAATGACTGCATACTGTTTATCACACTTCAAAACTACATACTGTTGTTTATCACACTTCAAGACTACCTACTGTTGTTTATCATACTTCAAAACTACATATTGTTGTTTACCACACTTCAAGACAACCTACTGTTGTTTATCGCACTAAATGACTGCATACTGTTTATCACACTTCAAAACTACATAATGTTGTTTATCACACTTAATGACTACATAATATTGTTTAATACACTTCAAGACTACATACTGTTGTTTATCACACTTGAAAACTACATAGGCCTACAGTTGTTAATCACACTTCAAAACAACATACGAATGTTCACAACTCTTAAAGACAGGATACTTTTATTTATGACACTTCAAGGCTGTAGCCTACCTTTTGTTGTTTGTCACCTTTCAAACTGCATACTGTTGTTTACCACACTGCATAGTTTAGTTTATCACATTTCAAGACATCATTGTTGTTTATGACACCAACAGACAACATACTGTTGTTTATAACACCAACAGATTATTGGCTTGCGTTTATCACAGTAAAGGTACTAGCTATTGTTTATTATCACACTCAAAAACTCCGGACCATTATTTACCCGATTGCTGACCAATGTTTATCACTCCACAGATTACTGAAATGTTTATCAAACATATCCACATATTCTTCTAATGCATACATAATACTGGCTCAAAAAGGGGCTGTAAGTAATTTCCTTATGAAGGTAAAATTAAGGTGGAAAATCGTCCAGGTCAGCCTGGAATACTAGATTTTATCCTGTCAATCTGTTTATAGCTGCACCAGGACTGCATGGATGATTTAGTTTATCATGCAAGCATTTTATCATCAGACTTCATAATTCTAATACCGTGTATGAAAGCGAGGGGATCTGGGCAATATTAACTCAAAGGTTGTGGATACAATCACATTGCTGAATCATATTACAAACACAATTTCCTGCGCTTTAATATTAAACAACATCCTTTGGTCTTATATCACACTGAGGTGTATTCCTCATTGAGAAAGAATGATAGGAATGAGTAATCTGACAAAAACAGTGTTAAAATACAATAATGGTTTACAGTTAGTCTATTAACATCATTATGTTGGCTTTTTGTTTGAAACTAACTGATCTAAAATAAACGATTTTCAACACCTCTCAACAAAAGAGCTAACAGTTTGTCACCCCTGAGGAGAAGGATTAGATGTTTCAAACAATGAAGTAATGGTATTAGCGGCAAAACATTTTAATCCCATTCTAAATCTGTCAAAAACGTCATGACAAGCTTTAGGACGTTCTTTGTTCAATGAAGCGGAATTTTGTGAGGAAAAAAAGCCATTAATTTAATAGACATTACGTCAGTCAGGCCAGTTGGCCGTGTTTACTTTTCCATTACTCAACCGGGAGAAGAAGTCTACACTAAAGCGGCTTAAGTTTTGGGCAGATTAATCCCCTGGGCTGCACTAGTCAGAGAGTAGTTGTAAGCTGGCTTTAGCAGAGTGCACCGGACGTACTTTGATAATGGAGGATGAAGTACTTCCGGCTCTGTGACTCTTCTTCCGTGAAGATGCGGACCTCGACGGTGTCCGTGAAGGACATGTAAGCCCTGCTTATCCTCGTATCTCCGTTGCAGATGCGGTGTGTGGACATGATGCCGGGCTCCTTGACTGTGGCGTACACCGAGGAGCAGTCGACAAACAGAGAAGAAGAAGTGTGTGACCGGGATGCTGCAAAGTCGTACATAGTGATGTTGACCCTCTGGCCCGGATGACCTTTAATGACCCAGGGACAGCGGATGGAGCCCGCTTGAGTCTCCTCTGTGACCACGCTGGCCAAATAGCCCGAGGTGGAGTTGAGAACCATGTGTGCCTCCCTTCCACATACAGGTCTGGAACTGGGCCCCACTGCAACACAACAAACATACTGCATTAGTACCATCCTAAGTGAAATAATATTCAATATTGAACACAGTGAACACAAAGTCTTACTCTATACAAAATGGTGAAATTATACATTAAAGGACATAACATTGTTAATTTGTTATAACAACTGATGCCATCACATTAGATTCTAGGATAACTGAATCCAACACATCTATAAATCACAGTTCTACTATACTGTGCTATTCTATATCATACTATACTATACTATGCAGCCTATGCTATACTATGCTATTGATCGATGCTATGCTATGCTATGCTAGATAGAGAGTCATCTCAGCAAAGAGAATAGCTTGTTCTGCCAACAACTTTCACTATGGTTGTTTATCACATTGTGCTTCGCTGCGGTCCCCTATAAAGGTGGTTCAAAGCTAGCAAGGACTTGCACAATTGCTTTTGTCAATAGAGGATTTTCCACCAGGGTGGGCAGAGGCTCGGAGCCAGTGCACCCCTAGTGGATGGGGTGGAAACTGGAATGGGATTGAGATCTGGCCAAGCAGCGTCCACCAGGTGTGCTGGGGTTGCCATTGACACGGGATGAGTGGAAAGGGTGAAAAGCAGTCCCCAAAATCCGATGCTATCCCCTGATATGAATCTTGGGAAGCTGTCTCATCGGAATTCTGATGTTGAGACAAACAAGAGAAGCGGAAAAAAAGGACCATCCATCATTTTGGTGGGCTGGGAGGGCCGCCAAGCCAGCCATCATTTATGGAGGCTTTGTTGAGCCAGATCTATCAGCCAACCTTAGGCAAATTTCCTTCCACTTGCTCGCATGCGCAAATAGTAATTATCTCTGGGAATAATAATCTGTTAGGAGTTTTTCTCTGCCAACATTTGGCTGGCTGACAAGCCCCATTAGCCCTTCCTTTTCTGAACATGTTTCCGAATTTCTGCAACAATTGTTTAATAGTATTCAGAGAGAAGCAGGCTCGTCATTCCTCATTCCCCGAATTAGTATTGCTTGAAATCTCTTGTTGCCTCCACGAGCTGGTAATTGTTGTCAAACATGAATTTTGAAAAGTGAATACAAATTGCATCAGGACGCTGGCCATGCATTAAAATGTGAGTCTGTGAATGAGCACTCACGTTTTAATTGATGCTTTGTATGATTTCATTAGCCGGCTGACGATTACCACTTTCAGCCGTCCTAGCCTATTGTCTTCATTGCGGCATCCCTGGAGACAAACCGCTAAAAACTGTTATTCCGCCAAGTTCTGATAACATTCAAAATCGACTCGGAAAACATGCAATTGTGTAGTTTGGGACAAACAACCAAACGAGGCTCATTAAGATACAGAGACAAAAATGACTACAGCATGGCTGCCCTTGTTTTTGTATGGCTTTTTTGCTGTCATGGTAATGTACAGATCTATGAGCTCAGTTTATCATTGCCTGCAGTATATCGGGGCATGGCCTGGTCTATAGAGTTCTCAGTTATGAGTTATGCCATTACAGGGGCCAATGGAGTAATCATGCATTGTTGGTTGGTTCAAGGAGAAGCCCCAGACAAGGTCACGTGGTTGTCCGCCTGCCCAGGGGTGATAGAGGGCTTTCCTGGGCTCTTGAGTTCCGCACGACAACTGCCCATCACGGAGATGAGAAATCGCGAAGGCCAGACGAGGGCCAGGCAGTTCATGCACTCATCGCGCTCCATTGTATAGCATGATGTGCTATGATGTGGTGTGGTATTGCTTTGTATGGCATTCTGTAGCATTGAAGTATCTAGCTTGCCACACTCTAAAAAATGTCGGGACAAAATTGGTTTTTTAGATTCAAAATGGTTTTTTGAAAAACCAAATTTCAATGCAAAACCAAAATGGATTTTAAAAAAAAAATCCATTTTGGTTTTTTGCATTGAAATTTGGTTTTTCAAAAAACCAATTTTGTCTGGAATTTTTTAGAGTGCACGCATGCATCCATACCCTTTGCAACAATGAGAAAGTGCGGCACCAGCCACAGAAACCTCCTATCACTCTTTCCTGTGTAACTACAGCTTTGCTGAGCGGAGGCCCGATCACGCCCGGATCAAGCTAAGATGTTGTTCATTGTATACAGAAGCTGATCCCCCATACAGCAAGCCTGCCAATTTCTAGGGCCTCTCTTTTTTGTTATAGAACATTGTTGGAAACCACTCTATTGAAGGCTGTAGCAGAATATCGCAGAAAGGGCATATGACTGGCTAGATGGCTTCTGCATGTAACTCCGTGAGCATTAGTTGCTCTTGGAGTCAGGCAATATTTACTCGCTCCATGGTATTTTCTATGCACAACGACTCCCTGGGCCAAACCTCAGATGTATCCTATGTGAGGACTGATGATGCAGGAGATGTCATGAATGAATATCCGCCTGGATGCTGTCTTTCTCTCTCGCATTGGAACAGTGCGTCTTGAGGCGGATGTTGACGCAAGGTGAGCATCCCGATCCCTTCAAAGACTACACACTGCGTTGGCACATGACATGTTCTTTGGCCTTGCTTAAACACGACTTGTAAAGCGACGAGTGACTGGGCATAAAGAGAGGTTGGCCCATGGCACTTGCTTGGCACTAGCATGGCACAGCATGGCAACACAGAGAAAGCAGAGAGGAGGTTAACAACACGAAGCATCATCAAGTCAACGGCTGAGGCAGGCATCAGGCACCAGATGAAGGACTCAGCTGTGGACTTGCATGGCTGACATGTTTGTGAATGAGCAGCGGCCTATTTGACCAGCAATTATTTCCGCCTGGTTGCAACTAAGTAGTGGGAGGATCCAGCAGCCCAACGGATCCATGGCCTGTCGATAAAGGAGAGACAGACACACTGAGGCAGAAAGAGGCAGAAAGAGCAGAAAGAGAGTCGATGTGGGGAGCAGCCGGACAGCTGAGACATGGCTGGACATCCCCGAGACATGCCAGAGACATGGGAATCGAACAGGCTTGACTTAGAGGTTTACTGGCACAAAGGGTCATCGGAATAAGCCAGTCTGGACCCCTTCGCATCCAGAGAGACAAATGAGGGTTACAAAGCCGGTCGGTCTATTGGCCAGGACAGACCCTCCAACCAATGCTTTGTCTCATCCCTCAGCCTCATGCTCCCTCTCCAGCCCAAAGATAGATTGCGCAGCCAGGAGCCATCCAAACCGCCCACTTGTCTCTCTGCCACTTTCTTATATGTAGTTGGCCCATTTCTCTCTTCCCGCAGCTTACATGTCAGAAGGCTATACAACCCAGACCATTACTATTATGTCCCGAGGTCACGCACTCCACAAATAGTTTGTCACACCTTCTGCCTCTCCCCATGCCTCACTATCTTCGGCCAGAGCGCCACATTTGCCCTATTATGTAGGCTGTCATTTTTACCCCGTGCATTTTTTATTCCTCTTGCTCACTCATGGCTGGGCATGGACTCCTATTGATTCGTCTAATGCATGTATTTACTTTGGATGCCATAATTTCTTGAATCCACGTCCAGGCGGAAGGATTGATTATTAAAATGGAAACATGTACCCCTTCCCCAAATGCATCCGACTGCAGAGAGCGGCAATTGGATCAGACTGCTTGGTCGGCCTCGGATGGAGCCTGACTGCCAGTGACTGGGTGAATGAGTGGAGAAATATTTGCAGTGCAATGGTCAATAGCTCTGCTGGCTCTGCTGGCCCGGCCGACCGCCAAGCCCTAATGTGGAAATTACGACGTGTTCCGGACTAGTGGACGCGGACGGATCAGCCAGGAAATGACGGCGGCTGCAGGGCTGGGACACGCTGGCCAATCGGGGAGGGGGAGGGGGTCGTAACAAATAATTGGCCCCTGATCTAACCCAAAACGGGGCAAAAGAGCTCTGCTGCCTATCCCACGGCAATCCAAGGGGCCTTATCAACACAATTGCCTAAGACTAGTTAGGCCACTTTGGCCACCCCAGGCTAAGGGCCACATTTGGCCACAGTGGGCCACATGTGTCATAGCATGGGTATCTAGGCCCCTTACAATCAATATTGGAGGATTCCCCGAGGCTGAACCAGCAGGTCCAGCCCCACGACCACAATCAGACCCCAAAGCTGGTTGGCAATATCGAATGGCAATTTGGCATAGGCTTTAAAAAGCCCCGTTGCCTGTCCGGAATGCCTGGCATTGCCTTCCCAATGGCCAACCAATAGCTAACCGACCCAATGGCCAGTCTGCCCCGTCGATATTGCTGGGCCGTGGCCAAGGTGTGATAAACAAACGGTGTGTCGTGATTGCAGTCCTCACCCAGTCATCTATCACAATCGATAACATTTTAAAATACCGACTCCTGAAAGGCACTGACAATGCACTGGCCCCTTTCTGTGGCCCTGATACCCCCCCCCCCTCTATTCCCCCCAAAATCTCTCTTCTGGCTTTTCAATGCGCCTTGATTTCTTCGATCCAGCGGCTTAGTCATGGTCTGCTCCGGGTTGTGAGCAGTTGTGATTATATTAAGAATCGCCATGCATGATTTGCTGAACAGGGCCGGGGGCATGGAGCCGTGCTTGCGTCTTCCGGGTGACTGACGTCGGTCAGTGTGGTCAGATGTCCGTCCTCTGGCTTCCAAGCCAGATGTCCGCATTGCCAGTCGATAGAGGAGTGGACACTGCAGTCGCTGCCCTGTAATTTCCTCCTGGAGCTTGTCGTGCCATCAATTTCTGGGAGCAGCTGCTCTGTGTTCTGCTTTGCCTCTGTGCCCCGTCAGAGTTGAGATGATAACCCTCCGATGAACAGCTGAGAGAGGGAGAGAGAGGGAGAGGGGGTGGTGTGGCAAGCCAACAGCATTTGTTTCTCCTCTCCTCTGCCTATCGACAATTTGTTGATGAGTGGCCCGTCTCGATACACCACACACAGTTGCGGCCAGGAGATGTCAGTTCAAGTGTGGTATTAAGGTTGACAGATAACTGCAGCTACAACTACAAAGTTTTGACGCTGTGCCATTGATTTTGTAAACACTTGCATCGGAGTGAGTCCACCTTGATCGTCAATTGAGATTAATATCTGATGGACGCGTGTGCAGCTCGTGACACCCTCTGACAGTTTCCGTCCCTTTCGACCGTCAAATCCAGTGGCAATTTTCTGCCAACACTGCCATGCATATTTAATAAGAGCAGATACTCCAAGCGGAATAGACGCCACTAAATTATGTAGGACAACGATACATTCACCCTTATTATCACTAGCTGTATTATGCCTTAATCGGCCTTTAATGATTAGAGCAGGGAATGTGCTTAACCGGCTCCCCTGCCCCAGGATGCTAGGGGAGCAGTGATTCATGGTGGCAGAGATAAGCGATTCGCTGATGCTAGCTTAAACTCCCTATCTGAGCAGCGAAAGGGCTGATATTTTGGGGCCATTGTGTTTCGGCTGCGTACGGTTTCTATGATGAACAGAGACGATCCGGAGCAAAGCGAGGCTGTATTGTCTGCGAGTACAATCAGGAACAATTGGCTGAAGGAGGACACAAGGAAACGGGCCTCTCGTCTCTCCTACTTCTATCATTTATTTATCGGGCTCACAAGACAATGCGGCTCGTATTGCCTGCTAATGTTCGCTCCCCTTTCATTAAGCCACTCGCAAGGAGACCAATGGGAGATAGCATTTCAAAGGACCACATAAACTAACAGCCTTTACAAGGCGAGGGCTTTCGTGGGCCTTCAATGGGACATCACACAACTCCTCCTTTTCCTCTGCTCACTTTTTGCCTTTTTTCTCCAGGGCGCCAATCAAACACCCCCTCCTCTTTCCTCCCTCGTAGTATTTGCTGGACCCCTGGGCATCTCTCCGATACTTTCTTTTCAGGGTGATTGCGCAAATCCCAAGATGTGAAAATCAAGAGAAGGGTGCCGAGGAGCTTTCAAAGCCAGTTGGAAATGCTAATATCTGAAAGCCCTTGGGAAGACAAGCAGATAAGAAAGGGTGTTGAGTTATGAATAAAGCAAAGCGAGAAAGAGCTCTTCAAACAGCCAGGGATATTCGGCACGTCTGCAAACCAGTGTTTGTGCCTTTGATGAAAATGTTCTGTCTGTCTGATGCTCCCACATCCCCATTCTTGCTAATTGTTCTTTTGCAAAAGAATCCTCTCTCCTTGCTGGGGATCATTTTGCCTCCTTAAGATAGAAAGCTGTTAAATGTTTTGTTTATTGTGACGAACAAAAAGTGGTTAGAAGAGAATGACACTCGAGGCTGCGTGGTTGCTATTGAAGGTCCCCGGTTGATTTGGAGTCTCCTCTTGCGAATGCCGTTGGTCTGGGCTGTGGCATGTGTCCATGACTCCGCATTTGCTGTGGGGATTCCCGGTGACCAGATAAATGTCTCGCAAGTCATGGCCATCCAGACGAACGTCGCACAATCAGCAGTGTAATGAAGTCACATATCGTATGTATCTGCTCATTACTTGAGAAGATGAGTCGGATTGGCAGATAAGACCTACTATATTCAGAAGGACTAGTTTCAAGCGCAATAAAAGAGCTGGCTAAGTGACCCGCGCTGTGAATAGCACAGGTTTCATGGGGAACCAGGGAGGAGACTATTAGACAGGAATCGAGAGTGGATCAAGATAAAAGACGACAGCAGGTGTTCGCCTGACAGCCGAAGGTGAAAGAATGATGAAGGGGCTTAAGGGCATTAGACCTACCTTTGACACATTTGTAGGTGGCCTCCAAGTAACTGCGCAGGTCCCCAGGACACGGGTGAGGCTTGTTCTTCATCATATCCAAGATGGACGTCACTCTGACCCGGCAGGTCCTCCGACCGGAACACATGGTATCAAAGATGCTCAGGACGTTGCTATAGCAACCCATGTTGCCATAATCCACCCTGAGACACTTGCCCAGGTTCATGCGTCCGTAGGAGGCGTTGGTCATGACCACCACTTCATCTGGCTCACACTTGGCTTCGAACGTATCCCCTTCGCAGTAGCTGATGGGACCTGAAAGACAAGCAACCGACATGAAACAGCCATTCAAATGCAGCAGAAAATATACAGCACACATCAAGAGAAATGGGATAAAAACACATTAAAGTGGAAAACAAAGAGCCCTTGCGGGTGCCATTTGATCCTCAGCTCTTTAGGATCCAGGAGTGTTGCATCAATTGACTTTTTTGTCTTGTGCAGCAAACATCTGCTTGGTTCTGCAGTTCCATCAGGCCCTGCATGCCTTGCCGTCTCATTTCTTTTGCGGCATATGCATTAACAACGAAATTGAGCAGTCAGGAGGAACATGCGTCTAAGTCACAGAGATTTATGGTAACGTGTGCCACATTTCATTTGTCATGATAGGGAAGCAGGAGTGGAGTTGCTTGCAGGCACAGAATGCACTTGTATTTCATTCAGAGGCAGCTGCATTGGCCAAGGTGAAATATACCATTGCAATAGTATATGAATGGATGTTTGCAGATATGGCACTGCGTTTGATTCAGAGAGGATTATGGCATGCACGGGAGCATGCAAGCCGAACCCCATTGAGAAGTGTATTGAGAACCTCCCATGGCTTTCAAAGGGCTGGTGCAAAGGACCTTGGGGCTTCAAAGGGCTTATGCAGCAAGAGGAGAAATAGACACTGGATGCAATGGACATTAGCAATATGGCCTAACAGGCGTTATTGACAAGGAAGTGGCCAGCCCATCTGCATAACAAAGGCCAGCTCCCAAACAAGCCAACTTGCATTTATTACAGAGGCGTGTGTGCAACGCATAATATTACTGCCTGGGTCAATGCAGTGGGATCGTAGAGCCTGTATGACTACACAATAAACCGAGGACTACTGCTGGGTCTCTGTTGGGATTACGAGGAAAACCTACAGGTGGGCTAAGAGGGGGACCTTGCGAAGGACCTTATAGTGGTTCGTCTCAACAAGCCTCGCGACCTCAAAGGAGAAGACAAAGTCAGCAAGACCTTCAAGGCCCTCCACAGGTCCCCCCGCCCTATGGCAACCCATGCTTGTCACGTTCCATATTCTATAGGAGGGCTGAGACAAAGCCCCAGTGCCAGCAGCCTGTCACACTACACCGTTTCATTATCTGAACAGATTCCTCGTGAATATATCCCACCTCCAATCCATCCGTGATACAACTACTCCTTCCATTGTCTGCATTGTTGGTTAAAAACCCAGCCCATATTATCCTCACATAATTACATAAGAGGATTTCTATGAATGCAAGCCACAATAATGTCATACAACTTCTGCAAGTTGGCTTTTATTGCGTGATATATCATTCCCTCTTCGTATCTTGTGATTCTCAGATATATGAAGAAAGTTGAAAGAACATTGAAACTCAAATAAGAAAAAAACCAGCACAAATGGCAGAACATGTTGTATCTCAATTCCTTTCTTTCTATGCAAGGTAGTGTTTCTATTCCCACGGTGATATTAGCCAAGCAGACAACCCCGGACCTTTTGTGCTGGCGGCTGTGGATGATGAAATGAAACTCCATTCGTGCTAATCAAGGCTGTAACTGCAGCATGGAGTCAATAATGCAGTCAGGGTGAAGTGGCAGCGGTGCAGCCCTTCTCCCATGCAATCAATACATACAGTTTTTCCTGTTGTTTGTAATCACCAACTTCCTGCACCCCAGTGAGGCAGGACTTAATGCCATCATATAATGAAGCCCCTTAGTGCCTTTGATCCTCAGCTCCACTTTGCAAATTTTCCTTCAGCAGTTTCAGATTTCAGGTCCGTCAACCACCTTCGTCTTTAAAGTGCAAGGGAGGGGGACGAGGCCGACTGTGATCCTGGCTATGAGGTTGGCTATGAGGCTGACGATGAGGCTGGCTATGAGGCTGGGATGTGGGACTGGGATATGATGGGATTAGGAGAGACAGCAGCCCTCTCTTCTCATCCAGCCTTTGTTTGCAGGAGCAACAAAAACACCCTGACAGCAAAAGCCTCCACAAGAGAGCAGCAAAAATGGACCAATTTGAGACAAGGCAGCGAGAAATGCTTTCGCTGTCCTGCCATTTGTTTCTTCTGCTCCGCGGTGTCATTGCGGCTAGCCTCGGCCATCCACTTGTGGCAACCAGCCATGCCTCTTTATGTTTGGAGGATAATTCGATCCTCATGCACTCATTATGAATCAATCGTATTGGTCAGTGATACGGTTGGGTCTGATACAAAAGCACTAAAAGTGGCAATGAAAGAGTCGCCTTGTATTGGAGATGTAAGCAGCCTTCGAAAGGGGAGGCGAATGCCAATGTGGGCCTTTTAGCTGGATTCGATGTCATTAGAATTATCAGAGAGCAGCCATCGCTGGGGCTTTGCATATCAGACTGGCTGGCTTCATTTTCTGCCGGGCAGCTGCAGGAATTGCCAGGCCGATAACGAGCCCACCTAATATCAAGGTGTATTAAAGGGTGTATTTATAGGCCCGGCCAGCAACCTTATCGAAGCAATGATCACCGCGTCGTGTTCATTTAATACGACAGGACCAGCTCAGACCTGGCTCCCATATTCATGTCGCTGGATTGATTGCTGTCAGAAGACAAGACGGCCAGCGCCATTAGGTGAGGGGGACATGAGTGAATTAGAGGAAGAGCAACGAGAGGACTGCCATCAGCACTGGCCATCACCACCACAACAGAAGAGCAGAAGAGCCAGCAGAAGGATGGGGAAGGATGGGAGCAGCATGACGCAACGAGGCCAGGGCACAACAGGCCGCCCTGTCAAACAAATGGCTGAAGGGCCATCAATGGGTGATAAATTGAAGAGGCAGAACCATTGCTCATCTGCCTGGCCCCCAAAGCAGAGCAAATTACATTGCCTAATTGAATTCATGCTCAACTAATTGACCATGTTAGCACTACATTCATATCGCACAGTAAGGGCAAATTATTAAAGAGCCGAGCGTGGAGGCAGGCAGAGGCAGGCAGAAGCAGAGGGAAGCAGGAGAGGGAGGCAGCCATCTATTTGTGGGATGAACATAAACAAGGCCAGCGCTGCATCCGTCCCCCTCATTGTGTCGCTAATGAATCGAGCCAAAGACACAATGACACACTAGGCGTATCCGTCAAGCTAATTACTAGACTGTGTGCATGACTTAAGCTATGATCGGGACAAGTGTTTCTCCATCGTCCTAATCAGCTAAGCATTTGCCTCAAATGACGTTGCCACGCTAAATATTTCGACAGTTGTGTTGGCAGCCTCTCCGCAAGGCACTTCAGTCTGCGTGTGAAACACTCGGCCCATTGTGTGATTTTGACACTGGACCAAAATTGCTGTCACATTCCCAAAGATGCCGCTGCATTGCCTCTTATTTGGGCCACAAAGACGGGGAAAGTGACAGCAGGAGGCGAGTGGTTGGCTCTTCGCACACTCTGCTTGGAGGACCATTCCAGCCAAATGCTTCCGTTTCCTCCAGCCCGGGCGGAAATTCGCAGATTCAATTTGTCTTTTTTGCCATAACAAGCAGCTTCTTTGGACCCGCCATGTTTCCACATCTTGTCATTGGACGCACAATGCCAGGTTTCTCTTATTCCTTTGGTCTTTTGTACAAACCCCTTATTATCCTTACTCTTTCAGAAGGAAACCTTTCAAGCACTATCGGGTTATATTTATTCACATGTCTACAGAAGCCGTAAGCTTTAGGTAAATATCCTTTGTGAGTATTTTACGACTTCTGAGATACTTTCTCTACATGAAAGGGGAATCTACATAGAGCAGATTAGATATACCTCATGGAAGATGGAGTAAATCATCTTGAGAGGCAAGTAAGTGCGAGATTGATAAACTATTCATAAGAGGAGGACCAAAGAGATAATCTCCCTTTCGTCTGGTGAGCCTGATATTCCCCAAGCAGCTCGAGGCCAGGTTGTGGGAAGCACCCGGGAGACATCGCAGGTCCTTGAGGTACTCTTTGCTCGTGTATGTAAACACATTTGAAGCTGCCAAATGACAGCATCTCAGTCCATAAGGTGTCATTGAACATCGTTGAGACAACCTGAACTGTATGTCTCTGAGGAGGAAATGGAAACAAGAACTACATGTATGAGGAAGAAATGGAAACAAGAACTAACATGTTTTGTTAAAGCTCCTTACAAATTCTATGCATTTCTCCTCCGCAATCATCCACAATGGTATAAAGGCCTTGCCTGGCACAAGGACAAAATCTATGAATCACAATATGACCAGCACACTTCCTCGTTCACCTGAACCATGAATCATTCTTCTTCTCCCTTCAACGTGGCAGCTCAGTGTCAATATATTAAAGGGGCTGGCTCGAGAAGGTTTCATCCTAAATGCAATACTCATGCAGAGAGGGGTTCCTCACACGCTGCAGCTCATAATAAAGCGCACTGGAGCAACTGAAAGAGCACATTGAGCACAATCCTATTTCTGAGCCAAATGGCTCATCGCCATAACCAATAACTGGGAATTGAGCAATTTATTCATTGCTTTATAACTCCTGCAAATCACAGCATTAGAGCGAGATTTAGGCCACGACAATGGCGCCATCTTGTAGCAGAGAGAATGGAGGTCATAAAAGAGCCAGACAATCGCCAGGGAATAGGGTGGCACCTCCATCGACGGCTGGCCCATAGCCATTCAACATGGAATGTGAAGGGGTTGACAGATTCTGACAGTCAGGGCGAACTCAGCCCCGTTCTTATCCACACCTCAGCCTCCCTCAGCCTCTCTCCCAGCCTCCATGTGACATCCAATCTTCGCCTGGTCACATGAGCCCTGCCACTTGCGCCATTCGTTTATAGCAGGAGTATTACATTGAAAGAGCAGTCGTCAATTTGCAGACGATAACACATGAGCAACCTGGCTGACCTGGCGGCTCTATTTGCAAATGAAGACTCGCTGGACTGCCAACTTTTTGCTGGCGCTTGGCGCGAACGGGGTCAGAGCCAATTTGCAGCTTCAGATCTCGTTACTCGCCTTACCTACGCTGAATGGTCAGCGGCCTAAATGCATTTTATGCGCCTCCCAAATACACAGCTACGCAGTTGGCGATGCAGTCAGTTAGGCAAGATTGTCCCTAGCCATTGTGTGCTCTGTGTATCAAAAGCAAGATTAACTCCTTTGGGTCTAAACCTGATTGTTAGAGGAATATTCTAAGGCTTCAGCACATACCAACATTCTTCTTCTGTCCTTCCTTCCAAATTGTCGAGCCTAGTTTACAAGAACAGATAACAGCGGCCTCACCCAAAAACCCCACGAGTTATGGGTTTCATACTTTTGGGAGGGTGCCAGTCTCAATAAAATGGCAGAAATCTACAACCGGAAGCACAGTTTTCTAGACTGAAACAACACTTTTCTGAGTTCTATATAGATACATTTCCTTTCAGTCATGTTATGTTGCATCCGCCTACGTTGCCTTGGAACATTCACGAATATCGACTTTAATAATTCCACACCACATACTTGCAAGAAGTCTGGCGGAAGGTGTGGCATTGCAGTCATGTACAGACAACAATGCTTCACTGTGCTGAAAATTCACTGCGCTTCCCACTCACTGTAATCTCTCAAAGAGATGGAAAAGTCAGCGATCTGCCTCGTTGTGCAATCCGAAAAAGAACAATGTCGTGCTATATGACATTGCATGAAATAACTTTTGGTATTTTGGTCTTTGTCCACTTAGCAACAAGGGATTGGTCGTCGCTCAAGATGTTTTAATCCGGTAAAAAGCAGACTAAGTATATAAGGTCGCCTTTCTTGGTGGGAAAGTGCGTAATTTTAGAAGTGGGAAAACGTTGCATTACGTTATCAGAGGAGATCATATATATCTGCATGGTATTACATTTGGATTGCCCATTTCAGATGGCATGTGCATTAGGAAGCAATTGGAGCAGGCTTATTAGGCAAATATAGTTGGTCAGGTCCGGTTACAACTGTGACCGCTGCGAGAGCAATATGAACTGCAGAGGTCACATGACAATCCCGATGGCACCTGAATCTCGCGGATGAGTCTCGCGTGTCCGAGAATGGCCATCTGTGATCGAGATTCTTGTCTCTCAGGGGGTCAAGAGGGTCACCCGATGCGGTCTCAGACAACTATGAACAAGATATGGAAATTGGCAATGCAGCCTCGGCTATTGCCTTTGCAATATCCAATGCCATGGCAGCATCCAATGCCTGAACCGGTCAATGCGGGCCGACTGTAGGGAGGGGGGAGGTCACACAAGATATTGCCGAGTTATGCACATTGATCCAGGCATCAGATCTACCATCAGATCCGCCTGTGTTTGCACCAAACGACACTGTGCTAACACAACTCGCAGTTGTTTCATCAATACTATTTCCTCATCCGCCAACCTTAGGTCTGTAGACTGCATGCTTTCTACTAGATCACCGGCAGTGTATATCCACACTTAGTCACAGCTGAGACAAGCAATATTCTCCTGTTTACAGCCTCCTGCTCGTTTGCCTCCGCCTCACCACAAGGCTGCCCTTATCCAAGCACCCATAAGATATCTGAGGATTAGGGCGGAGTGATGGACTAGCTGACGCAAGAAAGCATTTGCATATTATCAGTAATCTAGGCAGGCAGGAATTGGGCACAAAAAGGCCACAGTTAATATGTGGACTGTAAATCATGGCTAGTTTGGTGGGAAGCAGATGAGGGCCGAGGTCTCGGGAGGGTCGTTGGCCACTCACAACACGTTGGCTGCATTCGCGAGCGACGGACGATGTAACACGCTTGCCAAATCATTATTGGCCAATCGTGAGAAGCAAGCAGTGCCAGTCAGGAGACAGAGGCGGGCGACAGAGGCTGACAGACTGGAGCATGCAGGGGGCAAACATTGTGACCACTCAGTCAGAGCCGGAGGCAATTGCAGCTGCAAAGTAAGAAGACTTCATGAGCCTCTTATCAGCACTATGAAGGACAGGCCAGATGGAATCAGCCTTGCAGACAAACTTTTCGATTAAGCACGGCTCCAGATGACACATGCACAAGCCAGACCATTAGGATTCTGAAAGGCACGCAGTCAGATTGGACCTGGGGCCCCGGGCATTCAACTGGCCTGAGCTGCTGAAATCCCAGGTGACAATCCCTTCCCGTCGTCCCCAGAATCCATTACCTGCTAAAAGTACACAGTGTCCTGCAATTACTGCGATGCTGCTTATGGCCAATGCTCACCTCATGCACCTCGGCCTGATCTAATCAAGCCCTATAGAAAGTCTCGGGAGGAGGGCCGACCTCCCAGTCCATGGCCACCTCATTTCCTCCTATCACCATATCCCAGATAATACCTCCTCCACAACTGCTTTCTGCTTGCCCAACCACTCTCATGCCACAGCAACTACTTTCTGCTACTACTTTCTGCCAGACCAAGTGATGCTCTTCCTCTGCCAGCCCCTGCCAGCCTGCTGTGTCTGCTTGCATGCTCTGTCTGCCTGCTGGCTGCTCTGTCTGCTGCTCCTTCGATGTCTGCTCATTGTGTCATCTGTTCTTCTTCCTGCTCAACTAGCACGACAAAGAAGTTCTCCTCCCCCTGCCCTCGTAGGCCCCTTGCAGGCCCCTTACCTCCTGCAGCTTCGGCAACTGCAGGAGCAGAAATGACCCCTCTGGTCCTCTGGCCTGCTGCCGCTCAAGTTTATGGTGAACAGATAAACGCAGAGACTGGGGGCATTTTTGCAAGAAATGTCACCTCCCAAAGGAAGCTGACATTTGGCCGTATCAGGAGGGACTGGCTTGTGAGCTAATTAAGTTCTCTGCGGCGCACAGTCTGCGCTGGAGTCTGTCTTTGCTGGGGGCACAGATGGCCAAGGGCTTGCTCTACTGCTGTCTGCAGATGACGGATGACACCTCCCGACATCCTCCTGGCCTCTGGCAACTGCTCTAATTCCAAGCCCAAGTTCATTCCACATGACCTAACATTCATATGTGGGCATCTGCCAAAACCAACTCTGTATCGCAAACTAGATTGAGTCTGTTCCGCGGCCTTGAGGTCTTAGAGCCAGGATGCCAGACAAGTCTTCCGCTTGTTCCTTGCGTTCCCTTGCTCCTTCCATCTGACCAGATGTGTTCAGAGCCTCAAGGCATCAACATGCAACCGACTTATGCATGAGCTGAGCTGCCTTCTTGCATTATACAAAAGCCGCAGCATTTTGCGCTTTTCAAATGCAGACAAAATCCAATAAAACACGAGATATATAACCTCAAGCATATACCGAGTGGCAAAATCCACATATGTGAGAAATGTGTCTGGGATATGCAAGGCCATTGAGTGAAGAAGTGACAGTTTCCCATCCTCGCCATTCTTTTGCATACCTTGCCATATTTCAGGAGCACAACCGCGGGAGACAAGAGGCAGAATACAACCAGCAGAGAGAGAGAGAGAAAGAGAGAGAGAGGGAGAAGGACAAGTCGCAATTGCCATTGACAGCAGCAAGGAATTCAGATCAGCGCATCAGCATTAATGGAGTTGTTGAGGAGCGCAGTCACACAGCAAAGGCAATAATTAAGGCAAGCCAACGGAGGGAGTCAGGAGGTGAGCCAGGCAGACGACCTCTGCACCTGTAATCAAGGAGGTCGTCTCTGGTTCGGCCTAGTCCGTGACTTTCCGTGATTAGTCGGAGCGGTCGAAGAAGTGGTGCTATGCACATTTGGCGTGTCTGGCAGAGCAGAGACAAGAAGTCGATGGGAGAAAGCGATACTCACAGGGTACTGTTAGGGTACTCAGGATACCGCGAGTGTACTGTGGGGCCTAACTGCGGAAGAGAGGCAAAGGGCAACCCACTGAGCTAGCAAGGGCACTTCCTTCAGCCTAGTATCAGTGCACTGCATGGATCCATTGGCCACGCAACATGCTTCAGAAATGCAGGGTGATGGCCCAACAGGTGCAGGGCCAAGGATCAACAGCTGATAGCCGTGTCCGAAGATCACCCCGACAAACATCAGTCAGCACGGAGGTCATCCATCAGGATGCCATCAGCCTGGACAGCGGTCACTCTGCTCTGCTAACACTGACCATCTGCTGGCATCTGCTGCTGGCTCCAAAAGCTGCTGTTATTGAGAGCTGAGCCCAAGAACTCCTAGCAACTGGCCCAACCATCTTGTATGTCAGTTGCAGGTTGCCTAGACTGCCCCCGAGTACCTGTTGCCCACGCGGGACTCGGTCTGCAGGCCACAAACGCAACTGGATCCGGCGATGAGTCCCTTGGCCACAGCCGTTAATTTACGTGCACCGCCCAACAGAGCCGCAGACAAACTAGTCTTTGTCTCTGTGTAAAACAATCTATTTCCTGACTGATGGCTTTCTTGAATGTCTAGGCAATATTTTTTTCCCAATAAATGTAAGAATGTGACCACAACAAAAGGTCAGGGAATGAGAGGCTTTGTTTTTCACTGGGTGTGCAGCCAAAACAAGAGACAGAAGAGGCAGTGCCGGAGTGTGTGCTTGTGTGTGTGGGTTCCATTCTTATTCAGGTCAGGCAAGGGGCTGAGATGGGCCAACGCACTATCACGATGTACACTGAATGGGCTGGCTTTGTCTGAAGCTGGAATATGGGCCCATTGTGTGTTATTGTGCGTCATCAAGTGGCTGTGACGTAGCTGAGGGTGCTGCCATCTATAAGACCTCCCTCCTCACCTAATGGCGCTGGCGCTGCTGACCACTTGATGATTCTATGCGTGACCAGCGCCTCATTTGCAGCGCAACATGGAATTTGTCGCTAGATTTATTCGATCTTGAAAATGAAATCAGGACTGTCAGGCCGACGTCTCAAGCAATTTCCGAGCGTCGCGCTGCAATTTCCTGCCCAACGAGTTCGGCAAAAGGGGGCACAGGAAGTGCAAGGCTGCAGCTTTAGCCTGAGATGGTCAACTGGCCAGTCAAGGACAGTTGGGGACAGAGGAGGCGGAACAAAGCCCTGGGATCAAGCGGGCAACCGGCCAGGGCGACCCCCTCCTCCCGGATGCAGGCACATTTCTCCCTGGCTGGAGGGCATCAGCAGCATCAACGGGCATTAGTGTCGGCCGCTTGTCACATTGCATCGGCCCAAGAGTCGTTCACAGCGGCCGTTATGGCTCCCTACAACAGGTCATCAATTCACGTCATAAGGGCCACAAACATCGCCATGACGTTGACCCAGTCTTGTTAACCCCGGGGCAACACTGCGCATGCGCTAGACTGCTGCCTCGTCCCTTTGACTCCTGCTTACAACGGTCACAAACAGAGAATAGGAAGACTGACTGAGGCCACTTGCTGCTTCCCTCTGAGCCAGCCCGCAAATCCTTGTCGATCCCAGAATCCAATTGAGCCGCGCCTCTATCCTCCTCCCCGACTCCAATGCCAACTTTTTTCATCTTGACAACCGAGAGAATGAAATGTCTGTGACTTTGTGATGACATCATCAGCAGGTCATTAGCAGGTAAAAAGCAGCGAGATGAGGCCCTGTGACAAACGGCCATCATTCAGGCATCATTGAGGCCTCCATCGCTAGCTCTTCTGTCGCGGGCTCCCTCCCCTGCCATTACTGAGACTCAATGGCTTTTGTTCCTTTGGCCCGATTTCCATTCGCTAGAAAAATGCCAGTGAAAAGGCAGCCAAGACTTTGACTTGAGCCAGAGAGCCCGGATATTGTGTTGGCTGAATTGCTTCCCAGTTCTATAGTAAGCAGCTATTTGAGGCTGCACATCCTTTAAGATTTGAAAGAGCAAGTCTGCAGCATCTGAATATCAGGCTGCATTGTGGCAGCTATTGCCCCGCATTTCATAGCGCTTGCCTGCCCACAAGACAATCTGCAAAGCTCACATATATCCAGACAAGTCTTGCACGAACGTCCTGGCATATCTCCCAATCGCTCTTTTCTATTCATTTCTATGACATTTCAAGGAATGCTTCTGATAAAGCCAGTTGCCAAAGAAGTTTTCAAGAACTAAACATTTGGGGAACAATCAGTGTGGCATGCGCATTGCATTTCCTCCCTTTTGCGAGTCTGCCGCATTGTGTTGCATTGTACTACTATTGGCGGTGCAGTGAGTTGGAAGCCTGGCCTCAGGTCACATCCGCTGCATTTGCGCCACATTATCTTAAGCCCCCGCCGCAGCCCAGGCCGTGTCAAGCGTCATTTTTGACTACTCCATCTTGCGTTGCCATGGAAATTAGGCATGTCTACAGGCGCGATAATGTAAGCGATGGATGTTATTTGTGAGGGTGTAAAGGGCATGGCCGCAGGGCCCACAGCTGCAGGAGAAGGGCCAGCACCGCTCAAGTGGCCCAAGGGTCAGAACCGCGCTAAACCCGGAGGTCCTTCGACTCAGCGCTGCTGTTGACACGTCGTGTCAAATATGGGCCCCGTATTCATACCGTTGCAGCTACAGCCTTGAAGACAGGACAATCTAGCTGCCTGTGAATCGCAGTTCTCTATTGTTGCAGCTGGTGCTACAGGCAAGTGATGTTGATGATGCTGGATGCTGTGGCATTTCAAGGTCATTGCAACCCTCCTGTGTCCTGCAGCCAGGCCTTGCACATGTGGCACGCATCCCTCACTGCACCCAGAGACCAAATAAAAGCACCTCAGTGTGCCATCTCTTCGCTCAGCTTTCCATAAAATCCCAGCTACTTTCAAAGCACCGGCTCCTCTAATCAATCCACCCTGCCATCCCGCAGATGACCAAGTTGCAGTTTAATTGCAGCAGTTTGATGAAGCATGGTTGCAGGCCTGCAGTAGGAGCCAGTGATGTAGAGCAGGTGATGAAGAAAGAACTGCAGCTGCAGAGGCAGATGATCATAAGATGCAAATCAAAAGAGGATGCTGTCATTAGAGCTTACAGCCCCCTCATGCAATTGCGAGAATGTTCTTCCCAAGTTGTCTGCTTTTTTTTTGCCCTCAGTCACTTCGATCTGCGTGAATCAGCGGGGATTATTAGCGGGCTACAGAATTCACCCAGCGCGACATGCACCATTCATCTGGGTGGTTATGAAAGGCAGACACCAGTGATTGGCAATCTCAGATTACTGGTGTCCTCGCTTTCTATTGATTAGATGTTCAATGTTCCGATTACAGAAGAGTCCGCGGGTCCGATGAGCTATCAAAAAGCCCCCAACATCCTGGCTACAAGCGACTTCTGCAACCCTCTTGCCTCCACCCCCTATATCTGCCAGCACCCCCCCCCCCCTCCAGGGCCCTGACCTGCACTGACTGAAACGTTCTGCAGTCGTCAGCCACTTCCGGCGAATCAAGTCAACTCATAATCACCTTCGATTCTGACGAGGCCTAACCAGTCGATGGCAAAGCTGTTTTCCCTGGCCACCAAATCTGTCTTCATACGCGGTGCACTCCGCAAAGCTGCAGGCAGCGCCAATACTTCGGGAGCCGATGAGTTTCCAAGGTAAACATTCAATTGCTCTTTAAACAAGTCTGGCATGGCATCAAAAGCAGCCAATTAAAATGAGTAAATACTTAGCTTTGTGTCCCTCAAGAACAAAACCTCCGATTGATACATTATCTGTGTGGATGTGAAAATGAGATAAAATGCTGAGGTTGGCTTTTTCAGCAATTTAATCAGACACTGCCCCGGGGAGAAGCAACAAAGCCAGGCAATTGTGGCCAATTCGCCCGCAGCCTGGTTAGTCATTGCTTACTTTGTTATATTGGATTTTTGGTACATAACAATAAGTTTAAGAGTTCCAGTAGGCCATTCCAGCAAGCCAATAGCAGACCTGAGCCTCAGTTTATATTGTGACTCCAGCTCGTTTGCAAAGTTGTCTGGCTCATATTTAGTCAGTTGGCAGGGTGGTGGGTTTCAATATTTGTTGAGAAATGTGTTGAACCTCTCAATTATTTAAGAAGACGAAGACTGGATGCAAAGCCAGAACATTTCTTGCACGTGAAAATGAAACTGACTCAAGTTTGCAACTCCTTTGAATTATTCAGGGCACCGATGATCCAAGGGTGTGTATGTAGGAATGAGGCAATAGAACCCTGCATTATAAGCCCTGCCCTATAGTTGGCAGCAAATGTAAACGATGCTGTGTCGACGGAGGTAGTATTGGCTGCATCAAGCAGATCAGTGGAATACGTGTTGACCCAGCAATACAAAGAGAGAGAGGGGGGGGGAGATCAATATTTGAAAGGCTGAGTGGAACTGGAATAAAGGTCTGTAGCAGATGAAAAACAGCACGAAAAGAGCAGCAACATTAAACACGCTCATGTCCCTTGGAACATGCACGGGTCACTGAGGGCCACTCGGGGCCACAAGGGGAGGGCAGGATAAACACGCAGATCATTGTGACATTTGTTAATTGCTGATTTGATCAAGGGCCACAGTGTAACTACCTTATCAGCGGATCGGCATTTGGACTGCAGCTGCCCGGCTAATAGGCATCCGATCGCCTGCATTTCCAGGCAGGGATCTGCACGCCAGGTCACATTACAGCCTAGCAGAATAACTGAACTCAGTCGAAATGGCCAGGTGCCGAATTGCGTGAAGCCGATTGCTCACAGCGGACAAAGCTTATCTGGCAGCAGTCGCTCAGCCAGAGCATCGGGTCCCGGATGAATAACCTCGAGCAACTCCTGAGACCTCTGCCCGACCAGATTAGACAAAAGAGTCTCGGAGCAGCTAGCCTGGCAGCCATGGCAGAGAGAGGAGCCTTTAACCTCCATCCCCTCCATTCATCAATGCAGCTGAGAGACCTTGCACTCGATTGTTTGTTGCGGGCCGTCATGCCACTTGTGCAATTTAAGCGAATTCACCCACATTCTGCGCCATTCTGAAACCTAATGAGTGTCGTTTTGTCATTGCAAACACCAAACATGTTTTACCCATGGCTTCCTCTTCCGCCTGTGTTTGGCGTTTGACTGGCGTAATTTCATTGCTATCGATGGCCATTCTGTGTACTCCACCCTCACTGCAACTACCCTAATGTGATATATCCCCCGGACCCCTCTTCAAAGCACTGACCCCAGGGGCCAGGCACATGACACAGCTCGAATCAGATGCTCCGACACTGTCCAAAGCAACTGACTGACCATCGCAGGACTGACTGCCAGGCATCTCGGAACAGCTGTACATGACTCTGGTGTTGGGCAAATATGCTTCCATGCAGGAAAATCAATGCGGATGGGCGGCGAGATGGGTCAGGAGGGCCCTCGGTGGCAAAACATTCGCTGCTCAGATGCACCATGGTCCATAGGCACCCATAGACACCCCCTCCTTCCTCTGAGCCTCTGAGGTGATGGGTGAATTTCCGGCGCTTCCCTCCATGACCGAGCAATACCATCATCTTCAGCAAACCTGAGCTAAACAACTCCTCAAATGAGACCGAGTGGCATTAGCACACAATGCGTCCGCCCAGTGTGTGATAAACTATAATAACAATCTGATCAATAATACATCAAATCCATACTGAACAATAGGAGCCTGCAATGGATGGAGATGTTCCACCTTTGATGTGCAGTGACATTAATGTCTTGTGGGGCAAACAATGTACCTTATGACTGCATTGTCTCCCTGCTAATGCTGCCCCAACAATGTATCCCCCCAATATGAATTGATGCATGGCATTATCCGAGGCTCATTTGTCTGTGGTCTTTGAGAAAGTTTTTTCTGCCAAAACAAGAGAGCAAGGGAAGTTTCTGTTTTGGATGTCATAAACCAATACAGCCACTTCACAGCTGTCGACCCCCACAAACATCGGCCTAAATTATTCATAGCCTCACAAAGAAACAACATGGAAAGGAATATGGAGGCCCGTTGCTCCTTGCTTTAATAATTCAGCTTTGGTGGCAGTTGAGCCCTGCATCATGAAAAGACAATGCGATGGATACATATTTCAAATTTGAGCAATGACACGGAGACAGCCCTGCGAGGCCCCATCACTGCAGTCTGCATCCAGGATGTCCCGCAACGCAACAGAAAGGGATGGAGAGGGAAGGATATTTGCAGCAGCAGCCCACGGAAGAGCAAGAGAGCAATGATGCTTGTTTACACGAGTTGTCATTCTTGTTGGTTCAGGGTGTCGGGGGCCCTTAATTAAGACATAGACAGGTTGGATTTGGAGCATCGCGAGCTGCAAGGACGTCATGCTTTGCTCTCCTGAATACGCATGAATCCCGAACAAAATCCCAGACAAAATCCCAAACAAAATCCCGAACGGAATTCAATGCAGAATCCCAACTGACTCCATCAACTGATTCCGCATCTGCATCAGTTCTCTGCATCCCATCTTGTGTCAGACATCGCAGCCGGAATTTGATTAAAATTTCATCCTGCTCAAATCAGAAAATCAATGAAAATTTGATAAAATTTCCGCTAGTGATTGAGGTTTTTGTGTTTTTGTGCATTACAAATTGTGATGGGTTGCAGTGTGTCTAATTGCAAACTATGTGATGATCTGGATGTGTATTAGGCGAGTCCCATATCATGTCTAGCGAGAAGCTGGGCATGAAATGTGAACAGTCAGCCATGTATGTGAAACACCGTCAAGTCAGATTAAATGTCTTTCTGCCTCACTTGTCTTTTTGAGGCTGCATTGTTTTAATTTCGGAATCAATTTCTATAGGGTAGTCCCGTCATGTGAGAGATATACAGCATGAAGAAGCAGGGGATTGCCTGGGATGAGAGCGATTCCAGCTCACGAGGAGCTTATTAATGACAACTGTCACTGAGGCTGCATATTGAGACATATCTCACATTATCCGCTGTGCATAACCCACAGACATGGAATTGGTATCGAGTGAATCAAAGGACTTGTTAATGTGAGGGTAAAATGGATCCTTTGAAGGTCAGTTCAGCGAGGAGCGCCTGGAAGTGACCAATGCTCCTGCTCATTAGTCGCAGGGATCCCGGCATGGCATCCTCGGAAGCTGCTCTGTGATGAGACCGAGATGAAATGATCACAAGCATTCGTGGGTCAGGAGGTCACCGAAAATGATACGCACTTCCTGGAGATTAAAGCACACACATGATGCTCCATATGTCACCAAGCTTCAGGGGGTGCAAAGGAAGGGAAGAGGGGGAATAAGGGTTGGTGGGATGGGGGGAGTGATGAGGTAAGGGGGGGGAAGAGTTCTAGGATTCTGTGCATGGTTGGGGCACGTGTGAGGGCAGCCAACTTCCTGTCATCAGCGCATGCGCCATACATTTAAGGACATGGATCATATTTCATCTTGGACGGATCTCATTACCGCTAACCTTTATTCTCGCTGCTTCTAATGAAGTCAAAATTGTCGCCCATACACACACAATCAAGGACCTCATACATTTTGCATGGAGGTGTGCTAGCTCAAGTGCTCACACGTGGAGCAATATGGCATTGTGTGTCAGCCTAACAAGATGCCACGTTATTCATCACTCGGCCATGGCAAGCAGCAATAATTGCATTCTGGAGCTATCACCTGCCTGTATACTGTTACTAGAGCGGCGTGCCAGAGCTGTGTTCACATCTACCATGGCTGGTATCTCTTGGATGGTGCCTGTCCGTTTCCTGGCTGTGGTGGCATTTGCAAAGGACCCCCGGGACGGGCTCACGGCATCCCCTACAGTCCAACGCTGCCCCCAGGGTGCCCCCTCCACCAAAACTTGCCATTCTTATCAGCCGGGATAAGTCGGGGATTGCGGTGCAGCCTGATCTCATCTTTCGGCCCAACGCGTCTCGTAAGCACCGAGGGGAGCAGCGCCATGGCCCGTGACCTTCTCAGGTCGAGGTGATCTCAGACTTTGGCCAGGGCTTACCGGTCTAAGACCACCACAGCTGACCTAGTAGACTGCCCTTTCCAACTCCTTGATGAATGGACGTTTAGAAAGATCCAGTAAGACTCTCAGACCCTCCCTCCTAGCGTCATATTCCAACATGGGCGATAATCGGGAAGGGAGCGCCGTCGTCGTTACTTTGCTGTGCTAACGTCAAATTGATGACCCGGTCAGATAAGGGAGCGCAGCGCGTCAGCCTCGCCGATAAATCTTTTAATCTCATAACTGATGAGCGGATAGTGGAGGGGATTACAGTTGGGCCCCAAACAAGAAATGAGAGTTGCAATCGGCCTTGATTTAAACACAGCCTGCATGGCCATCATGATGTGTTGTCATAATATATTGACTGGCCTCCTAAATAGCTGCGGGACAAGAGTTGTTGGGATACGGATGCCAGATTTGCGTGCTATCCCGAAGTGATCAGAAGAAACGCAGTTATCAATATGTTTCTGCACTTCCATAATTGCTTTGCAGCCGCAGGTGATTTGCTGCCCTGGCCTGGTATTTACTTAATGAATCCAACAGCCAAACCATCAGCAACTGCAGCGGGTGCTACAGCGGGTGCTGTAGTGCTATACAGCTGGGATGCTGTTTGCTGCATCAGATGGCCACGTAACTATGGAAACACTTCCCCTAAAGCTGACCTGGGAAGTTGGGTCTGATCACAGCGGGGGTTGTGTGCAGGGGGCAAATTCACGTGGCCCGACGGTCACAAGAGGGGTGCTGGTTTGGGCTGCTTCCTGGATCTGGGGTATAGAGCACCTGGTCATGGGAGAATGCTGCCATCATCATCACATGCCCTTCTGTCAGACCTGTCTGTGTTCTGCTCTCTCCATGATGTAACTAACGTCAAACCATGACGTCAAAACGGAACGTCAAAGAGTCCCAGGTAGTCATCACGTATACAATTTTACGACACACTGCCAAACTGCCAGAAAAGTTTGGGGCTGCCATTTGTACTCCACCTGCTATTTATAACGATGGAGGGGCTGTGCACCCCGTGGTTTTTTCTTCTATGAAATGGGGTAGCGCCAACCTATAGCCCTGGGAAACTCAAGCAGGGGTTATCACCCTGTGTACGAGGCATCCGGGGCGTAGCCAGCAACATCAACACTGCTGAGTGTGCAGGAGACTGGGGCTCTGGGCCGACATATATACACACAAGTATAGCGGTATATAAGTCTTCATGGTTTTTTTTTACTGTATCTCCGTGATCTCTGACTGACTGTGATCAGCCTGCAGTCTTCGCCATCTCCCCTTGCTGCAAAGAGGCGTCCGCTGCCCGGCGATATCTCAATCTGGCCAATCTGCCTTTTATCCTTTCTATTAGCTGTAATGGCATCTTGATGGCTTCAGAGCATCTTCTATACATAAATGGCATAACGGCACGCAAGGAAACAGTCAGCCTAATTGCTACGTCATTTTCAATGAGAGCAGTAGCCCTTGTACCGCCTGACTCGGTGTTGCCAGTGGCCTCCATTCCTTCATCAATTAAATTCAGGATTTTGTGTAACTATGAAGGATCTGCAAACGCCAAGGCCTTGTGCCGACCTTGAGGGATGAGAGCCAACTTGAAATCTTGGTACATTTCCCATTCGAGTCTCCAAGTTGTAACTGAGATGGAGCTGCAGAGCCTGGATGGCATAAACATTAAGCTACAAGAGGTCTTAATTACTGGAACATCGTTTAAAGTGGATCACAGGGCCCTGGGCTATTCCTGGCATTGCAACAAGTGCACCTGGTACCACGCAACAAAGGCAGTTGAATCCTAGAAACTCCGATACAAAGTAGATCGGCCTAGAATACTGCATGGGATTTCGAGGGCATGCAACCCTGAGACATGAGTGCGTCCTACTGAACACTTGAACACAGCACACAACCCAAACACAAACCAGACCTCCATGCTGGTGGCCTGCTGCTCAGCCCTGCTGGCATCTTGGGGAAGAGGAGCAAAAAGCTGACAGGTCTGTTTGTATTGTGTGGGTTTATAGCAGGATTGCATGTGATTTTACCCTTGCAAAGAAAACAAAGAGACCCCTCCATCTGCCTCCGCCCCTGGAAGGCAAGCTGCCAGGCAACGTACACTCACTCTAGCAGGCTTTATTTTTTCCAGGCTGCAGACTTCCTGGCACGTTATCTTCATTTCACTTTTTTGCTGCTAACAGAAAGGGTTGGCCCTACAACCCGCTGTCTGCTGTTCTTAGTTCTGTACAGGTTTTCCAGGCAGAGTTCCAGGCTGTTTTGCAGGCTGTTTTCAGGCTGTTTGGTGGAGGCTGGCTGAGCTGGTGTCATTTCTGCCGCGTGATGCATGGGCGTAGTAAATGAACGGTGTTTCTGGCTATGCATTGCAATTTGTAGCTGAGTGATGGATCAGCGGGGGAACCTGCACAGGACGTATGCAAAATGCATCATGGACATTTTGTGGCTGGAGCTTTTGCGGCATTCGCTGCCTTGGCATCCGTCTGGGCAGGAAGGACAAGAACCTCCGCTGCATGACCAACATTTCTCACATTCACCGTTGACCAGTAATCCAATAGCTCAAGCTGCGAATTGCCTGCATTGGCCAAATAACACAACATCACACTATGTCCACAGCTATAACACATGCAGAAGTGATGCCCCCAAAACACATCGACTGGCCTTTGCTGCAAGAAACATAAACCCAAATACCTGCCACAAATTGGACACAAAAATGGCTGGCACCGAGGAGCAATGGATTATGCAGATTCCACCTCCCCGAGGCATTCGGGACATAATCAGAAACAGCAGAAATGCATTAAATGACCTTGTGGCACCAATACATTTGCATCTATTTCTTGAAATTTCCTGCAAGGCCTTCATTTCCCCACCTCGCCTCTTTATGATCCTTTCAGCACAAGTGGAGACCTCATATTTACTGCTGCAGCTGTCTCGAATTCCCTTACATTAGCCAACCACGTTCTTCCAATTACTGCTCGAAAAAAGAGTGCTACCAATTAGGGAACTAATTGGCAAGACTTACTGATACTAGGTCTTAGCCATACTGATAAGCTGCCTGCCTAATAAAAGTACCTATGAATTCTGCCTGGGTATCAGTAACATCATATAAGTTAAGTCCTGCACTGCAGTATGGGCCAGTGTGACTATGGACTGCACCGTCTGCACGGACCATGGGCCTGCCTGCTCAATATCTGCATCTCAACCATCCCAGTCTGGGAGTCCCAGGCCCCAGGTCCAAGCAGAGGCAGGCCACTGAGGCCAGGTCGAGATAATATCCCTAAACTAAGTTAGACTTTGGTGTTTACATTAGACCTACAGGCTGTCCCTTATCTCTGCCAGCAAATTTCTAAACCATGACCAGCTTGTTTGGATAGTGGACAGCGATTAGGGATCCAAGGTTGCTTTGCATCAATCTGGAATGTCCAGCAGAGTCCAGCCGAGTCCAGCCTAGATTGCTTTTCCATTATTCCAGGACATTAGGCCCCGCGCAGCCATGATGTTTCCTCTGGCCACTAGTAATGATCTTGTAATGACATTTCTGACTTGATCGCCCCTACACTTTCCAGATGCACTGCATAGTTACGCTCAACTCACACATAAAGTGAAATCAAGGAAGTCGATATAAAACCAATAGAATGGCTGATGCACTCACAGTAATTCCAAATGATGCCAAATGAAAACGGACTCCATCAGAAAAGAACTCTCCGAAGCCTCATCAGCCATTTGGATTAGAGACTCCCGTGTTTCAACACAACCTACTCTAATTAATTTCAATCAAAATCAAATTAGTCCGCCTCATTTGACTTCACTTCAAATAGGTTATTTACGACAGGCCCTGGAAAAACAGCTCTACAGGGGAATGCTTTTAAGGTGTCTGTCTTTTTGTCATGGGATATCGTTAATAACACATGAGTCTATTGAATTCGCTGGGAATTGGCCAGATCCATTTCTAACTTGTTAAATCACCTCTGCAACTGGGAGCGACATTCTCAGCACTTTTTTCAACTCCAATTACGTGCTGGAAGCTGGTTGCAAAAAGGCAGATAAGATGTATGCTGCAAGGCAAGGCAAGGCAGGGCCCACTTCACACTTTTAGCAGAATCTGCCAAGTGACATTTCCAAATCGCCGTAATATCAGGAAGCATGGAAAGATGGGAGAATCAGGAGGATCACATGAACATCAGACGCCAAAGATTTAAGACATGCAAGGAAATCGTTGAGCCGTCAGCGGAGACCAGAGACACTTGATATATATGAGAAGGCACGACTAAAGCGCCGTGTCACTTGAAGTGTCATGGCCGTGTCAAAGGGTGAGATGACAGATGCTTGCCCATGCCTCATGGATCCCCATGATCTCGGCTGATTTGCCTTGCCCAGGGCCATGAGCGCCTTGTCTTACATAAACATTCGTGTCTTGGCAAGCTGGCCCTTTTTCTGGGCGAGCTATTGCTCCAAATGCTCTGATGTTTGGCCAGGATCTCTGCAACTGTCTGCTCCAGGACCTGAAATTCGATGCCAGCGATACAAACGACACGCCATCTTTGAAGCAACACAAACTCTGCACAGTTCCCTGCACTCGCGGCTCAGGTAACCCAAGACATATAAGTTGGGTGCACTTGGAGACAAGCAAGGTTTCCACAAGTGCTATCTAACTCCTGCCAAAACAACACAGGAATTACGTTTCAATTGCTGGAGTTTTTCACACGTTTGTGGGCCACCAAATAGCAGGGCATGAGACAGGGAGGGTCGTAGTATGGAGTCAACCGGTGGAAGAGCCAACCAGGCCCGCTGAGCTCCAAACGAGCAAGGACATTGGAGATATGCAGAGAGATGTGGGCAAGGAATTCTTGGAGGAATTCTTTCGAGGCTTCAGTGGAATCACGATGATTTTAGAAGGAAATGAAGCGCCAGATCATGAAAGTTTAAGAAATAATCAGCATGGATGGGTGATTAGTGGCTAGATAATCTAGCTAGCTATTCGCCCCTGGGGGCCCGATAAGGCCAAATGCCCTTCTTCAGAGAGGCATTCCTTGCCAGCTGCGTATCAACACATCGCCTGCTTCCCAATGATATCTCAACACGCCCAGTCCCTCTGCATATCTTTACATCAAACACATACATAGGAAGGGACTATCTGGGGGCCCTTGCTTTCCTAAGATGTTCTGTTGGCGCCACAGACTCTTGCTGCCTAAGACTTCTTTGACCTTTTTTGTCTTTGAGTCTGTCTTCCTGGAATGGGCTGTAACCCCAATTTATGTGGACAGTACCAGCGACCCCCCACAGTGGATCGAGGAGCAGCGAAATTGACCCGAATCGCTTAAACCTATCGATCGGAATGGAGCAGACGCGTGTTGTTTCACCTTTGTGGAGGATGTTTGAACCTGATCCAATTGTGATTGATTCAATGATACAGCACGAGAACGATTCAAAGCAGGCAACTGCCAATGTTCGATGGCCAGTGCACCAGCATCTGTTATTCCAAACCATCAGAGCTGCAGTGGCTCCCAATCAAAGAGCATCTTTGGAACATCGCTGAATTTCTTATGATTAAGGAAACCATTACGTCTTCACAATTGCTGTCCCTCCAGCGAAATTGTTTTGTAATTGCGTGATTACCATTACAGTTCAAATTGTTCTGTCCTCTGGGGAAACTTGGAATCGTTGTTAATAATTAGAAATTGTCGTCATTAGGGCTCCCTGCTTTGTTACATTGATGTCTGATGACGTCACAAACATCCACATTACTGGCCTTCCATGCCTTCCAAGCTGGCAAACCATGACCTGGTGTGTGTTCGCATCTCTTGTTGTGTTGTGAGATTTTATCCCCCATGTTTTTCTTGCCCATTTTTTATGTTTTCTAGAGGTAGGCTAGGAACCCCTTGAGGAAGTGGGTCACAGATGCGGATGCAGACCAGAGATGCTCCTCTGCATCCCCTGACAGCTGCGGGTCAACATCCTCCCCAAGCATGTTTCTTTGTTGCAGCATCTCATGCCATATCGTTTACTCCAACTTCCGCAAAACATCTCTGACAGATTGTATTGTGGACTTCTCCCCAACATTTTGCCACAAATTCAACAATTATTATCGACACAGAATGTGCACGTATATGTTTCAACATTTTTAAAGTATTTCAGTTAAAAGCCCTATTATAGCTAGTGACAGTACCATGGCATTTATGCAACAGCCTTGTTATAATATAGAATGTTGTATTCATTCTTTGTTACACTTTCTCTTTCAAATGAGCCTTCAAAACAGGGCTGAAGTTTCGTGGCAATATTGAATAAAATGCAATCATATCATCTTGTTTTGCTGAAACCCGATCATCTGATAATTCCAATGTAATGTCAAGAGAGAGGCATCTGTCAGCGGATAATAGATATGTCATTTAACATTTCATGAACGTGTATTCGTGTTTCAGTATTTGTCGAAAGTTTCTTTTCACAATTCTTTCACAATGGGACAAATACGAATGTGATCTGAATATGAATGCTGTTTTTGAGACATTAAGCCTGACACAGCCTTCTATTCCTATACAGGCACCACCAGGTAAGCTAACAAAACAGCTCCGACGTTTATCTCACAGCCTTAATTTGGCATTTCTAGCATTATCTGCCACACAGGACTTCTCTTCAGGAAACCTAAGAAAAACAAAAATGGCGTCGTTGACATATTCCATAATCCTTGTAATCACAACTTCCTGCTTCCAAACTTGTGTATTATGCTCTAATCTGCTCCCAGGAAATATCACCCAAAAGTTCTTCTTGGACAACCAGGAGCAAGTCACAATAATAAGCATGAGATACAGGGCAAAATAAGACTTGGAAAAGTAGCCATATTCTAATTGATTTCACTATAGTAACGTGTAGCCAGGCCTGATGCCATATTACATTATAGGAGCCAGGCTAATGCACAATAACACATAAATGTAGCCATTCTAATATATCACCCATAAAGGTGGCTGCTGCCCAGCATTACTTGACCACGGCTCAGCTGCAGCTCAGGCTGCTCAGCCAGCTTTCTCTCAGAAATATCCACAGGAGCCAGAACCATTTCTCATAATCTTTGTGGCTACATTACAATCACAAATTCGACCCAAGTGGTGTAGGCTTCTGGCTCAAAGAGAACTGGACGAGTTGGCAGCAATTTTCACAGGGCTGGTCAATAGATCATATTTAGGGCGGACCGCAGGATATTCCCCACTGGGTGAGATTCGTAGAGGAAAACAGGGCACTTCTGCACGAGGCCACTTGCAATTACATCAGGTGCGTTTTTCCATTGCAAATGTCTTTCTGCCTCCGACCCGACATCAGTCAAGTTCAGTCAAGTCGGCTGGCTGGCTGGCCTGCCCTCGTCATAAAGGATATAGCCTGCGTCTAGAACAGAATCTGTCAAGGAGGCTGGCCCTGTCTGATTGCGTTACACGTCCATAAAATTAATACAGATCGCCAAATGACAGACTATGCATGACGAGAGAACCCATGAATGGCTAATACAGGTAGATCCACATAACAATGCCCGTTCCCGTTGTGGCTGGACTGAGAGAGAGCGGCTGAGTAGTTTGGGCAGTGCAATACCGAAGCAGCAGAAGCAGTAGGGCAGGTCTCCCGAGATGATCATACAGAGAGCTGGCGAAAATAATGACCTGTAAGCAGAGGATGTTTATTCACCCCACACAGGCCCTCTCAGGCCCCAGAGGTCAGCACCAGGGTCAGATCAAGTTGCCCTGTACCCTTGAGATCAAGATGATGTATACATCTTAGATGGGAGTTGTCATCACAGAGTTGTCCAGTTGGCTGACCCATGTACACAGGTCAGTGGCCAGTCTCTTCTTAACCCCACATGGCCTATAATGTTCCCTGATTGGCTACTTGGGTGTCACGTGTCTGCCCTCCACCTATCAGCTTGCAGAACACCGGAAGTGAAGGATGCAAGTGAAGTGTCCCAGAAAGAAAGTGAAGTATGTTGGAGGGGCTAGTCGAGGGCCAGGGCCTGTGCTTAACAAAAACAAAGCTATGTCAAGTCTAATGTAGTGCTTGGACAGCAGGCATCTTCACTGGGGTAACTCATGACATGTTTAGACTTGGGAGGCAATTGCATCAAAAACAATGCTTGAAAAGCCATTGGAAAATCCCCAGCGCAGATCATGGACCAAAAGCCATGCAGACCCCTGGAGAAAGATTGACTGGCGCATTTGCAGTCATAACAAATGTCACAACTATCAAGCGAAAGTGTATTAGGCCAATCCCAGCAAAGCTCAGCAAGTCATGTCATTAATGATGGGAGATTACATTATACCCTTGGCTGCACAGGGACGTCAGTGGCATTGCTTGGACAAGAAAGATATCTCAGCAGTGGAAGGAAATGGGTCTGCCAGGCGAACCCTGCCTTGTGATTGACTGTGAGAGATGGCAGATTAAAAGGCTGTCATGGCTGGCAATGCAACTGTCACGATCTGTAATTGGTCAATAGAGGCAATCTGGCGATGGGCAGGTTGATGGTGGGGCCATGGAGAAGCAAGGAGATTGCTGTTGGGTCAGAGACACTGGGCAAACACTCGTGTGACAGACGACTTACTGGGCCAGCACACGGCAAACATGATCATATCGAGTAATCAAAGTCTGCTCTACTCCACTTCCTCTGCAAATACATTAACCAGTAATGACCTTGCCCTCGTATGTACATCTCTTGGTCCGCACACTTGGCCATTAGGCTAACATTGTCATCTCTGATTAAATCGGGCCTTGAGCTGATTGCTGGTCTAGTGGTGGCAATGGCGATGGCTGTGGTGACGCATTTCTCTTCTGCTGTGCTCACAGTTGGCACAAGTTGGCAGGGATTACCCACAGCTCATATAAGCCACACACAATGCCACCGGCAACAGTTAGCAAACATCAAAGTAACGCATTTCCTGTAATGTACATACAATCAACAATTTGCAACCCAAAATGCTCTGATTCATAATGTCATACACCCACATGTAATATTCTACATCGAAATCCACATAACTTGCTACTACGCCAAAACTGAGTTGTTTAACCTGTGACGTAAATGAGCAAAGTTTCGGTTACAGGCCGAGAATAACGCAAACAGAAATCTGAGCCAACTTAAAAGACAAGACAGTAGAGGCGGGTTGAAATGATACGTTTATATCAAAGGAAATGAGAAGTAAATTGACTTACTGTAGGCGGACACAACCGAGAGCAGAACGAGTAAGGTGAAAGTTTCTTGCAAGAAGACTAGCAACTCCATGTTAGATCCCAGGTACTCCTTCTTCGTGAGATGAGTGGATACTCCAGAAGTTTGTTTTCAGCAAGACCGTGATTGTTTCTGGAGCAGCACTAGGATGTAGGGGAGCTGCTAACAAGGGCCATATGGGCACAGTGCTAGCAGGGGCACAGTGACCACCGATCCCACGAGTAACTACTGTTGGCTGCTACTGCTGGCTGTACAACTGATGCGGAGCGTGCTAGATGCTCTGCTGTGTTCCAGCATCAGCTACTGACTGGCACCGCTCTGCCAAGCTCCCTCAAAGACTCCCCTTACCAGGCTAGCCCCATGCAGTTGCAGCGCCTGCCTCCAGCCTGCCCCCTTCCTTCCACGGCCAGCCCCCTCCCAACAAACCAATGCAGCAAGGTGAGTACTCACAGAGCAGACATAACCAACATCATCTGCAGTACCATACTATCATACTACGAAGCCTGCTGTTGTAACTCAGCTATGTCAGCTATGCGGTCTGTAGTATATTGCACAAGAGCCAGTGATTAATTCCCGAGGAATCCAATAAACCTTTCCAAAACAGACCTGAGCTAATGAGTCGATTTGTTGCTACTGAATGTTTAATGATCACAAGGACAATAAGAATTTCAGCACTTGATAAATTTCCTGCTTAAATCCTTCAAGGTTAATTCCAAAGGAAACCAATGTGTTTCTTTTTGCTGTTGTAATTAACAGTTGTAGATAGCAGAGGCTTGACAACAGCCTAGCAGCTGTGTTATTACATATTGCCTGGCAATGGAGCAAAAATATTTCAATTATCATCCTTGCAAAAATATTACAATCAGCGAAATGGATAAAGAAAGCTGTTTGTGAAGGAAATGAGTTACCCATTAAAAATATTCAGTTACAGGATTTGTGTTACGAGCTGAATTTTCACGTCAGCCGAAAGTGATTTAGTGCTAGGGGAGCAGTCTGACGGAGAACAATAAGCAATTAGGCCCCAGAGGCAATGCAATTCGACAGCAGGCATTTCAGCAAACTTATGTAAGGTCAATTCCCACAGGTACAATCCTTCCTGGACGTTCTTGGACACAGAAGTGACCTACAGGACAGGTTATTACCATCTATATGTGTGGTGAACAATGGCTATTTGCAGCCCATTTCCAATCCATACAGAATTACTGAAGCTGATGGTGTCATACACTTTCCCACTGGGATAACCCTGATGGTTTTTTTCTCTCTCTTACCATGCTGAAATTTCCCCCATTGATATCCCCCAATTACCCTGAATTTGTGGTGTATTTTGCAAACCCTGTCACCCAGTGACCCCCAATTACCCTGCAGGTCTACTCATTTTTTTCATCCGGAAAACAGTCGTTTCATTTGGAGCTAATGGCCCTGACCAGGTCACGAATGTACATCCCATTCAATTGCCATGTTCAGTGTATGCAGTGTACATACTGCATACATGGGATGCAGCACTTGCAGCACCATGTACATGCAGCAGTAGGGGCTAATTCAATGCACACAACTGTCAGTGTTGATATCCTTATGTATAGTGGAAGCTATAATTGGACATACAGTCTGCATTAGTTTGAATGACTTGTTTCCTCTTCTATTGATAAATGTGGCAATTTTAGTGATCTACTTCCTGTAAAATGCACAGTATTTTCAATTGCAAATTAAATAAAAGTGTTTTCAATTGAGAAGTATATAACAACACTCATCATGTGAAACCATCGAGTCCAATCATGTCATATATATATTGTGGCCTGGAGATGAAAAAATATGTTCATGGTTCAAAATATTATGAATGTGATGATGGCAATGAAATCTATCATTGAGATGAATTTTTAGTTGTTTACATTTTATTCTTTCGGCAAAACACATTATATACAATATTCTGGCAAAATACTGCAAGGTATATAGATAGTGTAGATAGGTAGTTTTTATCTCTGGAAACAATAATGAGGGAGGAGAAGAGAGCAGCTGTGTCAACCTGTGGCTTGGAGAATGCATTACCAGGAAAAGCACAATTGCTCTCTTGCCCTGCTCTCAAGAGTGGCCTGGCTGACTTCTTGAAACCACAGAAGCAGATGTGTGGAGTTGTGCTGGATTTGAAATGGGCAGAATGGCTGGCAGAATGAGTAAAGGCAGAATGAGCCAAGCAGAATGAGCCAAGGCAGGGGGAGGATGGTGGTGTTTAAAATGTGCAACGAAGAGAAGTGTGAAGGCTTCCTGGGAGTTAAGTGTGTGATGGATGATATTAACAAGATGCGGAGATGGGGAGGCAGGAGGAGGCAAGAGGCACCAGCATCCTTACAGCAAATGATCTCTCGTAATCAGACTGGGAGTTGAAACAGGCCAGCTGTGTATCTATCCTCCTCCACTCAAACTTCCTTCAGCCTCAAGCTGCCATGGCAGTTGCAGAAATCCTGACCCACTTAAAAGATATATACATCAAAAGACCACCTGGGTCGAAAACAGGTAATAGTTTTCACAACACAACCAAGTAGTAACTGGCAAACACGAATCCATAACACAATTTCATTAGTTAGCATGCTTCCAGATATGTATATATGGCTCATTCCAAAATATAACAGGCCATACCAGCATATCATATAGTTTGTCAGTAATTTCCTCTGTCAACAGCAATTGATTTAGGCTCACCAGCTTCCTATAGCCTGTGTTAGGAGTGCAGAAAAAAGCTGTGCATCACTCTGGGTTGACTGTTATGAGGCTGGAAACGGATGGTCGGAGGTCCTGGTTCAGTCAACACCACTCAGGGGTAAAGATAGGACCCAGGACCAGGCCAAGAATAAATCCCTCAGATATAATAGGAGGATTTACAGGATGAAGACGGGGACAATGAAAGTATACTTGCCTTCTCTTCTGGTGATATGACAATGCATCACGAGTTTGCAACACCATTGAAGCAAATATAAAGGCGTAACCTATCATAAAAAGGAAAAAAGAGGCACATATTGTTGCAGCTATTGAATGATGTGGCTCCACATGTATATGACGTCCTGTCTGAAGCTGCAGATTCATTTTGTTGAATGCATTACATTTGTGCGTATAATGTGTCATTGGTGATAATACTATAGCTACACACCATGTTGCTCAAGTTGCTGTAACATAACAAGAAGTTATCAAGAACAAGATTAAGATAGACTTCAATTTCAGAGAAAATTATCCATCTTACGTTGAAACTTTTGAGAAATCACAGATGATTCATCTCACAAGAAGCTGATGTGCGCTTATGACAGATCTGCACATCAGAATCAGATATTGCACTTCTTAATTGTCATCATGCTGTCGTAATAGAAAATGTCATGTGATGGAGTTCTAAAATGTGCTTGCCGTAAGAAAGTCATTGGGCCTATGACAGACATTCTACATGTCCAAAAGTTTAATTTATATTAACATACGTCAGGAGAGATGTCGAAGTCATGATCATTGGCAATGAGTTGCTAAAGTACAATTTTTAGGACCAGCAGGCTCTGGTTCTGTAACCCATGGAATTCATTAAATGTGATGAACAAAGCCACAGACAGGAAATGGTCACACTTGAATGATTGTAGGCATATAATAATGGATATAATATATATATACAGCAGTTAGCTGGTGAGGTGGATCATATCAAAATTGCTGTGACAGAACGTTTAGTCCAGTTTAAACGTTGACACTGTATTTGGTTTTGCATGATCGACAACAATACTTAATGCCATCTCACAATTTTGTCACTGGACTTAATGGAAGTCAAGAATATGAGTTGGCATCCTGAAGACTTCAAAAAGAAATAATGATTCACTCTCTGCATGGCGTTCATGCTGAGGTCTTTCTCTCGTGAGCTTTGCAAAGATTACATAAATATTTGCACAGGCAAGGAATCACATGTTAATTACCTCAATGTGGAACTTTCTGTTAGAGCCACCTAAAAAGCGTGCTCAGTATTTCTTTAGACCTGCCAGACAACACATTATACCATTTATTAGTACAAATCACAGCTGAATTGCAAAATATTGGGAAAAACTCAGGTAATCTTTCATAAAAGCTCAGAATTGAATCTTCAATTTTGAGAAAATTTCTAATGACTAAACTAGGGAAATTTAGTTTTTGCATGGCGTCTAAGTAGCACGTACTTATCTCACAAAAAGTTTAGGTTGATACTTGTTGAAGATCAGTGCACCTTATCCCACCTATACATTCTACTTATTTATTGTCAGTGTTGTAACGACAGCTTCCTACAGTCTATGTTAGGTGTGCAGAAACAAGCTGTGCATCACTCTGGGTTGACTGTTATGAGGCTGGAAACGGATGGTCGGAGGTCCTGGTTCAGTCAACACCACTCAGGGGTAAAGATAGGACCCAGGACCAGGCCAAGAATAAATCCCTCAGATAATAGGAGGATTTACAGGATGAAAACAGGGACAATGGAAGTATACCTGCCTTCTCTTCCGGCGATATGACAATGCATCACCAGTTTGCAACACCATTGAAGCAAATATAAAGGCGTAACCTATCATAAAAAGGAAAAAAGAGGCACATATTGTTGCAGCTATTGAATGATGTGGCTCCACAAGTACCTATATGATGTTCTGTCTGAAGCTGCAGATTCATTTTGTTGAATGCATTACATTTGTGTGTAGGCTTATAATGTGTCATTGGTGATAATACTATAGCTACACATCATGTTGCTCAAGTTGCTGTAACATAACAAGAAGTTATCAAGAACAAGATTAAGATAGACTTCAATTTCAGAGATAATTGTCCTTCTTACGTTGAAACTTTGGAGAAATCGTAGATGATTCATCTCACAAGAAGTTGACGTGTGCTTATGACAGATCTGCGCATCAGAATCAGATATTCCACTTCTTAATTGTCATCATGCTCTCGTAATAAAAAAATTGATGTGAAGGCGTTCTGACGTGTGCAATTCGTGACATTGCATGTGCAAGCTCTGCAGATCACAATATATACGTGACGGCCTTGATTGGTTTACCATCATCAGTAAAAAACTAACAGTTGGACTTCATTGGTAACCTTCAGGTAATCAGTTTAAATAAAAGTGCTTGCAATGAATGCACAGAAGTTTTAAAATAGAGACTACCATGATCCCTATGCATGCACTTATCATCGAAAGACAAGAGGTGTTCAACTTATTTTGACAAAATTTAAACAAACATTCATATGCTGCTCAATGCTCATCCTGCATGTCGTATCACCTAAATATCTCACTATTAAGGCAAGAGCACTTAGGGGAGAGCGGGGCCAGTTGAACCAAATTTTAGAAATTTCTCTCCTGTGTGCATACCTTTACAGCTTTCAAGAAGAACAAAGATGGAAAAGGTAGCTTGAAAAGTTGTTTAAACATCCCAACTTAGTGTATATCTTACCACGGCCGGCATATGAGCCTCCAAAAAAAAAAAAAAGGTCCAACTGGCCCCACCCTCGGGGCCAGTTGAACCATCCATTGGGGCCAGTTGAACCATCCATTGGGGCCAGTTGAACCATTGTGAGGATGATGGGTGAAGTGTAGGGCTGCAGTCCTTAATTTTTACTAACAAGTTCAGCTAGGACCATAGCATGTTTTGGCTAAATTTGACATGTCTCACGCATTTCTTTCTCTTCAAAGAATATCCTTGGGCCAGTTGAACCAGTCGATGGTTAAACTTTTAAAAATAATAAATTTTTCTATGTATTTTACTCAATTTTAATAGACCATTTAGAGAAATAGTTTTACTGAATAGTACCTTTCATTGTAACTGTATTTTGTTTAAAAAATTGATTAAAAAAAATTATGATAACCTGCCAAAAACTCCTCTGGTTCAAATGGCCCCACTGTGACCTCCATGTATCTATATATAGCCTGGCTGCACCCTTTTCGTGGGACACCATTTTAAAGAGGTGGGTTTCCATCTACACATAACCCATTATCTTATGATGATATGACATACCTGCAGACCAAATAATTTAAATGCTATGAAAGCTCCAATCTCAATGTGACAAACTCAGATTTACATGTGAAAAACGAAAAAAGTGTGATTGTTTCTTTACCATGTGTCTAAGAGCCAAATGATCTACATGGAAAAGACTAACGTAAAAAGGCCTAAGAGAAGGTTTTATGTGTGTTCCCATGCCTGCTCCACCTGGCAAAAAATCAAAGGTGGTTCAACTGGCCTGCCGGTTCAACTGGCCCCACTCTCCCCTAATTGAGGTATATTTATTGCGAGTGAGAACACCCCCACGAGGTCACAGATTGCACCCCCACGCGCGTGAGAAGCGTGGGCCTGCTAAATATTGTATAGCCACGCGCGTGGGTATGCTTTCACTCGCACGCGTGAGACTTGGCTATGCTATCCAGCGCATCTAATAGCATGCGTGGCTATGCCATCCAGCGCACCTTGAGGCTCCCGAGCGGCTCATACTAACAACTCAGGAGTGCTACTGAGTACACAGTCATGGCTCTGGAATGCGTCATCCAGCGCACTACTGAATGTGTTCTCAGGAGCACTACTGAAGGTGTTCTCAGGAGCACTACTGAATGTGTTCTCAGGAGCATCAAACTACTGAATGTGTCAACCTGAGCACCCCCTCCCGTTTTTGGAAAAAGCCTGTCATGTTATACAACAAGCATGTTATCTAAGAATTCAATTTTCTATCTATCTATCTATCTATCTATCTATCTATCTATCTATCTATCTATCTATCTATCTATCTATCTATCCATCTGTAGCTATAGATCTGTCTATCTATCTGTCTAATACTATCTATCTATCTATCTATATATCTATCAATCTATTAATCTACCTATCTATCTATCTATCTATCTATCTATCTATCTATCTATCTATCTATCTATCTATCTATCTATCTATCTATCTATCTATCTATCTATCTATTCGTCTTTCTATCTTTCTATTTATCTATCCCACTTGATGATGCTTGCCAATTCTAAATTAATTTTTGTGCGCTGAAAATCACATTCACTGTTTCCTTTATTACCTTCAGCGAACGAAGTTCGAAGAAGGTATTGTAATCACTTGGGTAAAAATGTTGTCCGTCCGCCGGGCGGGCGGGCGGGCGGGTGGGCGGGCGGGCGGGCGGTCGGGCGGCGGGCGGATAGATCGTTTCCGAGCCAGCACTCGGCCTCTATTGAGTGTACATGGATGAAATTTGGTACACATATAGCCTGTATGGTCTAGTTGTGCCTTTTGATGGTCTAATTGATAGATATTCAATACCTTTTGAAATAATTGAGAAAATATAAAAATTATTTTTGTTCGTTTCCGGGCCAAATCTCAGTCACTATTGCATGTGCACTTATGAAATTTGGTACAGATGTGGCCTATATGGTCTAGTTGTGCCTTTTGATGGTCTCATTGATGGATATTCTATACTTTTTGCAAAAATTTGGAAAATAGAAAAATATGTATTTTTTTAGTTTTTTGGGCTGAGACTCGGTCACTATTGCATGTAAATGGATAAGGTTTGGTACACACATGGCCTATAAGGTCTAGTTGTGCCCTTTGAAAGGTCTGGTAGAAAATATTAAATGCTATTCGAAATATTGAAAAAAAGAGAGAAAAAATATATTTTTTTGGCCCAAGACTTGGTCACTATTGCATGTACATGGATAAAGTTTGGTACACATATGACTTATGTGGTTTAGTTGTGCCTTTTCATGGTCTGACTGCTACATATTCTATACTTTTTGTAATATTTAGAAAAAATATTAAAAATACTTATTTTCTTATAGGAGCCAAAACGTGCCCACTATTGCATATACAGCAATGCCATTTCCTACACGTATCACCTATAAAATGTAGCAGTGCTTTTTGACTTGTATTTAACACTTTTTGAATGATCGGAAAAAAATTGGTGCATGCATAAAACCGTACCATAATATAAGTAAATTAGTAGGCCTATAATAAGGCCTTTCCCTGCTTTTACAAACCCTGGCAAGCACACAGGTAGATTGCAGGGCAGCAGGCAAATAACAGATAATAGAATGCCATTACTCGACCACTGTTGCATACCTATAATATACGGAATTTGGTTAACACACCAATTTTATGATGTAATTGTAATCTTCTAAATGTGGTATTCGCTGAAGGTTTGCTGCTGCGCAGCCTATGTTTATAGTGTTCATAGCATGGTATACTTATACCTTATAGTGTGAAGATATCAAAAATGTTTCCAACTACCCCCCCCCCCCCCTTCAAAGATCGCTTGACCCCCCTTGCCCCCAGCTTCTTGAAGTGGCCACGAGGTGTCACTCTTCAATTGGCCTGCAGGGAATGTGCGCTGGAACCCACTGCCAAAAGTGCGCTGGATCACATTTACAAGGGTTCACTGGATCAGATTTATAATGGTGCGCTGGATCACGCTACCAAAGGTGCGCTGGATCCCACTTCCACCACCCTGACAATGTAATGAAACGCACATGGTCAACTTATAGGGTGTCATTAATGGCACACCCAGGAGGAGAGTAAGGTGCGCTCACTCGCAGTATCAAGAGTCGCACTGTCAGGAGTGCCATGTGTGGCATAACCACTCGCTGTAATGTATGACACCCCCAAGAGTGCGAGGGAAGACCTGGTCAAGAGTGCGCTGCATGACACACCCAGGGGTGCGAGTGATAGCATCCCCAAGAGAAAGATGCGCTGGAACGCATATTCAAGCGCTTGAAGGTGCGCTTGGTAGCACTCTTGAATGTGTCAAATGTGACAATAAATATATATGCCTAATTGCATGTTGTTTGGAAGGCTTGATAAAACACCTTTTGAGGCGGGGTTGTGCTACCTCAAGCATACTTTCTCGTGTCATGGAGGATGATTAATGTAGTTCTTTAAGCTAATCTTTCATTGTGAAGTACTACACAAAGCGGAATTGGATGTCACCCTCATAGGTGGTTTAAAATGGAATTCCCCTACCTGGTCATGGTTAAAGGCCAAATCTTGGGTGATAAACAAAATGAGATCAGTGACAAAGCTATTTGTTCTGTTAATTCACGCAAATGCCCCAGTCTCACGGCACGTTACGGAGAACTTTTTTGCCACTGAGGGGTAGCTTGAGTTGAATTCTAGGAAAAAAATGACTATCCCGGCGACATACAATGTTTATAAAACCATTACATAATTAATTAAAAGCATATCACGGCGGGGTTCTTTTTGTTCACTGCGGGGAAGAAAAGTTGTACGCCGTCCCCAAAAGTTCGCCGGGGGAAAGGAATTTCCTCCTCCTGAGGGATACTTTTATATCGCCCCGAGATATAAAAAGTACCCCTCAGGGAACCTATAACTGCCCCTCAGTGAACCTATTTCACCGCGGCGGGATGTCAAAAACTGCCGGCGAGGCTTCAAATGTCCCCCCTGGGGCAGGAAAGGTCCCCGCGGGAGCAGGAAAGGTCCCCGCGGGGGCAGGAGAGGTCCCCTCAGGGGCAGGAGATGTCCTAATATCCCGCCGGAGATGTTTTTGAGGCGTTCTCACTGAAAAAATCCACGCCGGACATCCAAAAATCAAGAAAATTTTGGGCTCTGTTCCGCCGTCATGAAAAAAAAGTTTGTACCTGTTGAATCTTTTTTGACATCCACGGCGCAGTTTTTCCATTTCTAGGAACCGCTGAGGGGAACAAAAACTTCCCCTGGGGGGATGTGAAAAGTCGACGGCGGATCACCCAAATTCATCCAAATTACCAGGAAATACTTCGACGCCGACTTAAATAGTTCTCCGGGAGCCGCCGTGAGGATGTAGCAAAAGATGGAACAGCATTCAGGTAACAACAGAGTAGGTGGACACAACTTCATGCATGAATTCCTAAAGTGTAAGTTACAAAAATAATGCTGAATATGACACAATTTATTTTTCAAAAAGTGTATAGGAAAACAAAGAATACATGTATCAGATGCATGCCCAACCTGATTACAGAGCACTTCAAAGTCAGACGCTGTACGACATTCATGCTTTTTTGTTCGTCATTTAGAACAGAAAGAGTCACGCTTTGTCCTCCAGAAAGACAAATAGTACAGCATGGTACCTGGTTAGCTAAAATCTCAAATCACCGTAGCAAGAGCCTTCTAAGTTCTTTCCACAGAGACAAAAAGAGATTGTATTCAATCAGGAGACCATTCGGGACAATAGCGCCTAAATCACACTAAATATAAAAAAACTAACCAAGCAATATTCTTGTACTTTGTTGATAGGTTACCGAAGACCCTCTGATGAAGTCCTGGAAGTTTTAGAAAATTGGTATACTGAAAAGAACTTGCAGTTACACTTGTACAGTAACCACAATCACTGGCAATGCATGGCCGAAACATTGCTCTCAAAACTGATTGGAGCGCATATATATCTCAGAAGAGATCGATTCAATACAATTGCACAAACTGTTCAAAAACATTTTAAGCATATGTCTAACATTGACAAGACATATAATTACATGTAACAGTTTTTGTCACTAGACAGGAAAAAAGTAACTTTTGGAAAATTTGGTGTTGGGATGAATTTTTGTCAAAATATGTTCAACACCTTGTAATGGCGTCCATGAATAATATTCAAAATTGGCAAAAAAAAACTTTTATGAGACGCAAACATTAGAAACAATGCATCGACGTCATCATCTATCCAATAGCAATAACAATGCATCTTTCATATTTGTTTCATTGAAGTCCTGAGCATGATGTTATGGATCATCCATGTGTTCAGCATTTCACAGCTGAAGATGATAAAACCAAACTATGGTAATTGATAACATGCAGGCTTTAGGCCTGAAATATATTTTGCTAATAGGATATATATTAGTCTGGACACATATGTCTTAATATTGAGTGCTGCAGTTTGGTGTAATAATCTTTTTAAAATTGCCAAACATGTGTAATGGTGATCAACAACCAGCCTCAGTATGGCATGATGCTCAAAAATTTGAAGGACACATAGATACAAAGTCAAACGGATATTAACATAATGATTAATGAACAATTTATCCATGCAGCTGTTACACCTAATATAGGCTTGACCTGTCCAATCACTTGATCGGCCGGCCATTGTCAACCGTCTGGGCATATTTTAAATGAGCCTAAAGGCTTGCTTTCCCAATCAACTGATTGGGCATTTTTTAATGACTTTGCCCAAAAGCTTGATCTCGACAAAAAGGCTTACTTTCCAAGTCAAGTGATTGAGCATCCTTTGCCCATAGGCCTGATCTGGTAAAAAGGCTTGTTGAATAGTTCCCTGATCTTTTCAAAAGACTTGTTGATGAAAAATTTTTTTTTCAAAAAACAAATTTAAAAACAAATAAATTTCGGGAAATACATTTGGGAATCATATTATCTTAATTGTTTTTCCCCAAATAGAAAGAAAAAATAAATTTTAAACTTTTTTTTTTCAAACATTTTTTTTCCAAATAAATTTTTTATGATTAATTTAATTCTAAATTGTATTTTTCAATTTTTGTTTTTCCTAACTCCCCCCATCCAAACACACACTTTTTCCCTGAATTTTTCCCCTGACTTCCTTTATTGAATTTAAACATAGGTAGAGCCACTTGTGTTACTTTGCAATACCGATATGGACAACCCAGACAAAGACAGTGATAACCTCAAATAGTTCGCTTTGACTTTTCGAAAAGTGCAATGAACTTTTCAAATAGGTCAAATGAACTATTTGAAGACTATTTGAGAATCAGTATGTTTCAGACAGGGTTGTGGCAACTAACTTCAGTCTGAAAGTTGCGGTGCAGAATATAACAAATAGTGGATGTTGAGTCGATCAATATAGAGTTTTATTGGCCTTAGCAGGCAATATTACTGCTTCGGCCAATAAAACTCAATATCTAAAATGGCGCTGTCCCTGTAGCTGCCTGCTCTGACATTCTTCATTTAATCGGTTTTTTTTTCATAAGTTTATACTACAGCCACACCTTTTGTGTAGACGTGTACTGGGAGTACCGAGCAGTTCACTTTTATAATTAATGACAATGATGCTATATACAAACAGTGTATGGAACACCTGACTAATGCTATTAGGTCCGATCCCTGACACCCAATGGACAATGAATACAACATGCTGCCTAGTGGGCGTCGGCTGAGAGCCTGTTTTGCATGAACTGTACGATTGAAGAACACTTTCATCCCATCATCAATTAGAATATGTAATAATAGTTAACTTTGTTTATATGCTACCTCATCATTTTTATCTTTGTGTCAAGAGCTAAAGAATTTCACCTTATCTTTATATGGTGACCAATAAATATTATGTTATGTTATGTTATATTGGTCTCCTCACCATCCACTATCTACAATATATGATTTTTTTTGCAATAACCAAAATGTTACAAACAAAGCCACATACAACTGGAAATGGTAACACTTAAATTATGTTTTGGCCAGAGCATGTTGTTGATTTCCACAGATTGGTTTAGTGATCTTTGACTGTGCCAAACACAGGGATGATCCCCAATCAGCAACATCACGACCTGAATGTTGTCAGTCCATGTATCAAATTTGACGGACATATACTATAGAGGTGTTATACTAGGTCCATGATATAGAGAGTTATTGGATGGATAATAATTACCACAACAGTGGCACTTTCATCGAAGTGCACCCAAAAGTGAGCTCAACAGTCCAAAGATCATCATCTTCAGTGAGACTAAGAGTCTCATTGTCTCATTGTGTTGTTTTTTTTTATTCCCTTTGAGCTGTCAAATGAAATATTAAGTCTATACAATAATCATTACAAATCACAACTGAATTGCAAAAAGCAGTAGTCGACTTTCTGGGCAATAACCTGATTTCCAACTTGGTAAGCATGTCCTGCATGTAAGATAGGTACTATGGAAAGTTCTAACTACAAGTTTAGCTAAGGCATGTATACAAAGGCTACACTTGGCACTAATGAGCTCATTTAATATTTTATAAAAGCTTAATAATAATTTAGGATTGAATCTTCAATCTAGGGGAAGTTGCTAATGATTAATCCCAGTGCTCATATTCTGTTCTCGCTGAAGTTCATCTCACCAGCACTTGCTGATCTCACCAGAAGTTGAGGCAGATATTTATGACAGATCGATGCATCTTATCAGAATAAGATAGTGCACTGCTTTACTGACAATGTTGTCATCATGCTGAATTATAGTAGAATTTGAAATGGTGCTTCAATATTATATGTGCACAGACTATACGAAAGGCCTTAATTAGTTCATCAATATCTGAAAAAGAACATATCTACATGGTAAATGATTTGAAGCTATACATTTGTCTGTGGCCAGCAGGTATGCAGTCAGTAATAAACATTTTATTCTCATATATAATAAAACCAAAGTCCTTGCACACCTTTTGCAATGCAAATTTTAACAATTATCGTGCTTCGTGGTGTAAATCTGTCACACTGTATGCATGGTGTCTGGCAGATACAATCTGATAAGCTTTTAAGGTAAGAATATTTGATTTATAATTCAACAGTGACACTTGGCCATAGTGACACCCAGTCAGGAAGAGGCTGTCACACTGTCACAATTAAAGGCATTACCTGGAGTGCACCTGGCTGATTGCCACTTTGCAATGTGTTTCATTTGCCTTCATCGGGCTAATCCCATCTAAATCTTGGTAAAAGGATTTGTTGGCAGCTCTTTGCTGGCGTGTCATTCGATTCTCAAATGAAGAGAGTTGGGATTATATATACCTGCAGAAAAACCCATCACAAAGCATCTAAACAAGTCGTTTTTATTTGGCAAGTAGCCCAGTGGAGCAGAAATAATTTGTAATTTTATTCAGAGTTGTCTCTCTCCATGTAGCAGATCAATGGCCCTTCTGATCCTCCCCTTGTGCTTTTGTTGCCCAAGTTCCAAGACAAGCGCTGTTTTAAAACCAAGTGACATGCAACTTTCTCCTTGCCTAGGTCCTGCCATATGTTGATGCCAGCCATGGCCTTTGCTGTTGAAAGCTGTTGGAAGCTGCCGAAGTGATGCTCCAGTTTTTTGTGTTGTTCAGACCTCCACTCAACATCAATGGACATGACATCAATAGACATAGGCCCCGAAATGACGTCGATACTAGACAATGGCTCGTGTAATCCTGCTTGTCTCCTATTGGCTGTTACCTGCCATTGTCTCATCTGGAGCCACTCAGGGAGCTACCGGGCCACAGAGGGCAATGTCGTGAATCACAGTGACAAGCAAAAATACTGCTACAGCTCCAACGTGTTATTTGGGACGCCTGGCAATGTGAAATCGATATTAGTAATGTATCCCCCATTGGATAATGCATGGGAAAGTTTCAAATTGAAATCGTCACACCATGTTTTTTTGCTTTATTGTCATTAGTTACAGCAAAGTTCAGAAGAGAGAGACCACTGATTCAGTTCCCCACGAAATCTAATGGATTAATCTATTGTTCGGGGTGATGCACTATTGGGACTCACATTGTTCCTTTTCACGAGGGATTGGGGGAATAAAACAGTCCAATCTCCAAGCAATAAATCACTTAAAATACCAACTAGTAGGCAGCTACCTGCTAAGAGCTTATCAGAAAGAGCTGCTGAATCGGTTGGCAAGTTTAATAGATATCTGCGGAAAGGGTGACTTAATAAAAAGATTTTAGATCTTATTTATAAACATGAATTGCCCTGGGATTCACTCCCCCTGATCCAAGCAATCAGTCTTCGCCAGATTGGAAGTGATGAGACGTGACGAGACTTCATTGGCTAGTTCCAGATTAAACGCTAGGGGCGCTCTGGGCTGGTAAAGCCATTCAACATGACTTGAGATGCAGACAGCACAGGTTTAGTGCAGACAGGACAGGTAGTTTGGCTCATGGAATTGTGAATGGGGTTTTTGACTCATTCAAAGATAATGAGGTTGAGAATAGTTTTTCGTGCTCAGTGTAAATACTTCAGGATTCAACAATGTTTTGTTAAAGCTGTTTTATTATTCAAACATTATACAGAATGCTATACTCATTGCTCATGGCATTCACAATTTAATCACATACATTGATCATATTCATTTCAACAGAACAACTCCAAAATCAAGTTCACGTTGTGACGAGACAATGAAGATTATGTAACAATATTATGACGCATTTTATCGACCGTGCGTGGTCGCCACATTGAAAATAACAAACATGTCTTTGGGTACTCCATATCACTTAGTTTCATTGGAATATATTCCGAATATGTACAATTGATTAGCAAATATCAGTACAACACAAATGGATTACTTATAGTTTCACGACGCAGTCCTTTGGGATATCCTTTGGGGGAAATAGTCCTTTGGGGGTTAGTCCTTTGGGGGTTAGTCCTTTGGGGGTTGTCCAGGGGCAGGAGAGAGGAGACGAGGCGGAGGAGGAGGCAGCTGCCAATTTGCTCATTAATTTAGGTCCCTAAACCAAGCTATAGATCTGAAAGCAGCAATAACAATTGACTAATTAATAGATATGTCTGCGTTGCATTGCAATTCATTATTTGTGAGATTATAGACACTGAACCCCTGACTGGACGATGTGTACACGATTATAATCAGAATTAATTTATTTATTATTATATATATGTATATATTATTTACATCAAGACATCATCAAGCCTTTACAACTAAAACATCATACGTAAAATAGCCCTGCTTTGAATAAAATAAAGCACAACACTCAGCACACATAACATTGTTGGACAACGTAAATGCTTTGGAACTAATATCACTTGGTATCATTTCTAATCTCAGATGCAGCATTAGAAGCAGTTAATAATGACGTTACATTTAACTCAAGATCATTTACCCCTTGAAATTCATTGGACACAACTTGAGAAAACATTCAAGATAGGATATAGTCTAGATTTTAAAAGGTATCTTGCCCAGGATTAGAACTCAGGGCCAGCTGCAGTTGCCTCCCCTGTAGTTATTTGGATTGGTACAAGTTACAGCCAAAGGAGGGGGGATGGGGCTAATGGGCAACTCTTGACACGAATTATTGAGACTTGCAACGACTTCCTTACAGAAATTCTCAGCGTTCTCCTCTTCGGGGGACTTCTGTTTGGCGCTGCTCATCCCGCCCCGCCCCATTTGGCCCATCTGGCCCATCTGGCCCGGCACATGCCGTCGCGGGGGACCAGACGGAGGACCAGATGCGGCCACACAACAGGGCGAGGGCGGAAGTTCAACTGTCAGCTCATCGTCCGGATCCAGAACAAAGTACTGGGGGTCATAGCTGTCGCCGATGGGCATCCCGTAAGGGGCCTCATAACGTGTGTTCACCACCAGCCGGGGATTGTGATAGTGTTCTCTTCCGGAGGATGTTCTGTACACTTGGACTTTGGAGCTGCGATCGCTCTTATCGTCCACTTCAGTGTCATTCTGGTGGGGGAGGGAGGGCAGGGGCCGCGACTCCATGTAAACGTTCTCGCGGATGTTGGGGGGCACGTGGTGCTTGTCGGGAGGGGCTTCTGGGGGGTGTTTGGCATACTGCAAGGGGGTCGCAGCGGACATCTCTTCGTGGAAGGCCGAACTACGACGATGCCGACTACTGCCGTAGCTGTCCGGTCGGCGGTAGGTCACAGGCTGGCGTCTGTGGGCATAACTGCAAAATTTGAAAACGAATATCAGTCTCAAGCATTCAGTTAAGCAAAAAATAAGATTGCTTTCTATCTCGAATTATGATACACTTACCTTTTGAAGCAAACCAGCCCAATTGTCAAAATAAGAACTCCAATCACTAAAGCTATACCAATTATAATTGCTACTAGGACCCCTGCAAAATAGAAAAAGTGAGATTAGCGTCAGCATCTGACATCACAGATTGCAATTGCATCATCCTGAGTTGGGAGGATGTAACGATTAAGAAAATTTGTGAACAAAAAATAAATAAATAGTTGAATTACCTAGAGGTAGAGTGAAAGATGGTTTGCCCGTTGCTTGGCCAGGAGGTAAAATATCTGAAAGTGGAAAATGTAGTTGAGTGATACAGAAGAGAAGGAGAGAGATGTGATTATAGTTAGGCATGGATCTATAACTTAACCCCTTATAGCTCTATGAGTTATGTAAGCCCATCGTAGGCACTCAGGGGCCCACTGCAGGTCTCTGTAAGAAGGCAACTGTCACAGGCAATAACATTGTCATCAAAGGGTTCCTCATATTGACCTGGTGCTCCTTTATCTCTATGACGTTGACATGAAAGCATCCATAATAAATTATTGCTGAGGAGGATATATGTAGGCCAAATCTTAAGAGCATCATAGACGAAGCTAAGGGATCTTCAGAATAAGTGTTTCGAGTTTGTACTTAATGTAATGTATTGATATTGGCAACCATACAGGCCATAAGGGACCTCCGCAATGCTGTACTGCCTGAATTTTTACCAAATGATAAAGAAGAACTCTTGAAATATCTATCTATATACTAATTTAATATATTTATTATCTGATTATTATCCTGTTTAAATTTAAAATGTACACCAGAAATGTGTGTGAAATAAATATATATATATATATATATATATATATATATATATATATTATGAAAAATTACACAGCATGGCCTTCAAATAGCTATTTCAGCATAAATGACGTTTTACGGACAATGATTTATTTTTTGTGATACAGACACAGTTCTAAAACTCATCAAAAGTGTTTCCATGCACATATAAATGATAACACAAAAATGACAGAAGATATGTAGAGACCTTGGGGGCATTGCCAGCGCTTCTCTCCTCCCTCCCAATTGGAGTCCACACATGCCATCTCCCACTCGACGGCGTTAGTGACGCAACCTCCCACTGCCTTCCGCTCATTCTTTCGCCGGAAGTAGAAATTTGGTTCCGTTGGAATGTCTGCACAGCCAATGGCTGAAACCAGAAACGAGGAAATACAGTAAAGAACAACAAAACTACCCAGTTTCTAGCATATTCTGTTTATTCATAAAACGAGCTTTATGTGTGACTATAATTTTACACGGTCGTTGGCATGATTTCAAAAGTGTGAAAAACTAGAGTTTCGATCGGGACCGATGCGAAGGGAGAGCTCTCGCATGTCGAGTGGGCGTGGTGTAGTTAGGTTGATGTCACCTTTTCGTCACTGGGAATGAGTATTAAAAGAAATAGTGTGTATCTTTCATTAGATATATTTCAATGTAGCGAACTGTGACTCTGTTGCATATATGCAGCATCAGTAACAAAGCACTGTATTTGGCATTTTTCCGAAAGTATATATATAGAATGGTCTGCATTTGGTCAGCATTTGATCAGCATTTGGCCTGCATGATGAGAATTTTGGTCTGCATTCTCCTAATCTCCTAGAAAAATTCTTGGTTATTTATGCTCATTACCTTTTTTTTAAACTACCACTTAAAAGACTGGATTTTATTATTTTAAGACAGGGTCTTGTAATCAACTGTGGATTACAGAGAGTGGAAATCATTGATGATGGCTTAAATGCAATTAATAGAAACAACCTCGATTGGATGAAATTCTAGATTATACAGCCTGCAAAACAAAATTTGTATAGCCTTCTTGAAATAAACTTTGTTGATAGGGGTATACATGAGTCTCAAAAACAGATGGGGTGTCAAATGTTGGAATTTAAAGGAAAAATTAATGTCTCATGTCCCATTTTATCGAAGCATAAATGATAAAGAAATGTATCAAATGTTTGTCACTTTTTATTAGTCAATCTGTCAGTGTCTCTCGATTTTTAAGAGGGCCAGTGTCCCTGTGTCACTTTTTAAGAAGGGCAGTGTCCCCATGTCGATTGTTAATTGCCATTGATTATTGAACTTCCTCAACAGCAATAGGTCAGGTGTCATCTTCAAGTGAACTAATCCACTCAATTACAATTAGACAGTTATGTTTTTCCACTTTTCTGAGTTGAATAAAACAAGTTTCCATATTTTTTATTTCGATTTCTTGTAGGCCTATATAGGCCTATAATAAAAAATTCTAATAAATTGTTGTTTTTTTGCAATCTATCATTTTGAAGAAAAATGAAGTCCTGATATTCAGTCATAACTGTCCCCATGACGCCGGGTGTTACGTCCCCATGTCCCCGGGGGTTAAGTCCCCATGTCCCCGGGGTTACGTCCCCATGTCCCCGGGGTTACGTCCCCATGTCCCCGGGGGTTACGTCCCCATGTCCCCGGGGGTTACGTCCCCATGTCCCCGGGGGTTACGTCCCCAAGTCCCCGGGGGTTACGTCCCCAAGTCCCCGGGGGTTACGTCCCCATCTCCCCGGGGGTTACGTCCCCATGTCCCCAGGGTTACGTCCCCATGACCCCGGGGGTTACGTCCCCATGACCCCGGGGGTAACATCCCCATGTCCCCGGGGGTTACGTCCCCATGACCCCAGGGGTTTTGTCCCCATGTCCCCAGGGGTTACGTCCCCATGTCCCCGGGGGTTACGGCCCCATGTCCCCGGGGGTTACGGCCCCATGTCCCCGGAGGTTACGTCCCCATGTCCCCGAGGGCTACGGCCCCATGTCCCGGGGGTTACGACCTATGTCCCCGGGGTTACGTCCCATGTCCCCCGGGGGTTACGTCCCCATGTCCCCGGGGGTTACGTCCTGATATTCATTCATAACTGTCCCCATGACGCCGGGTGTTACGTCCCCATGACCCCAGGGGTTTTGTCCCCATGTCCCCGGGGGTTACGTCCCCATGTCCCCGGGGGTTACGGCCCCATGTCCCCGGGGGTTACGGCCCCATGTCCCCAGGGGTTACGTCCCCATGTCCCCGAGGGTTACGGCCCCATGTCCCGGGGGTTACGTCCTATGTCCCCGGGGTTACGTCCCATGTCCCCCGGGGTTACGTCCCCATGTCCCCGGGGGTTACGTCCCCATGTCCTCGAGGGTTACGTCCCCATGTCCCCGGGGGTTACGTCCCCATGTCCCCAGGGGTTACGTCCCCGGGGGTTACGTCCCCATGTCCCCGGGGGTTACGTCCCCATGTCCCCGGGGGTTACGTCCCCATGTCCCCGGCGGTTACATCCCCATGTCCCCGGGGTTACGTCCCCATGTCCCCGAGGGTTACGGCCCCATGTCCCCGGGGGTTACGTCCCCATGTCCCCGGGGGTTACGTCCCCATGTCCCCGGGGGGTTACGTCCCCATGTCCCCGGGGGTTACGTCCCCATGTCCCCAGGGGTTACGTCCCCATGTCCCCAGGGGTTACGTCCCCATGTCCCCGGGGTGACGTCCCCATGTCCCCGGGGGTTACGTCCCCATGTCCCCGAGGGTTACGGCCCCATGTCTCGGGGGTTACGTCCCATGTCTCGGGGGTTACGTCCCATGTCCCCGGGGTTACGTCCCCATGTCCCCGGGGGTTACGTCCCCATGTCCTCGAGTGTTACATCCCCATGTCCCCGGGGGTTACGTACCCATGTCCCCTGGGGTTACGTCCCCGGCGGTTACGTCCCCATTTCCCGGGGGTTACGTCCCCATCTCCCCGGGGGTTACGTCCCCATGTCCCTGGGGGTTACGTCCCCATGTCCCCGGGGGTTACGTCCCCATGTCCCCGGGGATTACGTCCCCATGTCCCGGAGGTTACGTCCCCATGTCCCCGGGGTTATGTCCCCATATCCCCGGGGGTTAAGTCCCCATGTCCCCGGGGGTGTGTCCCCATGTCCCCGGGGGTTACGTCCCCATGTCCCGGGGGTTACGTCCCAATGTCCCCGGGGGTTACGTCCCCATGTCCCCAGGGGTTACGTCCCCATGTCCCCGGGGTTACGTCCCCATGTCCCCGGGGGTTACGTCCCCATGTCCCCGGGGTTACGTCCCCATGTCCCGGGGGTTACGTCCCAATGTCCCCGGGGGTTACGTCCCCATGTCCCCAGGGGTTACGTCCCCATGTCCCCGGGGTTACGTCCCCATGTTGCCGGGGGTTACGTCCCCATGTCCCCGAGGGTTATGGCCCCATGTCCCCGGGGGTTACGTCCCCATGTCCCCGGGGGTTACGTCCCCATGTCCCCGGGGGGTTACGTCCCCATGTCCCCGGGGTTACGTCCTCATGTCCCCAGGGGTTACGTCCCCATGTCCCCGGGGTTACGTCCCCATGTCCCCGGGGGTTACGTCCCCATGTCCCCGAGGGTTACGGCCGCATGTCTCGGGGGTTACGTCCCATGTCCCCGGGGTTACGTCCCCATGTCCCCGGGGTTACGTCCCCATGTCCTCGAGTGTTACATCCCCATGTCCCTGGGGGTAACGTCCCCATGTCCCCTGGGGTTACGTCCCCGGCGGTTACGTCCCCATTTCCCGAGGGTTACGTCCCCATCTCCCCGGGGGTTACGTCCCCATGTCCCCGGGGGTTACGTCCCCATGTCCCCGGGGGTTACGTCCCCATGTCCCCGGGGATTACGTCCCCATGTCCCGGAGGTTACGTCCCCATGTCCCCGGGGTTACGTCCCCATGTCCCCGGGGGTTAAGTCCCCATGTCCCAGGGGGTGTGTCCCCATGTCCCCGGGGGGTACGTCCCCACGTCCCGGGGGTTACGTCCCAATGTCCCCGGGGGTTACGTCTCCATGTCCCCGGGGGTTACGTCTCCATGTCCCCGGGGGTTACGTCCCAATGTCCCCGGGGATTACGTCCCCATGTCCCCGGAGGTTACGTCCCCATGACCCCGGGGTTACGTCCCCATGACCCCGGGGGTTACGTCCCCATGTCCCCGGGGGTATGTCCCCGGGGGTATGTCCCCGGGGGTATGTCCCCGGGGTTATGTCCCCGGGGTTATGTCCCCGGGGTTATGTCCCCGGGGTTATGTCCCCGGGGTTATGTCCCCGGGGGTATGTCCCCGGGGGTATGTCCCCGGGGGTATGTCCCCGGGGGTAAATGGTCGCCCCCTCCTTAGTATATATTAAATGGTCGCCCCCTTATCCTATCTATCTATCTATGTATCTATCTATGTATCTATCTATCTTGTTATCTTAGCACCTTAGTAGATATTAAATGGTTGCCCCCTTATTCTTAGGAGATATTAAATGGTCGCCCCATTAAATGGTCGCCCCCTTATCTATCTATCTGGCAAAACAACATACACATAGAACTCGCATGTGTTCCGCTTGCGACACAAATTCTAGTTTTGTTTTCAATGTGCAGTCCCCCCCCCCCTGTCCTAAGCCCACTCTGCCCATTATTTGCAATGTTGGAGAAACTTTTCTTGGACAAGAGGAGTGACCATTGGTCAGGCTGTCATTGCACATGCCACATTAACAACAACCACTTACAAATGCAACCATTGGTTAGGCAAGATCCTTGTGCCTAAATTGACAGCAGTTCAATAATCCAAATAGGCATGTAGTGCGTGTTTACTTGACTAGAAAACAACCTGTCAATTTCAGCTGCAATCATTAGGGGAAAGCTATCGCTCTCCCAATAATAAAGCTTCTAATACTGTTTGCCACACCAGTTGACTGGATTATTGTTTGTCATCCAACTGGTGTGGATCTTGTAGATGAGACTCAGTGACTGTTACGACCTTGAGTTATCAGAGCGAGAATGTCAACTTGATAATTTATCACAAATGAACTTATTAACTTGTTAAAACTTGAAGAAAGGGGTTCAACTGACCTTGGAAATGAAAGAGGAATTGGCCCTTGTTGGAGAAGACCTCGGGGCTTATGACGTGTATTTCTATCTCATTGGTGGAGGACGTGTATAGATGGCGCACCCTACCTCCCCCTGCACACACAGGGCTGTCGTGCTGTTTCAATCCACTGGATGGCGCCGATGGCAGTTTTTCTTTGATCACAGCTAACCGGGAGCAGCCGTCGAAGCTGGAGAAAAAAGTCGGTCACATACATTTATTCATGCCTTCTTAGCGCTGCATCTATTATAGTCTTAGATCTGCTGCATAAGCTGACACCTGTGATATGAGGAGGCATTATTGCGGGGCTTATGCTGAGCCAATTATTTTGGGTAGTATACTGACTCTATTGTTATGCTGCAGAAATACGTTTCAGCCATTGGGCTCGAATCAGATATATGTCACAGGAAGTGCAAATATACACAGATGTGTCAAGGGAATACACCTACGACAACCGGAAGTTCTACCAACAATCGACGTAAAGTATTCCTGAATAAACTTTAGAACTAACATAGACATATCACATTCTAAACCTACTACTCTCCAGCTTATCTGGCCTATTTGATCCTTTCAATCACCGATCAGTGACTGCTGCCTGCTGCTATTCAATCTTCCCTTAACATCCAATCTAAACTCCATCTTTTTCTCGCCTCCCTCGACTTTCCCGATCCTTTTCAACTGAGTGGTGTTTTATTGGACAAGATTATACGAACCTGCCATGGCCCTTATTATTTGTGGTGGAAAAATCGAAGAGGGTAAGATTGATCCTCTGGCCGGGGTTGACCTGCAGCAGCCACGGACACTTGGAGGAACCACATTCCGACTGCAGTTTGGTCTCGTTGGTCACCACGCTGCCCAAGTAGCCGCTGGTCCCCGTGACCCTTGCCACCTTGGAAGTTTGGCACATATTGCATTGGCTTGACTCAACTGCAAAGATATATACATTCAACATCAGATAGATAGATAGATAGATAGATAGATAGATAGATAGATAGATAGATAGATAGATAGATAGATAGATAGATAGATAGATATATAGATATATAGATATATAGATAAATAGATATATAGATATATAGATATATAGATGGATAGATGGATAGATAAATAGATAGATAGATAGATAAATAGACAGATAGATAGAAGGATAGATAGATGGGTACTTGATAGATAAATAGATTAGATAGATAGATAGTTGGATATATAGATAGATAGATAGATAGATAGATAGATAGATAGATAGATAGATAGATAGATAGATAGATAGATAGATAGATAGATGAATAAAATGATTGACTGATTGATAGTCGATGGACTATTGGTTGATTGCTTGATTGATTGACAACAGATAGGTCCACAAACTGGCCTAGATTAGACAGTCCCATTTCTGAGTGTTAGATAGATCTTAAGAAATCAATGGCCCGAGAGACAGACAGATATTTTGTATGCGAGGCATGTGCTCATTTTACACTTGGTGTTTCCACAGTAAGCATATCAGATTGCTTTGTGGGATCACCCTCCTCTCCTTCATGGCACTCAGGATACTTCAAGCTGCTTCTTCTGGCCTGCCAGCCAGGCCTGCTGCATTGTATATGTGTGAGTCATAGGCCTTAATAAATAGCCTGGTCGATGAGCCTGGGAAAATTTCGCAGAGCAATGCAGCCAGGAATCTGACAGGCATCCCACTGTGAGGCCTGTGCTGCCTGTGCTATGTTTATATTCCCTGGCAAATGATTGAAATTGTTTGGATGGTAAGTATGATGTCTGATAAGTAAATTACATGCCACCTCGTAAATAAACTCGACTGGAGTGACTCGAGTGAGATCAACTGGGGTCGAGCCACTCTTTGTGGACTTGAACTTGATCCAAAACTGATTGCAATATAGGCCTTCAATGTACATGTGGATTCCAGACCTGTGTACAGTTTTCTTGCATGTTTGTTGAATGACAGACACTGACAACCTCTAAATTGTGGAAATGAAACATTTTGGAAATAAAATACCAACTGAACATTCCCCACAATGTACAAAAGCCAGCCCAGGTATGCAATATATAGCAGGCCAGGTATGCAATGCTTGCTTGGGTATGCAGTGCTTTCTTTGCAACAGAAGTAAACTGCAATACATCTTGTTGGTGGTAGGTAATGGTACCGTGAGGCAGCTGGGTGTGGAGTAAGTGCCTCTCTGTCAAACATTGTCAATGGCCAAGCACAGGCACGGCCAGTTTTTGTTTACATCTGGCATACGAGTCAGCAGCAGACAGAAACACAGGAACAGCATTTGCTGTGGACAGATAGCCAGATACACACAGCAATGGATATACCTTGGGAAAAAGACAGTTTGTTTCAAGGATATACCTAGGCCCTCTGAAGGGAGTAACTACATATATACCAGTAATTAATGCAGAAATGAATTTGGGAATGGAGAAACGAACCCAATGTGATAAACTTTTATAAACTAAATAGATTTCAGATACCACCAGCCTTACAGCAGGGGAAATACCAGTGATTACCAACAAGCTCTGAGTCTGAGAGATTGCATGCTGAGTACAGATCTAAGGGCATGACTCACTAATGAGGATGTGAGTCAATATATAATCAAGACATGTTGGTGTCTGAGTCATATCAATCACACTCTAAAAAATGTCGGGACAAAATTGGTTTTTTAGATTCAAAATGGTTTTTTGAAAAACCAAATTTCAATGCAAAACCAACATGGATTTTCAAAAAAATCCATGTTGGTTTTTTGCTTTGAAATTTGGTTTTTCAAAAAACCATTTTGAATCTAAAAAACCAATTTTGTCTGAATTGTTTTAGAGTGCACATTGATGTTACATGTCTGCCAGTGACCAATAACCTTCTTGTTTCAATATGTTCGATATGTCAGCGAAGATGAATAACTAGTCCTAAACGTGTAGATAGGGCATGCATATGGGGTACTGCACCACTGCATGTCCTATCTAACAGTACCCCATAAGGTACTGAGTGATGCCATTGACCTTTTCTATAAACAGTCAAATTTAATCGTTTCTACTTCATCTGCCCCTCTCGAGCTATATTGGTCAATGGGGTTCTTTGGGTTAACATTCAGAACAAACATGTTCAATAGATCATGGTTCAATATCTATAAAGGCGATAGGCATACTATCCAACGTTTAATATATATTCACGAGCTTCTTTGCAGTAAGTTAGGTTGCATCTTAGGTTTTAACTTAATTTGCACTAGCCATATCAAAAATAGAATTGAAATATTCCGAAGATATGAAATGATACTTCTAAGAAACGCAAGTTAGACCACCTAATTAAAACATTTATAATTATTGTTATTGAGTCACGATGAACAAAAACATAATGAACTTGTGATGAATCATTTATAGAAAGATTCAAAATGACATTATAGTAATTATATATGTATACAACCGAAAAATATTCCACCAAACAAAAGAGAAGCTCTGTGACTTTGAATGGTTCTTTTCTCCTCTCTTTTTCACTCCAGCGAAGATTCTCTGGGCGCTCTTGAGTTCTAAACACAATATATTGCTCGCTGCTGAGACTAGTATGAACTGAAGGTGTTCAAAAAGTCCATTTTAAATTAAAATTTTTGAACCTGCCTTGCGGAACATTATTTCTATTTCCTTTGTGTAAACGTTTCAGACCTATTATGTGGGGGGGGGGGCTCGGGGGGGGGGGGGCTTGGTAATCAATTAAATAAAACAAGTTTGGTCACGAGCAACTATATGTAAGGTTACTTCAACTTAGATTTTCATATATTGATGACATATTAGTTATTGGAAATCAGAGTTTATAGGTTCACAGAAAACATTGGAGTGACTCCGGAACCTATCACTTCATCACTGCCAGTCAATATAGTTATCACTAGTGCCTATTTAACTTAACTTCTAGTATCATAATCAGCAGATTCCGACAAACAATTGAACTCCATTAACATTGAGTGGTCAATAGGAACTTCAAATAACTAGCTAGTTACTCAAAGGTAGTAACGACACAATAATGAAAATTTACAATACAACAATCAAATATGTTACAAAGATTATTACAGTAATAGAACATCATATATGTTACAGCAGAAGTCAAAAGCATAGACTCAGAAATGACTGAGATTGTCATGCTGTGCCTGATCAATCAAGGCTTGTGACTTTTGCTGTAACTAAAACGACATAAGGACCGTACCAGGAATACAGGTGTAGTTCGCCAGCAGGTAAGTTTTGAACTCGCGAGGACATGTCTTCAGTTCATCTAGCTGTGGATTCGGGAGTCTGAGTGAACAGGACCTCCTTCCGCTGCAGATGCTGTCCAAGTAGGACCGTACGTCCGTTGAACATCCCACGTAGCCATAGTCCGTCCTGACGCACCTCCCCAGCTTCATCCGGCCATAGAGGGCATTCTCCATGGCGACCACCTCGTTCGGGTTACATTTGGCCACGAAGTCCTCAGTCTCGCAAAACTCTGCATCACAAAAGGGCACAGGGTGCCACAAATCAATATACAAGCATACTGGAACTGGAGTATAGACGAATGAGAGGCCACTATATAGTTGAAAGGTCATACAGCGAGGGCTGATATCATTCTGTCATATTACGTTACCATGTGACCTTGTGTTTACAAATTCACATATACATATGTACATTTATTCATGTAGTAGCTTTGAACACTTATGACTTCTAATCATGGGCAATCACATCATAATGACTATTTTCAAGTGAAGATATATGACGATCAAAAATTACAGACTTGGTACTAAAAGAAATTATATTTTCATCAGCTTTGCGTCAGACTTCGAACTTATGTTATAGTAGGCCTATCTTTTTTAGACAATGATAATTCATTCAAACATCTGCAAAAAACAATAAATTAAATTAATAGAGCTCTCTATTAGTATAGGACTATAGCAAATGTGGTAGCCTACATATAATATTCAATTGTATTACTATGCCCACCAATTAACCCCTTCTATAACAAGCATTGTAAATTAAACCTTATTGGCAGAATTGTAGGGTAATAGAGAGGCCAAATATCATTACCCAGGTCTTACTCATTGTTTGCAGCATCAGACTAATGTATGTTGGTTGTTTGTCACAATTTCTGATGCTCCATTTCTCCCGTTTGCCGAACTTCCTTCTCTTTATCCCACTGCTCCCTTCTATTACTCAAATAAGGACCTGGCATGCAGAATAGAACAGAATGTGAAGCATTGTTTTTATGTGAAAGCAGCGTTTCTGCAGGCAGTCCATATTTGAGGTAATGAATTACAATGCGGGCTGTATAATCTATAGCTGCCGTGGCTGCAGGCGAGTGCCATTCACAGCAATATTCTTCATTCAAGCCAGCTCCGTTTTATCAATGGACGGCGCCCTGCTAGTTTTTGCCAATTCACAGATAAACAAACGACCATAAGCACCTTATTGTCATCGCCAGGCTACCATATTTAGTCATTTTTCCAACACCTTCTGAATTTGCCCTTTGATTAACAAATAACAAAGCTAGCTATGAGGAAGGGAACTAGTGGCGCGGGGTAGGGCGATATTGGAGGACAGTAGCAGACAGGAGCAACATGGGAAAATCAATAGGCGATCAGCTCTATGGAGCAGCCAGCCCCACGTCTAGCATGCCTGCATCTAAGCTTCACAATAGCCCAAATATTTACTATTTCACATGAAATGTCCCACAGCCTGTAATTCCCATCCCATATCAGTCGTCCCAGAGGGAAATGCCTGGCATTGTTTGTCACACGAGGGAGAGGACTAGATCTACGTTTTGTGTGTCAGCCATGTTTGGTGACAAATTACTGTCATAGCCACATCCCACGTGAGGTCTTCTCAGACAAATATACACCCAATGTAAGGAAATACAATATGACCCTGTAAGAGATACATGACAAAGACCAGCCACAGGCTACACCTCACACATACCTGTCTTTTTTGCCTCTTGGCCATAGCACTGACCGACGGTCTCCAGGAGGACAATTCGGGCAAAGAACCAGACCAAGGCTCGGCCACAGGTCAACCTCATGTCCACATCGGAGTTCTCCTCTACCTACGATGGCAGTGCTGGACGTTCGCTCTGCTACTCCCCCGAATCATGACACACTTCATTCTGTCTAATCCAGCACATAATTTATGCACGGTGCTGCGCAGCTAGCATTCAGCAGCTAAGGTAAGCAGCTCTTCTCAAACATCGAGCTGCTTTCTGCTCTCCTCTGCCTCCCCAGCACTATGATGACGATGCTACTCTGTCCCCTGCTTCGGCCCTGCTTTCAGCCCTGCTTTCAGCCCTGCTACTGCTGCCTTCTTTCTTCTTGCAGTGATGTTGCTAACTGTCCCCTGTTGCTGGCGCACTTGCCTGCACTGCCTGCAGCGGCTAGATAGCTGGCTCTACTGCCGCATCAACCATGCTAGACTGATGCTAGATGCTGTTAGGCTGTGTGCTCCATCCTCACGTGGCCGCAGCAGACTCTGCCTGGCCGATCAATGTCTTTTTCCCATTGTATATAATCATGGCGCTGCCACCATGTGCTTCTATAAATCTCAACACATCTCCTTTTCTAACTCTTGACATACTACCACCCGCCAGGTGCGATCCAATTTCAACCTCCATTCTTTCAAGTGGTCATTTAATCTCTGGTCTTGACCACGCGACCACCAAGCTGTCATTCAGGGGCTTCCACATACACCTGGCCTCTCAAACTGCTGATATCTACAATAATAATTGTACCCCAATAATAATACAATCACAATATCGTAATTAAAATGGCAAGGAGGCACTTCCCAGTTGGCAAGTCCACATATAACCAACATAATCACTTTTGGTTATTGGATATCACAGATATGATGCGATGACCTTCATGTACCTTAGAGGCATACAACATTTATGTACCCGCAACAACAAAGCATGCAATGAAAACTGATGTCATCAGCTCATTATCCATAGGATTTAGGTGCATCGGATAGCCAAAGCAGCAGCAAAGCAACCTAACCATCAAGGCATCCTAACCAAGAGCATCAGCAGAGGAGAGCTATAGTCATACTAGCGCGTCACATGCACTGCTGCGTCATGACAACAATATTGCTGTCATATTGCTTTGACCGCATATTGGTGACCCCCTTCAGCAGCTACCTCAGCTATAGCAATCACCACCTCTCTTTGTTTACAGCAATGGCAGAGCATAGGAGGCAATGGTTAAAAGCAATGGTAAAAGCAGTGTTTAAAGGCAATAATAAAAGGCATTGGTTGAAGGCCAATAGGCCACAGATTTACAGTGTAATTGCCTAGTATATAGACTCCTAATATACTTTATTATGTCAAATGGAATATTAATATATTTTCCGTTCTCAAGTTTTCTTTAGGGTTTTGAAGTGACATATGAACTCAAGAGAGTGAGCATTGCATATTTAAACCAATCTTTGACTGTTTAATGTTGTCTTCTGTTTCCTTATTGCTGCACAGATTTCCTGGAATTTCTTCAATTCTCACACAAGAGTTTGACAGAATAATTAAAGGAATATTGCTCGTTTTGTCTACATCATGGCATATAAAGCATTGTGATGTCATTCGATCGCCTCCAATGAGAAAAAACAGTTCTTTGCTTCATATAACTACTGCAATGACAATAACATATACAGGCCTACAAGGAAGTAAGTGGAATAGTTGATGTTTTGCCATTGGTTCAATGCTAAACATCTCCAACCCAACTGCTTGTGGGAGCATGAACTTTTTAAGGTATGTCTCAGATAAATAGCTGGCAGATACTCAAGCCAAAGTATTTGAATTATGTACGTAAGTGAAACCAAATACCGATGTAATTTCGATGGAAGGAAGGGGTCACTTACCCATCAAAGATTTGACTCATATTATGTAAATGTTAGTGTACAACAAAGAAAATTGTCAGCCATTTGTTTCCCATATGATATATCCTCAAATATCTCTGTTTATGACGCATTATGTTTTGCTTCAGCGGATGAGAATCCATGCCTCCACAAGCAGTTTGGTTGATGATATTGAGCATTGGCCCAATGAAAAACCATCACCAGTCCTGTTTCACTCACTTTCAAGTAGCAGTGCACGCCAAACGGAAAATCTTTTTTATTCATTTTAAAATAAATTATATTGTAAACCACTGTTAGTTTTCTTGGACATTTAAGAGCTTTGTTTGCTTGCATTTTTCAGAAAATGTTGTCTTGTCCAATAATAATTCAGGCAATTTCAGTCACTTATAATTGCAATAAGTTGGGAAAGACACTCAATAAGATAGTATCAGTCTAACACAAGACATATTTACAGTCGTAGAATGACAAGTACTTACAATCAGCTGTTTTTGGCCACCGATGACCTCACAACAGGCCCTATCCATTGTATTGTAAATAACTCATTTTGTCATGAAGTAACTTGTGACCTCTTTGGTGAGTGCTGTGACTCAGTGGGTGACTTGTTTTGATAGCATCGAAAGTATAGGACATGCACTCACAAATTTCTTATTATGACTCATAGAGAATAACATGGCAAGGATCGGGATACGACCTCACAAGGAGTACCGGTATGTCAGTGCAATTCTGTAAGCACTTGTCATTCGTTGGCTGTAACTGGTCTATTCCAGGCAAACCTGTGGACAATCTGCCTTTAAATTAACAATTTTTTTAAACTGAACTTCAAGAAAAGTCTGATTCATATTTGATGATTCGTTTATCACAGAAGTCATACAAGATGATACAATCACTGACCATAGGTCATTCGGACAAGCACTATATATAAATAACACCATATAACCGGAAAATAAATAACAGCTTTGGCATGTTGCAAATACACATGATGATAATACATTGTTGGTCATTTTGTGTGATGATTACTGATGTGTATATATATCAAAGAGTCACAAGGGATGCAGGTCTGATTTCTTTACAATTTACATATATATTTTATATCAGATGACTTGATCACTTAACATACTGGTTACACACAATGTACTGGCTTGAAAGCTATAACTTATAATTCACTTATTTGTCACAATTAGCAACATAAGAACTTTGGTTTCACGGAAATCAATCCAAGAATTTCAACAACACAGGACCGAGGGATCCACGGCGGTGAATTCATTCATGAAAGCGTTTTGGGTTGTTCATTCATCGCTGCTGCTGCTGCCTCTGCTGCTGCTTGGCCAATATTGTTATGGCAAACGTGCATCCTCATTCATGCAGCCCTGATTCACAGCAGCAGCAACATCCACACTGATGCGGCCAGCATCAGCTAGCATCATTAATCCAGAGCTAGGCTGCACAACAAAATAGACATGTATTCACAAACTGCAATTGACCCACTTCGCACAACCCATGTGGGTTTGCCATATAGATGGGTTACACTCGGGGCCTGCCATAGACCCTTGTCACAGGGGCACCACTCGTAACACCTTCGTGCAGCTCATGCATGCAGCTCAGTAATGATATGGATTCCATTCATTCATTTTATTCATGCGACCCAGAACCACGACGCAGCATGATAAAATGTGTTGCTTGGCAACCAGCATGTATAACATGTGACAGCGCAGTAGAGTGCGCATGCCCAGTCGAACAGCAGCCAGAAAGAGGCAGGTCATGTGACCAGTTCAGGTCATGTGACCTCTCAGGGCCAGCTACAGTTGGCTGATTCGTTGTAGGTAAAAACAAAGGCATTGTTGATGGGGGGCGCGGGGCGAGGGGGGTTCCAGCAGTAGGTCTCTTTGCCCGAGTTCTCCGCGTTTTCTTGTTCGGGCGATTTATGAATTAAAGGGACGTGTCTGGCATGGTTGTGGAAAGGGGGCGCCACCCTCATATCTGGGTCCAGTTCGAAGTACTGAGGGGCATTGGGAAGGTCCTCATCACTGGGCATTGTGGGTATGATGCCAGCCGACATTGGGGGCGAAAGGTCGGGCTGCTCAGGGCGGTGAGGATTCAGGTCAGGGATAGAGGGCAAAGGCCTCAGCTCCAAGTCCTGACGCCGGGGGGCCTTCTCTTCAAACGGAAGTCCCGGCTGGTAGCGTCCAAGAGTCTGCGCTTGGCAGTCAGGTAAAAACTCCGCTTTTGGTAATCGCGGATCGTACTCCTTGACAAAGGGCATGCGGCCTCCATAGTCCTTGGTGGAACGCCGACTTCCTGTGCCGTAATGTGATAACTGCTGGGCCTTGTAGTAAGGCTCGCGCGAGAGGGCCACTGTCCCTGTAGCAGCTTGGTTGTTCGCTGTCATACGCCGCCTGAAATAAAATATATATTCACACTTAACATCATCACCCTCAACTTTAACATTTCTATTATAAATCACTAATTACATGTCTCCAAAACAACCATGATACTGGTCGCCATCTTTTGATTATGATGATCATTAGTCATCACATAAGAAATGTCTGCTTGTCTCTTCTGTCTTCCTCCTCTTTCATTATATATAAAATAACGTGCAAGCACTTTAAGCGCACAGACAGTGCATGGTTCCAACACAAGCACACCGGTCACGGATATACTAAGGAGAAGAAGAAGAAGAAGGCATGGTTGACCTTTGACCCATGGAAGCCAGTCAATTTTAGTTTCTTTATAATTTTTTCCATTACAGGAGGACACCAGAAGTCACTGGTCGAAAGTTAAAAACCTACAGAGAATGTGGAGTAAATTTGAATGAGATTGGTGAAAGAGAGTGCTGACGAGATTGCATGAAATTCTTGGGGTAAGAGCAGCTGTGCTGCTAAAAATTCTTAGAGCAATCCGAGTGTCATTAGGTCATAAAACGTACATATGTGAGCAGTTTGAATCACAGGGTACCACTCTGTTGTTGATGAGCTCCTCACTGAATATAGAAATCAAAAAGATGCAGACATTTTTTAAATACTTTTTGAGCCATGGTGTGTACCAGGAATCCATAAATTGTGGGGGCCATAATGTATTTTAAGGAAGAAAGGACACTAAATGTCTGAGATGAGTGGAAAGCTTTATTTGATAACCTGGAGTGTTACAAAGCATTTAAAAGGCAGATGACAACCAGAGGTGGCAGGCCTCAGAGGGCTAATAACTTTGTCCAGACTAATTTTGGTTTCAGTTTTATTTATATCAGGTTTTATCAAAGGCAGTGATTTTGTCATTCGAAGTCAGTGGGTTGAAAAAAAATATTCTCAAGTTAAAAATCATTGCAACCATTCACTTTTTATTCACGAAACTTGCAGCAAAGTTCTGGATTAATAATATCGGTATCTATGCAGCTTTCATTGACATTTGACATTTTCTAATAAATGTGAAATACTTTGTGAAAACACTTACCGTTTTATAAACACCAGACCACAAGTTAAGATGAAAACTCCAATCACCATGGCGATCGCTAAAATGATAGCTATCAAAATTCCTGGAAAATAAAAATAAAATTCAGTACAAGTAATGCAGATCAAGAAAACGTGTGCTATGTATTTCAAAGATTAAAAAAGATAGTGGATAATTTACAAATTCTCAAAAAGTTTTTATTGAATAACTCAATGTGGTTTTAATAAATAACTCTAATATGCCATTTGATAAATTATGCCTAGTATTGTTTTGTTGATATTACAATTTTTTGTTATGTACACCGATTGAAGAAACGCGACTTTTTATTTTAAATGACGCCTGGCATCATCTCTATAAGCCAATGTTACAGCCTATAGGCCTATAATATCATAAGTTGATGAGGTTGAGATGTGCTGAACTTAGATTTCTCAGGAAATAGGAAGTGCCAATAAATCACCTAAGGGAAGTGCCATGGATCTGTCTGTTGAACTTCCGATTGAAACTGGGCCCCCTGCAAGAAATCGATAGAAGGTCATAAAATTAATGTGACAATCGGGTGATGTGGGGTGAAATGCCATGGGCCACAAAGCTCCAAGTTACGCTCTATTTGCCTGCCCTATGAGCTTGCCCTATGAGCTTGCCCTATGACGCAACCACAGCCCCATAGAAGCCATCCATCATAAATATTACATTTGCTGATTTACTCATGTCACAATAGCACTCAACGTCACTGGCAAGTCATTTCCTATCTAATTTCATCTCGGCCTAATCTACTCAGCAAATAATTCAATAGCAGCTTTCTATATAGATCTGCAATTCCATAATGTTTGTTATTAGTTTTACATTACGTCATAATTAGGCCAATTTGCATTATCCAATATTAGCTTCTGAATCATCCAATAGGCCTAATATTAGTCGTCTTCACAATTAGATATTATCGAATCTGTTCAGAATGCTAATATATAATGAAATGTAATCAATAATTGTGTTAGCCATAAAATTAAAAAATCAGCCAATATTTCTAATTCAATAAATTTTAATTAAATCTCAATCTGATCAACCCACCTGGCGGACAGTCGCCCACCTCGCCCAACCATTGTTTGTCCTGACACGTGACTCTCCACTGTTCTCCTGTTGATACGCAACCGACTATGACGTCATTTCCTTCCGGTTTCATCCAAGTGTTTCGAGGAGGTTCGTACTCTGCGCAACCAAGCACTGGAATGGAAAATAGGAATGAAGCAATTTCGATAAAGAACAGACTGACAGAGGCTGACTTGTTTTTCAGTGGCTCATGACATTACCGTTTAGAAGTATTAGGCCTATATTTTGTTTAGAACACCAATTAAACTTCGATATTACAATTTACCAATGATATAGTGAACTCCGATGGGGCCTTTATTCGAGGTAGGTCTCTATATAAATTTAAAAGAAGGGTGATAAAACACAGATAGGGAGTATTCTTTATCATTTTTAATTAGGCCTGCAACACTGAACATCAGCAATCGTGCAGCGGGTCTGTAGTTAATGTATCGGCCTACAACAATTTTTTTTCATGCCCTTGCCACACACAGGATGATAAGATTATTACCATTTCTTTATAATGACTTTTGAGACACATCTTTAGAAACAAAATTGAAATAAACATGCATTTGTCAGTTGAGGCCTCGGCCTATATCATTTTAAAGACATAGACCTATACGTAGTTTTTTTTTCTTCTATAAAATCAGAATTTTTATTTTACAAGCTAAGAAACACCTGTTGGCCCTGTAGGCCTTGCCTTGTTTGTTTATTTGAGATGATGTTACAACATTAAGAGGATAGTTAGGCCCACTGAGATCACACCTAGCTGGGAATGAGGCACTATAAAACGATTATTTAGGCTGATTTGGGTACTCAAAATCATTCATCAAATGATGAAGGATTGTAAATTCTCTCACTTTCCTCGTTCAGTTTCACATAGCAAGAAATAAGTGAGTGTTCAAAAACAGACGGGCTGACATGGCTGTTTACACTGATGACACATGACAGATAAAACACTTAATTTGACAGCCGCAATTGACTGGCACATTACTGATAAGAGGGTCCGTGTACATAAACAACTGGTAAATGTATAGTGTATTTGCATCCTGGTTCTCTGTGCAAGTAGAAAGTTTGATAATTGGTCCAAAAAGGGATAAAATAACATAAACATGGGTCATTTCCTGAAAGTGGTCAAACACCGTGAAAGTGTCCTGGCAAGTTACATGTAGGACACGAAGCCCCAGATCAGTGACAAATTTATAAACACCTAATTTGACGACCGCAACTGAAGTTCTTCATTAAACTTCACCTACACATAGGTGAAGTTTCTTGTTATCGGTATTATTAAACTTCACCTACACATAGGTGAAGTTTCTTGTAATCGGTATTATTAAGAATTTACCATTACATGGTAAATTCTTATTGTTTTTGGTATTATTAAGAATTTACCATTACATGGTAAATTCTTATTGTTTTTGGTACTATTCTTATTATTCTTATTATTCCGACACACTTTTTTTCTCCGATTTTCACGAAACTTGGTCACAAGGTGCCTCTAGGACTAAAACTGGGCCACACCCGAAAAACATGACCTTGACCTATTTTTCAAGGTCACAGGGCCTTTCAAACGTGAAATTTTGGAAATTTTGATGGCCTATTTCTTGGAAACTATTACAGGTAGCATCATTGTACTGGTCATGTCTAAGCCAAAAGTACTAGGCTGTATCTAGGCGCAAACATTTTTGGAATCGCTCAAGCGGAACCGGAGCTAGAGCAAAAACACTGTTTTAGGTTTATTCACGTAATCTCAAGAACCGCAATAGGTAGAGAGACGCTGAATATACCTGGGGATGCGTGGCATCTGGGGCCACGCGCACGTCACTTTTTTATCCAGATATCAGCAACGGTTCGGCAACGGCGGCCATTTTAGTGAAATTAGTACGTGTAGTATAGGGTATGGGTCTCAGAACACCATGAAGGAGTCATTTTAGGTCATGTAAATGTATAACAAACTACCCTTATCATATCCCCAAAACCCCATACTGACCTTCAGATTTGACCTTGACCTCATTTTTCAAGGTCATTTGACCCCTCAAAGTTCAAATATGGGCAATTTTCAGAAATTCTGAAAATTATCTTTTTTTTCACATATCAGTCTCATCTTCTGGTTTCTGGAAGCCACCAGCCAGTTTGTTTCATGCTTGAAATCGGAATTCAGATATCTTTTCATACTGATTTGTTAAAAAATCACAAATATTGCATACCGCGCCACATGTAAAAACACCCTATTTTTGCCCTGATGACAGGTAAATATTGGTCCTACACAGTTCAAACAATTAAATGACCCCCCCATAGTCACACATTGCCAATCTGGAGAAAATATTGGTTTTGACCTAGAAAGGTATTTTCAAGGTCAAACTCAAGGTCAAATATTGGGCGAAATTTGACATTTGAGACATTACATTTTTCTTAACAGAGAAGCAATGGAGGGATTTGCATCATCTCTTCAGAATTCGGTGCCATAATACCCTAGAGGCCCCATGCAAAATTTGAAGGCCCTCGGATTGACCTACATTACACAATTGAGGTCACAAGGTCAAGAAATGACTTGAAAAATGACCTGATCATTTGTCAACATTGCAAATGTACCCATACTTTGACGGTCAGTATCTCTGGTTCTAATAAAGCTACAGGAAAAATAAAAACATATTTAGGAAGCCCAGATTCTCCTCTAGTATTTGTTTTCTATACATTTTAACGTATCTCTACTAATAAAAAAGATCGCCCGACCCTGAAAAATTCATGTTTTCGGTCATGATTTTACATCTTTGCATTTTTTAAACTCAGAAATCCATCTTCAAAAAATTCAATAATATTTGTGGGTATAGTCCTAACACATTTACAGTAGTTTGTGCAATTTCAAGTCTCTCCTGCAAACTGTTTGCCTTCGAGAGCAAATTGAAATTCGAAATTTGACATTTTTCAGGGATCGTTTTTCGAAGAAATATCACAATTTTACCGTTATTTCAATGGGCTCTATCTCCGGTTCTGATAAAGCTACATGAATGAGACAAGCAGTTTTGGAAAGCTCAGATTCTCCTCTTAATTTAAGCTAATGTGTGTTTTCCTGTAGCATTGACAGCTAAAAAGATCGGTGAACCCTTAAAAATGCATCTTTCCCACACCTTAGCAAATGACTAGCTCTACGGAGAGTGGAACATCAGCTTTCACTCTTATTATGCGCTCAGGGTTATCATAATTGTGCATCATGGTGGCACTGTGCATCATGGTGGCACTGTGCATCATGGTGGCACTGTGCATCATGGTGGCACTGTGCATCATGGTGGCACTGTGCATCATGGTGGCACTGTACATCATTGTGGCACTGTGCATCGAGGTGGCACTGTGCATCATGGTGGCACTGTGCATCATTGTGGCACTGTGCATCATTGTGGCACTGTGCATCATTGTGGCACTGTACATCATTGTGGCTCTGTGCATCACTATGGTGGCACAGTTTTACCAACACTGGATTTTAAATATCGTAGTTTTCTAATAAGTTCTTTTGCCTCTGCTCCATAAACTGGAATCATGTGCATGGTAAATTCTTAGTCACTGACCTTGGTCAGTTACAGGGTTCTAGTTCTTATTATTATTCTTATTATTCCCACACACTTTTTTTCTCCGATTTTCACGAAACTTGGTCACAAGGTGCCTCTAGGACTAAAACTGGGCCACACCCAAAAAACATGACCTTGACCTATTTTTCAAGGTCACAGGGCCTTTCAAACATGAAATTTTGGAAATTTTGATGGCCTATTACTCGGCAACTATTGCAGGTGGCATCATTGTACTGGTCATGTCTAAGTCAAAAGTACTATGCTGTATTCCGGCACAAACATTTTTGAAATCACTCAAGTGGAACCGGAGCTATGAGAAAAACACTGTTTTAGGTTTTTCCCAATTTACTCAAAAACGAAAGCAGGTAGAGAAATGCTGATTACACTGATAGATGGCCAGTATCTGGGGCTGTGTGCACGCGTAATTTTCATTTGGATATCTGCAACGGTTACGGAGCAGCGGCCATTTTGGTGAAATGAGTCCGCGGGATAAGGGGTATGTCATCGAACACCATGAAGGAGTCATTTTAGGTCATGTAAATGTATAACAAAATACCCTTAACATGCCCCCAAAACCCCATAAATACCTTCATATTTGACCTTGACCTCATTTTTCAAGGTCATGGTAAATTCTTAGTCACTGACCTTGGTCAGTTACAGGGTTCTAGTTTTTATTATTCTTCCCGGATAAACCTCTTCGGAAAATGTTCAAAAAATTCATATACGTAGCCTACAAAAATACAAGAGAATCATTTTGAAAAAATTGACCTTGACCTATTTTTCAAGGTCACAGGGCCTTTCAAAGTCGGATTTCGCAATATTTCAAATACATGTACCTCGTCCGCTTATTACCGGTTTTCACTTTCTGGTACATGGAGAGGTCCCAGACACTTTCTACACAGTGTGACCCATTTTCATGAAAGTAGGTCAAGGTCACATTGTACAAAGTCCATTTTATGGTTTAAGGTCTATCGCGGGATCTCAGAATCCGTAAGTCGCAGAGTCATACTGATGGTGCCAAAACATGCCCAAACTCACGGGACATTTGCATAAACTTTTCATTTTTCATTTTGGTTAACGGTTCTTGAGTTATGCAATTTTAAAGTCATACCGCGTCACCAAAACCGGTGACCTTGAGAATTTCACCTTGAAATATCGATGTTAGCTCATAACATGTCATAGTAAACCCCCCAAACTTACACCTAATAAGCCCAAAATGACCTTTAAATTTGACCTTGACCTCATTTTTCAAGGTCATTTGACCCAGAAAAGTTTGAAAAAGTGCCATTTTCAGCAATTTTTTTCACCATGTTTTTTTCAAGATATCACTGTGATTTACTGGTGACAGATGAACATTGGCCTGCTTATTCATAATATCTAATCATATTTTGTGTACCTCCTTCTCCGGATTTATGAAAAATTTTCAAATATTGCTAACCGACAAATGCTAAAAATGAAACATTTCTGCATATTTGATAGGGAAATATTCATTCTACAGGGTTGCAATGCATTACTGACCCCCCCTTTGTTACCTACTGCCTTTCTGAATAGCATATTAATTTTGACCTAGAAAATGTATTTCAAGGTCAAACTCAAGGTCAAACATGACAAAAATTTTTGCATTTTTTACATTTCGTATTTTTTAACAGAGAAGGAATCAAGATATTGTTACAAAAATTGTAGACATACTTGCTACAATACTCTAGAAGCTTCCTGTACATTTTCAAGGTCCTCGGACTGGCCTACGTTGCACTGTAAAGGTCAAAAGGTCGAAAAACGAGCCAAAAATTTATGATTTTTTTTCACATTTCTCAAAGATAGCGTCATTTCAAACGGCCGTAGCTCCGCTCCTAATTACGATAGAGGAAATCTGAAAACAGATTTGGAAAGGCCATATTCTCCTCTAGTTTTCATTTTCTGAACATTTTGTCGTAGCTACGACGGTTAAAAAGATCGCCAGACCCTGAAAATTTCATGTTTTTTTCCGAATTTACATAATTTATCATTATTTTGACAAGGAAGGAATCATCCTTTTTTGATCAACCTGCCTGGACCTCTTTGTAGAATCTGTTTACATAATCCTGGCAAATTATATATGTTTTCATTCAACCGTTTTGGTTATACAGTGATTTTAAGTTAAAAACTACAGTTTTTCAGGTATTTCGAAAGTTCATATTCCTGAATTGTACCATAATTTCAATCTGCGACAACTCCGGTTCTAATTAAGATACAGAGAATCTGTAAACAGATTTGAAAAGACCAAATTCTCCTCTAGTTTTCATCTTCTGAACATTTTGTCGTAGCTATGACGGTTTAAAAGATAAAGAACACAGACAGTCCTCTCCTCTCATATAATCTCATGTCTTATTATTCTATTCTATTCTGTTATGTTCTATTCTGTTCTATCATATTTCTCATTCATTCAGACAGATAGCGAAAAATTGACGACTTTTTTTCACATTTCTCAATGATAGCGTAATTTGGGGTGGGGGGAGGGTTGTTAGCATCCAGCTCTTCTTGTCAGGTCACCTGGACTTCGTTGTATGGCTGTTTCAATCATACTTTTCTTCATTGCTGTGTCCTCCTCCTGTCTCAATTAGCCTACCAAGTGCATAAATACAGGACTTTTAAAAAGCCCCAATAAGCCATCCATGTATTAACTCGAATTTGCTCTGAAGTAGTGTTCAACTTCGAGTGAAGAAAACAGAATATTAGTACATAATAGTAAAATGTAGCCTGATGCAGCCAATTCTCAATTTTTTTCAGTGAAACTTTCAAAACACCATGAAGGGATATTGCGCGAGATCAGTGCACATTATAAAATACGTGTGAAACCTAGGGGTGGGGTACTAAAAATCTGCATGATACTCAAGGGGGGGGGGTATCAATTTTTAATGGGAAGTTCCAGCAAAACTCCCAACATCCCAGTCATAAATTCTGAGCGGTCCCTTAATTAGAAGTGTTTTAAGTGTGAGCAGTGCATACATAAAGATAGAATGAGAAATCTTGTCTAGTATAAGCAGATACATGAATATGGATAGCCAGATCTATGGATAACATAGGTAGATAGATAATATAGATAGATAGATAGATAGATAGATAGATAGATAGATAGATAGATAGATAGATAGATAGATAGATAGATTGACTTCTACTTTTACTCTGGCTCACTCTTGACAACCAAAGATTTCTTTAAATTATAAACAACACTTCAAACAAACAAATTATAAAATGTTACGTGGGGCCTTATCTCTGAAATAAGTGCTACAAAATTAACACCATGACAAAAGCACAACTTCATTATCTATAAGAAAATACTTTTTATTTCAAAAAGGGGTAAAATAGTTCCCTTTAAAGTCAGGGAGGGTCAGGTATCTAGAGTTAATTGGATGACTGACAGGACACAGCTGGTGACATTGACCACATGTTCTTGGCAAAAAGAGACCAAACAGTCTATTAAGTGTGCATGGTCTGTTTATGGTGAACAAAACAATGATGGGGGCAAATAGCAGAGAGCTGATAAGAAGGGGGGGGCTTCACATCTAGACATGGCCTCCTTATAAGTCAGTTCTGGGCAATATGCCCTTCAGTGAAGAAGTGTTGTAGAACAAGGAGGACACTTATAAATTTGGATACCTCTTTCTGCAGTACAACACATATTCATGGATCACATGACATAGATGCTCTGAGTCTGATCAAGGGAAATAAAGTAAGTGGACTTTTTACTATATGAAAGTTTAGTCAGATTGATATTCTATCATGCTGCTGATGCTCACTTATATTACATGTATATCATAATTAAAACAATGATGACAAAATAAACAAGACATTGATACAGAAACAATAGTTGAACATCCACATGTGTTGTCTTTAATAACTGCCAATAGGCCTAAACTTCTAGGATGTAGTTGTAGATGGATAATGGATGACACATGATGTATGTATGCCTGCTCATGTACACAGAAGTACCAGATATGTGATGGGAAATCATGTTTACAAGACAGTTTTACACAATGTTAAAGTCACAAGTGAATCGTGATTGAAGATAGCCCTGAAGGGGAGGGAGTGGACGGGGGGGGGGGGAGATGGAGGTAGAAAGGGAAATAGACAGGGATATAGACAGGGAGATACAAAGATAGATGATAAGCAGAAAGATGGTAGATAGATAGACGGACAGACAGGCAGATTTATTGATTGGTTCATTGATCGACTGATTGATCATCTATTCATAAATACATGTGTCAATAAGCACCTGTGGATGAGTTGTTTTTTCTTTGGCTGTTAGTTCAACTGACATACACACCACCCCCCCCCCCCCTTTCCCAATTCCCATTATGTTGGAGGTGCTGTGGACGGTCGGTCTGCTGCTCAGACTTTTTTAATCTTTTGATAAATATTTTGGTAAAGGAAAATAAGTGCTGTTAGTTCAACTGACATACATAGAGGCATGACCCTAAAAGTGAGTACTTTTCACTTGGTATTATAGAACAGGTTTAAGATCTGCAGCTAAAAAAATAACTTTTTGTGGACAAGAATGGTAAATAAGAATCCTTTGATGTGATTGGGGTGCACTGGGGGCACGTGGCCACCTTGCAAGTGACAGCTGATAAGTATCAGCCAAGGGATCTGTTGAGGTCCTAATTGGATGACTGACAGGACACATTGGACATCTTTAAAGGGACACTCATTCCAATAGGGAAACAGTAGCACAAAGAGGCGAAAAATGTAACAGTCTATAAACACTTCATGGTCAATTAAAACTCAGCAGAGAGTCACAGAATGAAGCAAGATTTCGTCTTGTTTCGTGGACATGATGCATGACAAAAGAAAAACAGGCAACTTGAATTATGGCTGTACTGATTTGGAAAGCCCAAATTCTCCTCTAACTATGGAATTTGAACATTTTCTTGAATCTCTGACAGTCAAAAAGATGGCCCTACCCTGAAAAATTTTATGTTTTCAGAAATTGCAGGGGATGTACTGGTCCATGTATTGGCCCATGTAGGTACATTGTACCGGTGCATTTTACTGATACATTGTGCTGGTACATTGTACTGGTGCATGTACTTGGTGCATGTACTTGGTGCATGTACTTGGTGCATGTACTTGGTACAGGTACTGGTACATGTACTGGTAAATGTACTGGTAAATGTAACGGTGAATGTACTGGTGCACTGTACTGGTGCACTGTACTGGTGCACTGTACTGGTGCACTGTACTGGTGCACTGTACTGGTGCACTGTACCGGTGCACTGTACGAGTACATTGAACTGGTGCATGTACTGGCTCACGTATTGGTTCATGTACAGGTCTATGTGTTTTTCTTTGGATACTTGCATGTACTGCAATTTATTACAGTAGGATTCCAGTATCCTTTTCCATGTACTTTTTACCTGCTCATCTACCTGTGTCTGTTCGAGTTACTGGTACCACAGTAGGTGAAGTTTTGTTACCGCTCGCGGTTACGTCTACTAGTTTTTCTTATTATTATTCCCGAGAAATGTCTTCGGAAAATTTTCAAAAATTTTGTATACGTAGCCTACAAAATTCTAAGGATACAATTTCTAGATTTTTGACCTTGACCTATTTTTCAAGGTCACAGGGCCTTTCAAAGTCGGATTTCGCAATATTTCAAATACATGTACCATTGTACCTCATCCGGTTATTATCGGTTTTCACTTTCCGGTACATGGAAAGGTCCCAGACACTTTCTGCATAACTTGACCTACTTTCATGAAAGTAGGTCAAGGTCACATTGCACAAAGTCCATTTTCATGGTTTGAGGTCTATCGCGGGATCTCAGAATCCGTAAGTCGTAGAGACATACCGTTGGTGCCAAAGAGTGCCGGAATTCACGGGACATGTGCCCGGACCCTTTATTTTCCATTGGCAGTACCGGTTCTTGAGTTACATAATTTTAAAGTCATACCGCGTCACCAAAACCAGTGACCTTGAGAATTTCACCTTGAAATATCGATTCTAGCTGCTAACATGTCATAGTAAACCCCCCCAAATATACACCTAATAAGCCCATTCAGACCTTTAAATTTGACCTTGACCTCATTTTTCAAGGTCATTTGACCAAAAAAAGTTTGAAAAGGTGCCATCTTCAGGAATTTTTTTCACCATGTTTAGTTTAAGATATCAGCGTGATTTCCAGGTGACAGATGAACATTGGCCTGCTTATTCATAATATCTAATCACATTTTGTCTACCCCCTCACCGGATTTATGAAAAATTTTCAAATATTGCTAACCGACAAATGTTAAAAAATGACACAATTCCGCGTTTTTGACAAGGAAATATTCATTCTACAGGGTTGCAATGGCTGACTGACCCCCCTTTGTTACCTACTGCCTTTCTGAATAGCATATTAATTTTGACCTAGAAAATGTTTTTCAAGGTCAAACTCAAGGTCAAACATGCCAAAAATTTTTACATTTTTGACATTTCATATTTTTTAACAAAGAAGGAATCAAGATATTGTTACAAAAAATATAGACATACTTGCTACAATACTTTAGAAGCTTCCTGTAAATTCTCAAGGTCCTCGGATTGACCTACGTTACACTGTAAAGGTCAAAAGGTCAAAAAACGAGCAAAAAATTTATGATTTTTTTTTTCACATTTCTCAAAGATAGCGTCATTTCAAACGGCCGTAGCTCCGGTCCTAATTAAGATAGAGAAAATCTGAAAACAGATTTGGAAAGGCCATATTCTCCTCTAGTTTTTATTTTGTGAATGTTTTGTCGTAGCTCCGGCGGTTAAAAAGATCGCCGGACCCTGAAAATTTCATGTTTTTTTCTGAATTTTCACAATATATCATTATTTTGACAAGGAAGGAATCACCCTTTTTTGATCAACCTGCCTGGACCTCTTTGTAACATCTGTTTACATAATCCTGGCTAATTATATATGTTTTCATTGAACCGTTTTGGTTATACAGTGATTTTAAGTTAAAAACTGCAGTTTTTCAGGTATTTCTCAAGTTCATATTCCTGAATTGTACCATAATTTCAATCTGCGATAACTCCGGTTCTAATTAAGATACAGAGAATCTGTAAGCAGATTTGAAAGGCCAAATTCTCCTCTAGTTTTCATCTTCTGAACATTTTGTCGTAGCTATGACGGTTTAAAAGATCGCCGGACTCTGAAAATTTCATGTATTTCTTATGGTCACAGAGATTACATGACCCTGAAAAATCGATGTTCTCAGAAAGAGCAGAAGATGTGCTGGTGGATGTGCTGGTGGATGTACTGGTTCATGTATTGGTTCATGTACTGTTTCATGTACTGGTTCATGTACTGGTTCATGTACTGGTTCATACACTGGTTCATGCACTGGTTCATGTACTGGTTTATCAACTCGTTTTTCTGTGCATACTTGCATGTACTGCAATGTACAGGAAACATTCTTGTATTCTTGTGTATGCATGTTACATAATTATGTATGATTCCTTTGTACTTTTCCATGTACCTTTTATTTGCTCATCTACTTGTGTCTTTTTCGAGTTACTGGTACCACAGTAGGTGAAGTTTTGTTACCGCTCGCGGTTACGTCTACTAGTTTCAAATTTGGGATTAAGCTAATTGTTTTTATGATAGAAAAGTTAGTGTTTCGACTTGAGGGAATTATATAAGAGAACCTTTATTTGAGGGCAGTGAGAAAGGGCTTCTTTACCGTCATATTTGAGTAAGAAATGGCCAAAAACACCACCATGTCGTCCTCCTTCGAACTTAATCCTGACGACGTTGGTGTGTGACGTGTAGGCAAATCGAACTCTCTTGGTTCCCCCACAGATGAAGATCTCTTTGTCGTGCCCCTGTTCCCGCATGGTGGCATATCTGTAGCAGAAGTCATCCACGTTGCTGGCAGCTGCCGTAGAGCGTCGCTTTGGTGAGAGAGCGAAATCCACCAGGGTGAAGTTGAAGCGTTGGCCAGGCCTGGCACTCAGGATGTAAGGGCAGTCGGCAGTGCCACACTTGCTCTCTTCGCTGACTACGCTGGCCAGGAAGCCCTGGGGAGAGGTCGCAATTACCTCTGTGAAGTTTTTGCAAGGTCTGCAGGGCGGGTTGTGCACTAGAAAAATAGAGAATTCTGAATAGTACTTCGGTCAATACATATATAAATAAGGCTTTATATACCTTAGTAGCTTTTGTGTATTGGTAGTGTAATTCAATAACACATTTGCCTAATTTACCACTAGCTGTAAACGCAATTCATCACTGATGAAATTAGTTCAAATTTCAGCAATTAGGCCTACTCAAACAGTTGACTGACACTTAGGATGAAATGCAAATCAATCATGACTCCTCAGTTTTCAAACAGAGTATTTGCAGTATCTTAAATAATCGAAAATCAAATTCACACATGGATAGAATTTTTGCCAGCATGCATTTTAAAAGTAACATGTACACGTTAAAAGTATCAATATTCAAACGAAGAGTGGCAAAATGTGTATGTAACAAGTCATTTGAGCAGACATTATTCTCCCAACTCCATTCATTTATCACACTTTTGAGTGAACCACAGTCTACGTGGGTGTGATAAAATTTTGAAGGAGTGAACGACCACTTATATCTGACAATCTACTATGTCTCCGGAGCCTCGCTTGCTCCTTATGAAAAATTCAAAATTATAGATTGAGCGTCTTGGTTTCCTATTTCAAAGTAATCTCGTCAGGCCATAACTAGGCTTGTCACCTTTGGCAGGCTCCCATATTCATCTAAGGGCTTATTGCTTTATGCCTTGCCTCATATTTTGACATGAGAGGAAGGAGATAAAAGCTGCCAGATGAGTTTGCTTTCATTTCTCAGCGACTAAAGATCAATTGCCATGGCAACGCACCTTTAACACACTTGTAGCCCGCCTCTAAGAAGGTCTTGAAGTCTTTCGGGCAAGGGTTTGCGTCGTCAAGTGTCGAGTCGGGAATTCGAATTTCGCAGGATCGTCTGCCCGAACACTTGTTGTCCATGTGACCGAGGACGTCCGCTTTGCAGCCCACGTAGCCGTAGTCTTTGATGACGCAGCGTCCCACCGACATGCGTCCGTACAATGCTGTTTCCATGACGACCACTTCGTCTGCTTTGCAACGCGCCAAAAACGTCTCTGCCTCGCAATATTCCCGGGCGCCTGAAACCATCAATCAAGTTCACACATTATTCAAAGTAAAGGTTTGCCCAAAATGCGACATTGCCAGGAGAACCATCAATTACAAGTCTCGCACACAACCAGTCCCTAAGGCCTGCATCACCCCAACTAGCTCCAGCTGAACTTTACAGAGACCTTTCAAACATAACAAGTCCCTGTCAAGCAGATGATACCATACAATAGGACCTCGAGGCACATAGGCCTACTCTAGTTCTTCACTTTTTCCAAAGGACTGTCACTTAGGAAGCAGAATCATAATACATGGGGGATCAGTGGGCTAATCTAAGAAATAACTCAGCTGACACTGAAGTAATGTTGATGCGCTCTTACACCAGAGGGATTAATTCCACGACACACACTCCCCCTAGTGGATGGAGTTTCTCCATTCGAGAACCTTGAGGCAACTTTCACTGCAACTGATCCAGTATCCACATGAACACAGATATGAGAGAGTTCAGAGAGATATCAATCAATGCAGATACATGTAATTCCATGCTAATAGTTGCTGACATGTAATAATCCCAACCGCATGACCAACCTGGAATAACTTTTGAGGAGCAATTCAAGCACGTTTGCCAACAGCTGAGACTGCAATATTCAAATAGAACTTTGTCGCACTCATTAGGCCTAATTTGGAAATGGAAAGTCTAAAAATACATCAGGATAATCTGATGACGTCGGTGGTTGCGTGTAAGGAGCTCAAATGACTTAGTCGCAAATGTCACAAGATAAAGCCAGGTCATTCGGAATAGCAGGTACATCGCCCCCAAGTCAGGGGATAGCTCCTAATTAGACCAGCGATTAATTCTCGTTCATTAGGAGGCCTACACAGCCCCAGGAGGATCCCGGGGCATCTCTTCGATTATAATTAAGACTGAAACTTCTTAATGGTTTAATTTGATACACGAGTTGCGTCAGCAGTGCTACTTCTAGGAACAAGCACTTGAAAGACGAGGTTGCTATGTGAGGGTTTAAAGTGAAATACAACCATCAGGTCGTGACACAGCTGAGCTTAACGACTCTAATGGGGCAATTAGGATCCGAGGCGATCGATTTTTCCCAGCTGGCTATTCTGCCCTTTCCTATGAAGCAAGCAACTGAAGAATCAAAGACACCAAGAAGCTAATAGATCAAACCAGACCGCCGTTTTGATGGCATCGTTCAATAAAGATATTGCTTGGGGAACACCAAATCTTCAGTCTGCTGCGGCTGCCTTTTTTATGGACATGGGATGTGGGATTGGGGAGGGATCACAACTGAACTATAAGCGGCATATGAGCTCTGTGAGGGCAGTAAGTGAAAAGAAAAAAGGTATAGGAGCTTACAGGAGACCTGGGGCAAGCTCAGCCAAGCTGGTATGCTGAGGCCAGATACTAGGGCATCTCTGAGTTGCAGGGTCAGAGGCAGGAACTTGCCAGGAAGAGGGGGGGGGCTGGTGCAGGTCAGTGCAACAGGAAGCTGCCTACTAGCTGACTACTGACAAAGCTGTGGGTCAGCAGTGGCCATTTCAAGTGGACAATAGACTTTGCCTTGTAACATTCATGGTCTTATCTCAGCTGGAAGTAAGCCAAGAAGACCATTTCACAACAGATGGCTCAACTAAGCCAAAGCCATAGACATGCATGCACTGGCCTATGGATGAGGCCTCAGTGATACAATTCTAGGCTACTAGGCAGCAGTAAAGGAAGAATAGATCTCAATGGCATTATATATATATATAGCTATAGCTAAAGATTTGTGCTATATCATATTGGAATTGGGGAGATTGGCCAAAATGTCTTTTCGGTTGACAGGAGACTGCAATTCCGAAGCCATCAGTCGCGCAAAAGCTTAGATATTTTTACTAGAGAAAACCAATAAATCTGACTTCGGAACTAGATGCAGACAAAGCATTCTAACAAAGTGGAAATTGATATGGAAAGACCTCATCACACAAATCATAGCAAGGTGAATCGGTTCTCCAAGGTTCAAGAATCGTTTGGTATAAAACTTACACAAATGAAACCACAAATGATCATCACATGAAGATTTCTCTCATGCATGCTAACAGTGTTAATTGAGATTCATAATCAGAACATAGAAGAATTTTAATGAAGATTTGTAAAACTTAATCGATAACGTAAACTGTGAAATTTCTGAACAGAAACATAACTCAGGAGATCTTTCAATATACTCCGTCTAAATTATATGTATATATTATTCTGAAAGAGAATGTTCAGTCAACGGGTACAATCAGATATAAGAGAGAATAAGATGGTAGAGCGTATATTCTATTCTCTTTCCCTTAGTCCCAGGAGGAAATATCTAGGAATCATTATGCATATGTGATTTATATATTATCTGTTATTCATGGGTAAGTCATTGCTTATTCCCAGGCTTGTGGGGCAATTGGAGCCTTCGCAAATATATTTGGCAGTGCATTCTGATTGAGCAGGTGACATGCGATCCTCTAACATCATTCGGATGCAGGGCAGACCTCGCGATGAAGCATTGTTGGGATGACTTGGAGGGAGAAAGGAGAAAGAGGAGACAGACAAGAGGGGACAAAGAATGGGAAGTAGGACTAAGAGGAGAAAGAGCAAATGTCGGGACAAAATTGGTTTTTTAGATTCAAAATGGTTTTTTGAAAAACCAAATTTCAATGCAAAACCAACATGGATTTTTGCATTGAAATTTGGTTTTTCAAAAAACCATTTTGAATCTAAAAAACCAATTTTGTCTGAATTTTTTAGAGTGCAGAAACGAACATCGCCAACCCCAAGGGGACCGCAGGGCAGCGGCACATAATGAGGTGTTAGGTTATATTATATATGTTTGTGTGCACTAATATAGGGAATGAAGGAAGCTTTGGAGTTGTGATTAAATTTGCATAGGAGTTTCTGTAGGCCTGTCAACACAGTGGTCCCAAGGCGAACTGCAAATGGCATTGTCTGGCTCTGCTTAACCCCTGCTGCTAATACATTACTGGCTCACTCACTGGGGTTATTCTGCAATTTGCAGGCAGTCCGTCCAAATCACAACGTGCAAACAGAATTTCCTTGATGTCCAACTGCTTTGACCATGATAGACTCCTGCACTTAAAGAAATTAGGCCCCTAATGCAATCAGCAACGCACAAGCCACTCTGTTTGCATGTCTGATGGCCAGCCCGCTCACTAATCTCCACCAGTGTTAATTCATCCCCGTACCGAGGCATTGTTTGCTGCACCTCCCCAGACCTCGTAGGACCTTTTCAGCCATCTGCAACTGGCGGATTACATAATATATGAGGTCTTATGAGGTCAGAATCGAACGCGCGACCCGCATTAGCACCAGAGGGCATTCGCCACCTAGTAACGACCTGTTCCACTCGGAGAATAGTTTTGGGCAAGAACAGATGAAGACGATGGAAGGGGAGAAATCTGCCACAGGCGGAACCTAATAGCCATGGCGCATTAAAGGGAGGCTCGTGAATAAAACATGAAGGGCAAAGAGACGATTCGAATCATTCCATCATGTTGACGCTTCAGCGAGGGCCAGCTGCACTTGTGCCTACAATCATCATCATCATCGCGCTATCATCATCATAACCATCATCAACTTGTCTGAGCAGTGCTTTTAATCCCTTCAATTTCATGCCGCACTCTTCCCACAGGCCTTTGATCAAACGCCTAAAGGCACAATGAAACAAACTCGTTACGATTCCAGCAAACAGTTCGTCTGCTTACATGCTTTTGCGCGCCAAGACATTGATAAAAAGTTAGAGGCTGCTTTGTCAAGGGTCTGCTGGAATCTCATTGCGTCGTTGTGGCATCATTCTGGCATCATTTTGGCATCCTCATCGTGGCATCCTCCTGGCATCATTAGAGGAGCAGCGATATGGAGTGTGCTCTGTGCTACTAGCGCATGAAGAAAGAGAGAGAGAGAGAGGGTGGCAGCTTCCATCCATTCTCCTCACCTCAGTGGGCTGCACAGATTGAGCAACGTTTACGCTTTAACGACGCCATTCACTCTCCCCTTTGAAGTGCAGGTTTGCAATCCAAAGAATATGGCTGCTGCATCGTATAGAGGCCTGTCTATATTAATCATAGGCCAAACGACGCCCCGAGTTGCAAATAAATTATTGATGGCCAGACGACCTCCTCTGCTCCCCATGCCCTCATGCCCACGTGCCCTGTTTGCCACACATACCTGCATTTCCGCCTGCGCGCACATCACTTCCGCTTTGGCTGAACTGCACTGGCCTTCGCCAACAGCTGATCGTGGTTCGTTATAGAAAGGCTCAATTCAAGGCAGCGGAACCAGTTGCAATTCTTGCCAAGCATGATTAGTTAGAATTCAAACTCATCCTCAATGCATAATATACACCTGGAAATTGATCGAGGGCAGAGGTGTATTTAGATGTATGCCAATGTAGTACTTAGTGGGCAGGAGGCACCTCCCTGCATATCCATCTATTTTATACGAGCATAAAGTATGCCATATCACAGAATAGGAAACAAGCCTCGGTACGCGGCACTAATACAAATGGCCAGGAATAGATGTATGTATCAGGCAGAGCTATCTGTTAAGCCCTCCTATAGATGTGTGCATCTGTTCCCAGCTATAGATCCATGTACCGAGCAGTATTAGGCCACATATCTGCGAGGGACACAAGTATGACTGTGGTATCAGAGCCTTCTGCTTCACAGATGCTCTCAGACACAGGACATCTCTTTATCACAGCATCATGTTTTCCGCACTGGTCCAGCAGCCTCCCTGATGAATATTTTCGCCTCCTGCTCCTATGGCCCATACATCAGAGGCAGAGACAGAGGGCCTTACAAAGAGCCCTTGAAGCATGCCATAGATGCTATGCCATAGATGCCGGACTGCCATTAGATGTTATGCAATACGGAGAGGTGGTGTTATAATTCCTGCCATCAATCAAAAACCTCACAGAGAGGCAT
>JAPTHN010000066.1:0-68639 GCA_026936325.1 Platynereis dumerilii
TTCAGGCTTATCATCCAACGACATATTGCCCATGGGACGCCCAAGTGCGAAATGTGATTTGCAACACTCTTAGTAGTTTGCATTGTTTTATGGTTTTTACGGGTTCATCACACTTCCATAAAATTGTTTGTCACATCGGCCATTTGTCAAACTTGTTTACAACACTTGGTTCTTTTATCATCTGTCACATACACTGCCTTTAAACAAGTGAAATACCACATACTATAGATAATTATTGATGTTTTGTCCAGTAAATAGGGAATGAACTGCCTACTGTAGCACTTGGAAATTAGAAAAGACAGCAGATTTTTTTTTTATATGGCTGATATCTGTTAAATTCTCTCATTATAGCTTAGTGGCAGCTGATAGTTTCCTCCCCCATTGAAGGCCCAGAATTCTAGTAGTAGGCCTATAGCACGCAACAATGTGTGTAATATGTATTGGTTCTCCGACTTCTTTCAGTCATCTTCTTACAGCTGGCAGTCCTAATCACTTCAACTGGCTCAACTGTAAGTTGTACTAAACAACCATAAACAAAGTGCAAATAAGGCACATAAGCCTATAGAGGCTAGAAATCTTCATTAATAGTTAAAGAATTGACTGTAATACATAGAATAGCACCAAGTACTAGTTTCCTGTGATTGCATGTTTAAAGACATCAGGTGCAAACTGAGACAAGTCTAGGGAATACTATCACACAAAAGCTGCAGGCCAGCATCAGTACAGAATGTCGTGCAGGCAAGGTATTTTCCTTGGTATGCAGACTAAAGGAACGTATTACATCTGCAAAGAAAACAAAATTACAATTTCTGTAAATTAAGGTCCTTCTCCACAAGCAAGTATATTGTCGTTAATCTGAAAAAAAAAGGTTCCCCAACAAATACATTTATAAGCATATGTTTTTTGGACATATAACAATGTGTGGGTACATGTTGCACATACAGATTTTGCAATTGAAATACATGAGATATTCTGCTACCAGTTTGCAAAGTTTCCAGAAAAGAAAGTTCACAGACAATGCCAGTGTATCCAGCTGGCTGACAGAGCGCTCTTGAATCAATAGTAGTGAGTTTCATTAGGTCCGGTGAATCTCTGCCATAGGCAAAAATACAATCATTAATACTTTTCGCCACAAACTTTCTTGCTTTCAGGAAAGTTGTCGTAAAGCCTGTCTCTGCGAAAACAAAATAAAGAAAAAACTACATTTGATTGCAGACTACACATGTTCCATTTTGATTAACATAACTGTTAACTGACTAGAATATTTTTTTTGGTGTTTTAGATACAAACAAAAAAGTAATGTGTAGGCCTACATCTGGTGACCTCAGCTAGCTTTGTTGTACCGTCCTGCGTGTTGCCAAAATATTACCTACTATTGCAGTTGACAGCCCCACAGCCCGGTCAGTGTTTTAGGTAGCCAATTTGTTGCTGCTTATTGGTCTGACGGGACAGTCTCGGGATGAGCTATGACAACAACAAAAAGAAATTGTTTTGGGACAACACGAGCAGATAGATGACCATATATTGGCATAGGATAAAAGATTGATGGATGAATGATTGGGACTTTACGTCCTGTACTGGCAATATAATAACAGTCACAGTTGGTATACCTTAACCAAAATATTATAACTCAATTGGTTTTTGGTGCAATCTTAAGAAAATGTAAAATAATGACTTTTAATTTAATCAAACATCTGTGTATTGTTTTCAAAAAAGTTATCAAAACACTCTCCAAAACATACAGCTGCACAAATCATGCAAACCTGAGTGGTTGTTTCGGATGACCTTCTCACGACCAAATGACATTTGGAAACCCTCAAAATTAATGTCTGACTATCACTCAGATATCCATTATTACTGAGTAAGATGAAGGTAGAGAAACGACAACTTTCTGTAACACATAATGTATTAATAATATGCCCAACTTTTGAGGCAGCAGCAAAGCTAAAGCTCGTGCAGACAAGTTAGTTATTTGCACATTGGTCTTATGGGACAGTTTTGTGATGATGCATCATGGAAACACACAGAGACTCAGAGAGAAACAAGCTAAGACTACACCATTAATAAGATATACAGTAAGGCTCTAATCGAAACACACTGAATGTTCTGACTTAGTCCCATATTTCATCCTTCCACTTAATTACAACGATAGTCGTAGATGAAGCATTAAACAAGAATCAAGTAAAGATTTATGTACCCGAATGAATTCCCGACATCTTTAGTCTCGCCATGATAATCCAAGAAGTACCCACCAAAGGAAGGCAAGGTTGTTGCTACATAAATAAGGTGCAACGTAGTTAAAACTTAGTTGAGGGTTATATCCTTCAACTTACAGCAGGTATTTTATATGGTTATTGGGTCAGAGATTAGATTAAGGCATTATATGACGTCACTGCAGCTCTTATCTTTCACATTGAAATTTGTGGTTATTGTCAGAAATGAGTGGTATGATTCATTCAGGAATGTCTACTGCAAACATGGTAAGTATACGATGTAACCTCACTGTATACCAAAGGCTGCAGGAAGCCCAAACACATCGGTGTTTCTCACCCTGAACAACCACGTACCTTAATCATGTATACGGATGATCCGAAAGCAAATATGGCAGGAGGGTTGCTGTGAGAATTGGGTCATAGGTTTATCACATCTGATGAGTATGTAGCATGTAAATGTTAGAGCACATCTCCTGGGTAATAAACATTTCTGTGTGTAACCACAAAACATCAAGTCTCAGCAGAGCAAAAGGCAACAATTCCAGAATGCAAGGAGAGTTGCCATGATTAAAACTAGCTTATATTGCAACTCGAACTGATTACTTTGACACTTAACAGCAAAAACTGTAATTATTAAATGATGGCCAACAAAAAAATGATCAACTTTTCATGTTCAGTAGGCCCAACACTACCAACAGGCCTGTCAATTTATAACAGCATCTCAAATAGGAGACAATATTTAGTCAGGGAAACATTTCCAGTTTGAAGACTAATAAAGCAGTATTGGTTATGAAGCAAAGCTTATTTTAAGATAGATAGATAAAGATGGATATTTCTTTTATTCGAGAATCATGTTTGCCTTTTTTATAAGTGAATAAAGTCGAATTAGAGCAGATATGACATTCAATTATGATATATAATATTATTTAACATCTCTAAAAAAACATCATTATATGACAAGAGCAACAATGTGCAACACAACAGCACTTATGTTATTGTCAAAGACATAATTTATAAACCAGTTGCAATGGAAAGTTTACATGGTGGATTACTATTCTCTGGAAGTCATTACTTTATTTTCAATCCAATTATCAACCTTCTATTTAAGTCATCCCCCATGGTAAGTGATACTAAAGATTATTTAGCAAAGATTCTGTTCAAATATTTTTCAACGGATTCTGAACCATCTTGAAAATTACTGCAAACTAGCATGCACATCGAATAGGTCTGTCTCCATTTGTAGTTCTGAATTTATGTACAGGTGGTGTCTCCAAGCAAAAGGAGCTTTGATGGAATCCTCTCTGCCTTTCAACAAGGTGATTTGTGTTGTTGACCAAGCCAAGGAGTCTGACTTTATGAGTGTGTTTGTTGAATGTTTGATTGTTTGTGTCAACCATACTGTATTGACTATGTTCTCAAAACAGCAGTTCAACAGAAAAGTGTGTTGTTATCATTCAGATTATCACATGTCAACAATCAGATTATTATTAACTGTTGGTCGAAGGATTTCACCTTCTTTGCAAACACACCAGATAATATGTCATCGGGTGGGCTGCCCCCAAGACAAAAATAGCCCTCCCCCCTTATCGTAGTGCCGCCTATCTATAACACCCGTCGTAATCACCATATGGAGACAGACCTGCTGTCAGTTATTGACAATAACTCCCAAGACCCAAATTTGCAATAATCATTATCCGAAACAATAGTGCAGCGATGTTGGGGAAACTGGTGCTCCAAAATTTTGGTTGCATACTGAATACTGGTCATCATGTTGTAGAATTTTACAACCCCACCTCCCTCTCCTGGAGAGCTGCGCTACGTCAGCAGCGCACAATTTAAATATAGGTCCAGAGGACTAGGGAGCACCCTATAATACCTCTTTTATAAAAAGAACACTGATACATGTATTTGACAGAATTCAAAATCAGATATTTACATCCTACATAATGGAGAGAACATCGATAAGTTAACATTGGCAATACATGCCTTAGTGAAATGATATATGGAATTATGGATGAAATGATTTAAATTGGTAAAATTGGTCAACTAATAATAGCCAAATAATTTGCAATCAAGTGACACATTGATAAGTAAGATTTATGTTTTTTTTATGTTGAAACAAGCTTTTTGCACCAGCCTGACACCAATGAATATAAAATTGAAACAACCAGGTTTGTTGAAATAAGCATGACAGGATAATCATATAAAATTGACATAACATGATTTCTGGGCATTAAACAAGAAGGCCATATTTGTTCAGCTGTTGGGAAAGCGAATTGCAAGAACAAATTAATGATATATCATAGCTTTTTGATTCACTTTTGCATACATAAATACCAGTTTCACCAAAATGTTAAATTTCATGAAGCTGGGGACACATTAAGATATTGTGATGGCCTTGGCTGACAACGAAGCCTTTTCTGGGAGACCCTTTAAGATCATTAGCCCAATACAAAAAACTTGAATATCATGATGACCAGTGCTCAGTGTACTCCAGTGACTTAATGTAAAAATTAAAGCAAAAATTGGAAGAAATTCCAAATTATTTAATTCCCTGTGATGTTTTAAGCCACAGAATGATTATTTCTTAAAAATATTCATGAAAATTAATATTTTTTGTCTCGCGCTGGGGATATTTTTGTCTTCATGCCATTTCAGGGCATTATAGGCCTATAAATAGCCTATAAATAGCCATATTTGGCACACATCCCTGGCGCCACCCTATGGCAACAGGTATAACAAAACAAATTTGTATTAATGTTTTCTAAGGCCTAAAAAATCAATTTTGTGGAGGGACAATTTTGAGATAGCCCCTTATTAGTCTAAAAATAGCCAAAAACTGGTTTTCCCGCCAAAATTTCAGCCTCGTTTTTGGCGGGAAAACAACATTTTGCCTGTTTTTAGCCAAAAAAAAAAATCTCAAAATTGTCCCTCCAGATAAATGTTTTTGGAGGCCTCAGAAAACAATATTAAAGATTAGTTTTGTTATAGCTGTTGCCATAGCGTGGCTCCAGGGGTGGGTGCCAAATATGGCTCTGTATAGGCTATTTATAGGCCTATAATTGACTGAAATTGCATGAAAGCACAAATATTTCCAGCCAGAGACAAAAAATATTATTTTTCATGAATATTTAAAGGAAATTATTATTTTGTGCCTTAAAGGTTCACAGATTCACAGAAAATTGAGTAATTCAGATTTATGGGAATTTTGCCTCAATTTTTACATTAACTCACTTGAGTACAAACAATATTATGGCGAACCAATTTCCACAACATCACTGTAATATGATGATTGCTCCAAATTTGGGTCTTGAGAGTTATTGTCAATCACCGTCAGTAACATTAAAAGGCTCATTTATTTCAGGGTTATATGCTTGAATTAGTATATTAATGTTATTGCATGACACAATAATACAAAACAGTTTGATGAATGATTAACTGCACTGGGAATGCAAACAATATTCAACAAATTTCATGATTCCGATTATGCACTTTAAGATTTTCTTCCTTGGAAATGATTATTGCAAAGAAAATCGAGAAATGGGAAGCACGTTTACAACAATTATTACCAAGGGCAAGGAAAAACCAAAGCACTAAGAAAGACAGAATGTACCAGATTGTATACCATGCATGTGTCTAAATATATAGTTCACCAGACAACACAACTTTTAAAAACAGCTGCTGCTCCTTTGCAATGTAAAACAATAGGGCAAAGACAATGGCCTTGGACAATACACTGTTCAATAAAAAACAATGTTACCCAAAAAACCAAAAACTACAGCTGCCCCACACTCAGCTGAAATTGAATGAACTAGTTCAACACACAAAACATACAACTACATGTATATTCTTGGAAAGTCTTTCAAACATGTGCCTTCCTCAACTTTGTGGAGAGTACCAGGCCAGATGGGTGTGATATGAGCACTACCTCGCTAAGTCACTTTGCAATTTACATCATTATACATCAAGCATATCACGAAATATTGTAAGTGACCAATTGAACCTAACATGAGAGGAGGAAATGGTTATGGAAGATCTGGCAAGTGTCCTCCTGAATCATTTACACAGATGTTCTGAACCTAAATATGGCAGGAGGGATGCTGTGAGAATCGGGTTGTTCGTTTGTCACATCTGACGAGTATGGAGCACGTAGATGTCAGAGCACATCTCTTGGGTGATAAAAATTCTGTATATTGCGGCTGCCACAAAAACATCCAGTCACGGCAGAGCAAAGGACAACAATTCCAGCACACAAGTAGCGTTTCCATGATTAAAAGTAACTGACATTGCAACTCAAATTGATAACTTTGACAAGTAATAACAAATACTCTAATTACAAAATGATGGCCTGCAAATGATGGTTTAAATTTAATTTTAAGAAGAGTAACACTTTTCATGTTGAATAACAGAGCGGTCAATTAAAAACAGCTTGTCGAATGGGGAATCATTTTCAATTTAAAGAATTAATAAGGCAGTTTAATGTAGTGTTGTTGATGCCTCTCTATAGTGAAAAAAAAAAAAAAGATGGCGATTAGCTATCCCATGATTTCTTTCAAGGGACTGCAAGGCAATTTGCAATTGCAATTTGCCAACTTTAGCGGCAAATTGCTCTCGCTTACCACTCTACTATTTAGCAAAGATTCTGTTCAGAGGTTTTTTCAGTTGATTTTGAACCATCTTAAAAATTACTGAACTTGGCATGCACATGCAATTACTAACATGCAATACTTAATTATGACTAAATCAATCAATTTTGCTGATCAAACACTTGCTATGAAGATGCAGCATGTAAAGGAAATTGACTAAAAGAATGCATCTATTACAGATAAATGGCAAGCTCCCACAAGCTAATTTTACTAAATTAGAAAAAAGCTTGCCTATAAATAGCAGGGTCTCATTCATGAATCTTCTGTTTTATCAAATCTTAGACAAAATGACTTGTTTGGACTCAGAAATTGGAGCCTCCTAAATGTCTTGTATAATGGCTAAATACAAACTTGACATTCTAGTAGAGTACTGTACAATCCAATGTATTTTTCTTCACTGAAAGCCATGGACTGATAACTTAGTGATGAGTCCATGAACTGTTTATGTGGTTTTGAAACATACCGTTTCAAGAAACATCTCGCAGACTGCTCATGGAATAACTTCCACAGAGAACTCCACCTGCAACATTTCAGCTTATAAAATTACACAAATGTTTATTACAGGTATGTTGTGACTTGCAGATTTAGTATCATTCAATGCAAATAGACGTTTTTCTGTAGAAATTTATTGCATAATGAAGGTACCTTCGCCCGGCAGTTAAAGGGTTGAACTGACCAGTTTCATGCAACAGGTTGCAGTCTGTGTCATGGCGTGGGGAAACTTGGCAGATCTTCCACAGACATTTCTTCCTATCCGACTAGGTTTAAATCAGTTACTTAGTGATAGATTTCATGTAAATTGCAAAGTGACCTAGCAAGGTTGTGCTCATATTGCACCCGTTTTGCATTGCGATGAATTTACTGCCCATTTTACAATTTTCTTTGCAACAATTATTTCCAAGGAAGTATTTAAAGTGCATAATTGGAATCATGAAATTCAATAGAATATTGCTTGCATTCCCAGTACAGTGAATCATTCATCAAACTGTTTTGTGTTATTGTGTCATGAAGTAACATTAATATACTGATTCATTCTTATTACCCTGAAATATAGGAGCCTTAATGTAACTGCCGATTATTGACAATAACTCCCAAGACCCAAATTTGCAACAAACATTATCTGAAACCATAATGAAGCGATGTTGTGGAAATTGGTTCTCCATGATATTGGTTGCATACTGGGCACCGGTCAACATGATGTACAAATTTACTGTGTTTGGCTCATGCCGGTGGGGGGCTAATAATCTTCAAGGGACTCCCAGATAGGGCATCGTTGTCAGCCAAGGGCATCAAAATATTTGAATGTTGCCCCAGCTCCATGAAATATATTAACATTTTGGTGAAACTGGTATTTAAGTTTGCAAGAGTGAATCAACAAGCTATGATAAATCATTAATTTGTTAATGCCATTAAATTTCCAAGCAGCTGAACAAATATGGCCTTCTTGTTTAATGCCCAAAAATCATGTAATGTGTTATGGGATCATTGATGATTTATTTGTCAATTTGATATGATGTTCCTGTCATGCTTATTTCAACAAACCTGGTTGCTTCAATTTCATAATTATTTATTGGTGTCAAGCTGGTGCAAAAAGGTCGTTTCAGTATTAATCACAAAATTCTTATTATCAGTGTGTCATTTGATTGTATAATACTTGGCTATCATAAATTGACTACTTTTCTGATATAAATCATTTCATCTGTATATCATTTGAGTAAGCATATTGTCAAATTTATAACAAAATTAATCTTAATTAATTGGTGTAATGATTTTGAATTATTTCAAATATCATTGTTCTTTTCACAAAAAAAGTATTATAGGGTGCTACAGGGGATGCAAAATAAACTGTCTTAAAGAATAATGTGCAAAATTGAGCTGTCAGTTCCATTGGCATTCTCTGCCATCGAGAAGCATAAATTGCAAAACTCAAAATGGGTGTCTAATTACCACAAGATATCCAAAACTACAAGATGAGATAGCGGCAGAGAAATGGAAACTTACAGTATCATTTGGCATAGGGTATTTGAAATACATGTATACCAACTGTTGCAACAGCAGGATAGCTGAACTTTGTGTGGCAAAGTTGTAATTTGCACATTGGTCGAGTGGGACAGTTTTGTGATGATGCATCACAGAAACACCAAGGGATAGTTGGAGAGCATCCTCAGACTACCAGTTCATACAATGTATGACCATGATCAAAGCATGAGAAATGCTCGGAATCTGACATCCAAAAGTGATATCCCAATATTCTACAAAGGTGAAGCAAGATTTATGTAAATAAATTGTTCTTCCATTTTCATTATCTCACCCAATACATTCTGGAAGTATCTTTCAAGTAGGTTGTGGTTGTTGCTGATTAGTTTCGATGCCAATGAGTCTCTTCCAATGGCGTAGTGGTTGAGAGTGCTTGTTTACACAACCACTGGCTTCTAAGGTTGTGGGTTTAAATTCAACCTGGAGTCAGATCTGTCAATCCCATGTGAAAAGCAAGAGGTCGCCTTGACCTTGGTTTTCTATACTGAGTAAAATACCTGACTTCGGGAGCAGGGACTACATTGGTGTGGACACACAGACTTGTCAGTGTTTCTCAACCTCTGCTGGAATTTCCAATGGCATATATATCACGGTGAGGTCTAAACATGACTTTAAAATGTCATAAGAAGGCACTAAACCTGAAAAAAGCGCTTGCATAAGGCCTTGTAGTGTTTCTCAACCTGAAACACCATACCTTAATCATGTGCACAGATGTTCTGAATGTAAATATGGCAGGAGGGTTGCTGTGAGAATTGGGTTGTTCGTTTGTCACATCTGATGAGTATGGAGCACGTAGATGTCAGAGCACATCTCTTGGGTGATAAAAATTCTGCATGTTGCGGCTGCCACAAAAACATCCAGTCACAGCAGAGCAAAGGACAACAATTCCAGCACACAAGGAGCGTTAAAGTGATTAAAAGTAACTAACATTGCAACTTAAATTAATAATTTGACAAAATAACAAAAATTCTAATTACAAAGTAATGGCCAGCAAATGATGTTTTGAGTTTAAATTTAATAAGAGTAACAACTTTTCGTGTTGAATAATAGAGCCATCAATTACAATGTAACAACACTTAGTCGAATGGGGAATCATTCTCAGTTTGAAGATTAATAAAGCTGTTCAATGTATTGTTATTGATACCTCTCTAACGTGAAAAAACAAGATGGCGATTAGCGATCCCATGATTTCTTTCAGGGGACGGACTACCATGACTCTTCAGTAAGTGCATGACTAGTGGAAAGGGTCGCAAGGCAATTAGTAATTGCAAGTTGCCAGCTTTGGCGGCAAATTGATCTCGCTTACCGTTCCACTATTCAGCAAAGATTCTGTTGAGAAATTTTTTCATTTGATTCTGAACCATTTTGAAATTACTGAACTTGGCATGCACATGCAATGACTGACATGCAATACTTGATTATGACTAAATAGACCAATTTTGTTGATCAAACACTCGCTATGAAGATGCAACATGTAAAGGAAATTGACTAAAAGAATGTATCTATTACAGTTAAATGCCTAGCTTCCAGAAGCCAATTTTACTAAATTGGAAAAAAAGCTAGCCTATAAATAGCAGGGTCTTGTTCGTGAATCTTCTTTCTTATCAAATCTTAGACAAAATGACTAGTTTGAACTCACAAAATTGGAGCCTCCTAAATGTCTTGTATAGTGGCTAAATGCAAACTTGATATTCCAATAGAGTACTGTACAATCCAATTTTTTTTCTGCACTGAAAGCCATGGACCGAGAACTTAGTGATAAGTCTGTGAACTGTTTATGTGGTTTTGAAACATAGAGTTGAAACTGTCTACAAGTGGACTGCTCTTGCATTGCCACAGATCAGAACATATGCTGTCTTGTGTTGCCACCTAGTGACTAGTGTGCTATTCAGCGAGCTCCTGCGAGCGTCCACATACTTTCGACCAGAAGAACACACACAATTTTGTCTGGAAGACACCGGGGCTGTTTCTGAGTGTGCTGATGGCCTTGTCTACTTCCTTAGCGAATGTGATTGCCGAGTCTGACTCTTGTATACATCAATGTTGAATAGAAATTTTGTGAATGTGTAATGAAATTGGAACTATTTCTTGGGACAGCAATGCTGTAGCATAGGAAATCAACTTTTGTGCCAGGTGGCGCAGCATGCAGTTCTCAGTTTCACCAGACTGGAGTTGAAACGTCTCACAAACATCACATAGAATAACTTCCACAGAGAACTGCACCTGCAACATTTTAGCTTATCAAATTACAAAAATGTTTATTGCAGGTTGTGTCTTGAAATAACAAGGTAATGCAGATTTAGTATCATTCAATGCAAATCGATGTTTTTCTGTAAAAAATTCCCTCATTGCATAATGAAGGTCCTTTCGCCAGGCAGTTAAAGGGGTGAAATGACCAGTTTCATGCAACAGGTCGGAGTGTGTGTCATGTAGTACGGAAACTTGGCAGATCATTAATAGCCATTTCTTGTTATCCTACTAGGTTTAAATTAGTCACTTGGTGATAGGTTTCATGCAAGTTGCAAAGTGACTCAGCAAGGTAGTGCTCATATTGCACCTATTGACCTTGTACTCCCCACAATGTTGAGAAAGGCACAAGCTTTTAAGACCTTTCAGGAATATACAAATAATTGAATGTTATGTATGTTGTAATAGTTTATTGTTCAATCACAGCTGAGAGTGGGGCAGCTGTTTTTTTTTAGAGGGGCTGACTTTTATTGAAATAGTGTATTATCTAAGGCCATTGTCTTTGCTCTATTGTTTTACATTGCAAAGTGCAACAGCTGCTTTTTAAGTTGTGTTGTCTGGTGAACTGTAGACACATGGCATACAAATCAGTACATTCTGTCATTCTTGGAACTTTGGTTTTTCCTTGTTTTAAATATGTTATGAATTTGCTTTCGATTTCTCGATTTCTTTGCAATAACTAGATTATTCCAAGGAAGTATATTATAGTTAACATAAATTCATCCTCTGTTGGTTTGACAGACCTTTGCATAATTCACAGGAAGGCACGATACATCTATGATGAGATGGCAGCATGCTTGGATGCAATATTAATTCAAATTCAATACTTTATCAGCAGACAAATAATGGTACGTATTGACGTCTATAAAAGAACACATTTATAGAATAAAAGTAACTGCAGAAGGGACTACACATTTCTCATTAGTCATCTTGGTGCCATAAAACTGAACACTATCTGGGCATAGAAGGCACACAATTTGGGCGGATTATCAATAAATATTTACTAAAAGTCAACAAAAAACAAGATATACCAGAAATTTTAAATTGTATAAAATCAGAATCATTAAATTCGGGCGTATTTTGCTTGCCCTCCATAAACGTCTACTTGCTACACGCCTATAAATACAATATTTTATGAAGTGCAGTTGTTCATTCATTTATGAGTCAAACTGTTTTCTATTATTGTATCAAGCAATAACACTAATTCATATGTATTACCCTGAAACATAGGAGCCTCAATGAACTGGTACAGTTCAATAGTGCCTTCAGTTTTTGTTAATTTCAAAGTGATTGACTGGAGAAATTTTTATGGAATACCTTGCATAAAACGACCAACAATATTTGGAACATGTTCTTGTAACTTTTAATGTCTTGGTATTAAGTAATTAACCACAAATCGTGTCACAGTGTGGGAAATTCCCCAGATTTTTCTTTTCTTTGATAACTTGATAATTCACGGAAATTGGAAGAAGTAACGCACACATCATCATCAAGAGATACCAGGGAAACAATCTAGATTGTGTAAGAATCAAATATCAACTTTTCAAGGCATATTATTGAAGGAAATAACAGATTGACTGCCACAATCGTCCCATCCCTGCTGTTGAGTCTGTCCGTTTGTACAGCGTGTCTCAGAGAGGGCAGTGATGTCAGCCAAGGGCTTCACAATACCTAAATCGGCCTCTGCTTCCATGAAATTTAATATTTTGGTGAAACTGGTAAATTTTAGTCTGCAAGAGTGAATCTACAAGCTATGATATATCATTAATTTGTTTATGCCATTAAATTTCCAAACAGCTGAACAAATATGGCTTCTTGTTTAATGCTCAGAAATCATGTAATGCTTTATGGGATCATTGATGATTTATTTGTCAATTTGATATGATGTTCCTGTCGTGCTTGTTTCAACAAACCTGGTTCCTTCAATTTCATATTTATTGGTGTAAAGCTGGTGCAAAAAGGTAGTTTCAGCATAAATCACAAAATTCTTACTTATCAGTGTGTCATGTGATTGTGTAATTACTTGACTATCATAAATTGACTAAGTTTTCCAATTTAAATCATTTCATCTGAATATCATTTCAGTAAGGAGATTAAGTGTATTATCAAATTTATAACAATTTTTTAATTAATGTTAATTAATTGGTGTAATTTTCCTCATGTATGATATAAACACGTGACTTTGAATTCTTTTGAATATCAGTATTCTTATTACAAAATAGGTATTATAGGGTGCTACAGGGGATGCAAAATAAGTGGTCTCACAGAATAAAGTGCAAAATTGAGCGGTCAATTCCATTGGCATTCTCAGAATCAAGAAGCATAAATTGCAAAACTCAAAATTGGTGTCTAATTACCACAAGGTGTCCAAAACTACAGAGTGAGATAGAGGCAGAAAATGGCAACTTATACAGTACCATTTGACATAGGGTGTTTGAAATACATGTATAATCAACTGTTGCAAAAGCAGGATAGCTGAACTTTGTGTGGAAAAGTAAATTATTAGCACATTAGTCTTGTTGGACAGTTTTGTGATGATGCATCACAGAAGCACACAAAGATATTAGGCATGTATCCTTAGACTATACAATTCATGTGATAAATGTTAAGGAATGTGCTGAACGCAGGTTCCAACGACCTCTATGTTCAGATCAGTGTAAATGACAATGATCAAAGCACGCAAAATGCTTGGAATATCTGACATGCAAGTGTAATATCCCAATCTTCTGCTTACAAAGGTGAAGCAAGATGTATGTAAACAAATATTTACTCCATATTTATCATCTTACTCACAACATTCTGGAAATATCTTTTAAGTAGGTTGAGGTTGTTGATGATTAGTTTTGACGCCAGTGAGTCTCCTCCAATGGCGTAATGGTTGAGAGTGCTTGTTTACACAACCACTGGCTTCTGAGGGTGTGAGTTTGAATTCAACCTGGGGTCAGATCTGTCAATCACATTTCCATACTGAGGAAAGTAAAATACCTGACTTTGGGAGCAATGACTACATTGGTGTGGACACACAGACTTATCAGTGTTTCTCAACCTCTGGTAAAGATATGCTGGCTTTTCCAATGGCATAAATATGATGATGAGGTCTAAACATGACTTTAAAATGTCATAAGAAGGCTGAAGGAAGTGCTAGAACAGCAGCATTTCTCACTCCTGAACAACCATATTCCATCCATATATCTTAATCATTTACACCGATGTTCTGAACATAAATATGACTGGAGGGTTGCTGAGAGAATTTGGTGATGAACTTGTCACACCTGACGAGTATGTAGCACGTAAATGTTAGAGCACATCTCTTGGGTGATAGGAATTCTGTATGTTGCGGCTGCCACAAAAACATCCAGTCACGGCAGAGCAAAGGACAACAATTCTAGTACACAAGGAGCATTACCACGATTAAAACTAACTGACATTGCAACTCAAATTGATGACTTTGACAAGTAACAACAAAAACTCTTATTACAAAATGATGGCCTGCAAATGATGTTATTTCAAGAAGCGTAACAAATTTTCATGTTGAATAACAGAGCAGCCAATTAACAACAGCTTGTTGAATGGGGAATATTTTTCAGTTTAAAGATTAATAAAGCAGTTCAGTGTATTGTTGGTGATGCCTCTCTATCATGGAAAAAACAAGATGATGATTGGCAATCCCATGATTTCTTTCAGGGGACAGACTATCATGACTTTTCAGTATGTTAATGACTAGTGTGGGCAAATTGCTCTCGCTTTCCACTGATACACATGCAATTACGGACATGCAATATTTGATTATGACTAAATCGATCAATTTTGCTGATCAAACACTTGCTATGAAGATGCAGCATGTACAGGAAATTGACTAAAATAATGTATTTATTACAGTTAAATGGCAAACTTCCAGAAGCCAATTGATATCACTTGTGGTGTCCCTCAAGGTTCGATCTTAGGCCCTTCATTGTTTACAGTATATTTGAATGATCTTCCTTCTGCTAGAAAGAAATTAAAAACTTTGATTTATGCCGATGACACAACTTTGTTTGCAACACCGATTAATAATAACTTTTCAATAATTGAAAAAGAAATTAACAATGAGTTGAAATCAATAAGTACTTGGCTGAAGCTCTATAAACTGTCTTTAAATATTGAAAAAACGAGGATCATGCTGTTTCATTCTGTAAATAGGAAAGTTAAAACACCAAACATTTACATTAATGATGTTAAGATCGACTTTACAGATGAATTTAATTTCCTAGGCCTTATTTTAGACAAACATTTAAGATGGAAGTCCCATATAAAGTTCTTATCCCAGAAAATTAGTAAAACAACTGGTATTATGACAAAACTAAAGCATGTTCTTCCAACTGATGCTCTTTATAACATCTACAATGCTCTGATTTTACCCCATTTTAATTATTGTTCCTCTATATGGGGCTGGCAATCCCACAACCTATTCAAAATTCAAAAAAAGGCAATTCGGATTATAACAAAAAGCAAGTACAACGCTCATACAAGCAATTTATTCAAGCAACTCAATACTCTAAAAATTCAGGATATATGTGCACTGCATGACTACAAATTTGTCTATAAATTGTTAAATGGTTTAGTCCCAAACTTCTTTTTAGATCTATTGGAACCTCATATCGTAGCATACCATGAACATAACACAAGACAAGCAATGGACTTACGCTTACCTGCTGTGAGGCATGACTTCGCAAGGAATGGCATCAAGTACAGATTTCCTAAAATTTTTAACACTACGCCGGTTTCTTTCAAACAAAAAATATTCACACATAGTCAATTTGGTTTTAAGATTTATAGAAAGAAAAAAATGATAGAGAGTTATTCTACTATATGTTCCATTCCCAATTGCTATATTTGCAATTAAATGAAATCAGCTTATTCCATACCATTTTCACACTACATCTCCCACGTACGGCTGGACTCCTCCTTTGGGTCAGTCAGCAGAAGCATATTAATATTAATAATCTTAAAAACTTATAATATTATTATTATTATTTTTTTTCCTAGACCAGCCACTGTACCACTGCTTATTTGAATATAATTATTACAGGGGCTCCTCAACAGCGGCACTTCTTTATTATACTGCGTAAATACTCAATTATGTTATGTGAGCTACAAATAAAAAAATATGAATCTTATAGTCCTATAAAGTACTGGTCATTCCAATGTGTTTTTCTGCACTGAAAGCCCTGGCCTGAAGATTCAGTTATGAGTCCATGAACTGTTAATGTGGTTTTGCAATCTTCAGTTGAAACATTGAGCAAACTGCTCATGGAATAACATTCACAGAGAACTGCACCTGCAACATTTTAGCTAATCAAATTATGGAAAATGTTTACTGCAGGTTGTGAGACATAAGTAATGTAGACTCAGTATTATTCAATACAGATTGTTATTTTTCTGTGTAATACAAATACATTGACCTTATTATAATGATGAAGGTACCTTCACTTGGCAGTTAAAGTGCTGACCAGATACGTTTGATGCAGCAGACTGTGTGCTTTCTATAACTGTTAATGAAGGACGTATGCTTTCACCAGCATGATGAACTTAATTTACAGTTTGAGGTCGCTCATACAAATTACTCAATGAATGTTTTTCTGTTTGTTGTTTCATTGATTTTCTGAAGAATAAAATTGAAATGTATCTAATGGTCCCTAATGGCAAGTGACAACCACAAGCTTTTGTGTGTTGGGTTTCAAATCCAGCCTGAAGCTCACAGTATGGCCCGCCTGTTATGTCAAGCTGGAGAAAAAGCTTCAGAATAGGTCAGACCCACTGCCATTGAGACAGAACATTTATTACGCTGTCGAACGGAATGAAAAATTCATGGAAATGTTATAGTTTTATACCAGAGCGGGATGAGAGGAAACTAACCCTGCAATGAGAGAATGCTTCAGCTTGCTTCTCATCTCCTACTGGGGTTTAAATGGGTACTTGGCAATAGGCTTTATGGAAAGTGACTTGCCAATGTAGCCTTCACAGCAGCTGCCTGATCCTATACCCTTGGCGATAATTAATGTTAAGTATGGGACATGCTTGAACAGCGTGCCAAGGATGTAATTGAAGGTGATGAGTGTAAAAATTATTGCTCAATTACAGCTGAGGGCCAACTCTGTTTTTTTCTGAACTTTGTTTTTTACTTGAACAGTGTATTGTCCAAGGCCGTTGTCATTGCAAAGTGTAGCAGCTGCTCTTTGAAGTTTTTGTCTGTCTGGAGAACTGTATAGACAGATGTTATGCAATCTGGTGTATTCTGTGTATGCAATTGCTTTGCATTTCCTGGTTTTGATATCATTATACACAGTGTTTTTGTGTCACTTTTTCTTCTTTTTTTTGCAATAATTATTCATGAGGAAGTTTATTTTGACTGGCCAACTCATCTTAAAATGGCTGATTTGGCAGGCCTTACTCACAAGAAGGCATCTATGACATTAAGGTGGAAGTCTGACAATTTTAGTCTTCTTGATGCTATTTAGGCCAAGTGCAAGAACATGTCAAATATTCACGATCATTATAGGCATCCTGGAGTTAGGGGTAGGGGCAAGGGCCACAACAGTCAAACCCCCAAAGACATTTGTTGAACATTAAAAAGATTGGAAAAGGAGGCTTAAAATTTAGGCAGATCATCTTGATATGTCTATAAAAACTAATGGGGAACTTAAAATTGGGGTGATATCAACTGCCCTCAAGTCCGCTCAATCATGAGTCATGTGGAATTGTTGTGTATTATTATATCATGCAATAACATCAGTACCAATACACTAATTCACACGCATTATCCTGAAACATAGAAGCCCAAATACAATTGTCAGTTATTGACAATAACTCCCAAGACACCAATTTGCAATAACCATTATCTGAAACAATAGTGCAGCAATGTTGTGGAAATTGGTTCTCCATAATATTGGTTGTAGACAGAATACTGGTCAACGTGGTGATGAATTTTACAAACCCTAGAGAATTTTCCTCTGTAAAGTCCAGGATTTACATGTGGGCAATTTGGGCGATTCCCCAGGACCCGGAGGATGAGGGAGCTCCGAACAAATAAAAAAGAGATGCCTCACATAACACCATCACCTTCTCAGCATTGTCAGATTTGAGGTAAAACTATGTAGTCAAATGATGATAAACAGATAATAAAAATAACAAAAAACTGATAAAAAAACAACTTGTTGAAGATTGTGGCTAAGAGCCCCCCCCCCCCCACATGGAATAGTATTCCCTTAACGATCCTCTATGAAAAAGAGTAATTTATTTTTACTCTAAAATCAGTTGTGACAAATCAAATGGCCTTCTCTTAATGATGACTTATCAAACAGCATCTATGTTTCACATGCTGAATGTAGAGAAGATAACACTTCATCAGCTATCATGAGTTATGAAGTGCCATTTTTACAATGCAACAGTCCACTCCTTTTGCATATCAAATTTCCTGGATGTAAAATTTCAATGAACAAGGTATTTAGGTGTGCTGGAGTGAATTAATATAATATGATATATAACTAATTTGTTTATGGGATTAAATTTCCCAACAGCTGACCAAATATGGCCTCCCTGTTTGCACCCTGATATCATGTAACATATTAAGATCATTGATGATTTATTCCACAATTTGATGTGATGTTCCTGTCAAGCTTATTTCAACAAACCTGTTTGTGGCAAATTCAGATATTAGTATCAAGCTGGTATAAACAAGTCGTGGCAGCATAAATCACAATTTGCCATTTTATTGCAGAATTATTTACATTGGTTATTATTAATTGGCTAATTCAAAAAAAAAATTTAAAGGCTTAATAATAATAGTAATGTCAATGCCTTAAAATACCAATACAACATTTTAGGGAGGGATTTAATTTAGTCGGTAGCACTCTGCTCCCTGGGTTTCCAATCACTCGGTTTTAATTTGAGATCCTACTAGGTTATCTGCACCGAGAGCCATGTGTACCACCACTCCTTTTCGGGAAAAATATCCTGGCCAGACTTCTTGTTACATCAGAGAATGTGCACCTAATCCCCTCTCAAAAGTTTTTAGTGCAATCAAACAAAATGTGTTGTGTTGCCATTATATTGTAACATCCATAGGTTCAAATATTCATGACGTTGTATTCAAACTTTTCAAGCAGACACAAATAAAAACTAATTTGTTCTGACATCATTTCCATAGCTCATGTTTCATCTTTCCCATTTTTGAATCCTTTGGAAATCCTATTAAATTGAAAGGTGGTCAACATGTTCCTCAAACTAATATGAAAGGACCAGAAAAAGAAAATTTAAAAAGTAGAAAAGCTCAATATTCCGATTTTCAGCTTAACATGCTCGAAGCTAATTGAATGCAGTGTTAGTCAAATACATAATCCATATTAAAACACTAAAATAAAATTTAATCAAAAGGATTACAGAAGATTAACAACTGGCAAGAGTTGCTGAATGGAGCAACTTCATATCTCAACTTCATTCTTCCTCACAATTCTATTAAAAATGGACAGCAGAAGATATTGAAAAAATATTATTTTAAGTATCATTTGGTGGATGATTTATTTTAGGCCAGAGAATGTGTTAATTTTCACTTAAAACTGCTGGTCTATCCATGCACCCCAACAAGAAAAGTGCTGCAAACCGGAGTGAATGTTATCTGTGGCAAATGTCAGTGTTGAGTGGATTTATAAAACAGCCATTTTGCTTGGGTCATGAAGTTCATATATAGATCAAGGTGAAATAAATACTCACAAGATGACTCTATTAATAAAATTATGGAATGGACTAGATTCCTGATTTTGTTAGTGTCCATGGTTAAAAATATATTGCACGGTGTCAAATGCAATATCGGTATTTTAGCATGTTTAGGGGCCACAAAAACCTATGTGGGCTAGAAGGCGCCGTGCCACCATTGTTATCCGAATGGCTTTGAGAGCCTTAGTCTGTAGTGAAATGGAGAGTGGAGCACAGTATATCGTTCTATGCTCAAAAATGGAAACCTTTATTTTGGATTCCCTGTGATAAATCTTCTTATTTTATTAAGTACCCAAAGTCATTTAATTAGTTTGTTTATTGTCACCTATCCTTCTAGATATGATAAGTGCTGAAACAATTTATTAACCATAACTGACACAAACAAAATATTTTTAAGCCTGTGACATCACATGACCAAGTTGAAAGTTGATTTTGACACTGTTTGTACCGCTAACCCACAAACAGCTCAAAGGCATGCAGTTTTGTAGGAATATAAAGAGAAATTTGAAATTTTCCCTGTGAATGATACATCAAATGCTTCAAGATTGCGCTTTACATACAGTGGGGTTCAGCAAACCATATCACAATGGAAATGTTACTAAGAATTTTTGCACTGTGAGCTTCTTTCTATAACTGTAGAAACAATCAAGTAATCTATTTAAACATTGCATGGTCTGTTTGTATATGTTGTGTAGGTTTTATGCATGATTTACTTATCAGGGTGTACATAAATTGCTATAGGATAATGAAGGGAAAATCAGTGAATGTCGTTTTGTTGACATTCAATGTATAAAGGATACCATGAAATTCGCAAATGCGTACAATAAACACTCCGAGGCTCATGCTTTCAGTCGACCTTCTCTGTTATCTCAAAGGAAAGTTTGTCAGGGACAAACACTTTAATTATGCTTTTTGCTACCTCTTCATTTGCAGAAGCAGTATTTTGGAGATGAAAAGAAATAATCTGTGGCCTTCTTTTTCTCTCAACCTCAATGAGTGGTGTAAACTTAGCTTAAAGGGTACCGACTACACAGTGTAAACTTTTCGTAAGGGTGATCTACAAAATGAATTTAGTAGCACCCTATGAAACAATGGATGAAGGTTCTCAGATTTCTTCAGACCTTGCAAGAATCTTAGATAAATTAAAAGAGGTAAATCGAATGTTTTTTTACTTTGTGCTGAGTAACCTCCTGGCAAGCAACCTCCGGGATAAGTTCAGTGATATGCAAAGTCTTTACTAATCCTTTCCTGGATGATCAGTGGTTGTATTCCCTTATCCATATGCCTAGTTTGGTGATTTACAATAGTGTTGGTGATGTGGATCATTTTTTATAGGATGGAATCTTAAAATTACATGCAGGGCCATGCACCTTACAATTATGGCTTTTCCAAACGTTCATTCGGTTTGAACAGATCAAATAGGGTACTGCACTGTTGTTACCATGATGAGGTCATGAGAATGCTGAAACTAATCCGTGTTTATGTAGTGAAGGACTCAACATGCACATACTAATGGGAGAAAAGTTCTCTCTATCTTTCACAAGAGACCCTTAGTGTCAGTAATCTGATCTATGCTACAATACTCATGTGTATAAGGAAAGGAGACAAATTGTTTGTTTATATATTTACATTTTCATGACGAACTTTCCTGGACTCATGCAAAGGCAGCTTACATAAAATATAGTCCTACATATTTTAAAAAGAGTTATTTGTACACTGTAGTCTTTAAAAGTATTCTCAAAAAGGTGTTTTTTCAAAAAGGTGTATTTTCAAATAGGTTTATTTTCATGATTTTTCAGTAAGTACATGACCAGCGTGGGAAGGGTTGCAAAGCAATTAGTGATCACAATTTGCCAACTTTGGTGGGAATTTCTCTTGCTTGCCGCTCTTTTATTTACATGATGTTTTTTTGCAGCTGCATCTTTCGTACAGGCATTTGGGGAACACCCTGGTGTGGACCCACAGCCTTATCATTACATCATTATGTCTGCCTTGGCAGCTGCTCAAATTAGTTAAAATTTCTTCAGAGTAGTTCAGACTCAGAACCATTGAGACATAACATTTATTACACTGTAGAAGGTATTAGAAAATTCATGGAAACATTGTAGTTCTAGAGAGCAAGAGGAGAGGAAACTAACCCTACAAAGGGAGGATGCTGTAGATTGTTCCTCATCTCCTACTGGGTCTAAACGGGTAATTGGTGATAGGATTTATGGAAGGAGACTTACATACATGTACTCTCTACGATAATCAATCTTACTGCAGATTCATTTAGTATGAGTTTTCATGGATAGTTTTCTCACTATCTACGTAGCATTTTAAGCTTGTCTGATTGGTCAATAAGCCATAAATCGTCCTCTGAATCTTTATGTTGACCTGTGAAAAACGTAACAATTCTGCTTCAGTGAGCAGCTGAGTTTGGTTTGCAGTACTTTGTACACAAGATTAGCCACCACCAAACACGTCAACTGGACTTGTTATACGTTATGTGGTATTCAAATTAGTTTTATAGTACGAAATTCAGTCTCTCAACCAATCACATGAAGTATATTAGCCACGTTTCACTGGCCTATTGGCGAAACTCATACTTATTGAAATTGCAGTAAGGAAGGCACATGCTTGAAAAGCCTGTCAACGATGTAATTGTTGGTGGTGAGAGTCAAAATTATCTTTTGTTCAATTACAGCTGTGGGACAACTCTATTTTTGTTCGTAACTTTGGTTTTTAATTGAACAGTGTATTGTTCAAGGCCATTGTCATTGATTTTTTCTTCTTTTTTACATTACAAAGTGTAGCAGCTGCTCTTTGAAGTTTTTTCTACGAAAAACTATGGACACATGTTATACAATCTACTGTATTCTGTCTATACTGGTTGCTTTGTTTTTCCTTGTTTTAGCATCATTTTTCAGTTTATTTGCTTCACTTTTTCATTTTTTTGCATGAGGAAGTATATTTTGCTCATGAGGAAGTATATTTTGAATTGCCAACTCATCTTAAAATCGTTGGTTTGGAGATGTTTGGCAGGCATTGGTATAACTCACAAGAAGGCAATTATGTCGTCTTGATATTATCAAGGCCAGTAGCAAGAACAACACGTCAAATATTCACAATCTTGTACATGCACATAAGCATTCTGGGGTGATGAGCAGGAGCAAGGGCCGCAACTGGGCCACCCCAAAAACATTTGAACATTAAACATTGGAAAATGAGGCTTAAAATTCGGGCAGATCATCATCATGATATTTCTATAAAAAATCTACGTTAGACAGGGAACTTAAAATATGGGTAGTATCAATTGCCCTACTGAAAAGTCTGCTCAATCATGAGTCATGTGGAACTGTTGTGTATTATTATATCATGCAATAATATCAGTACTAATACCTTAATTCATACGTATTACCCTGAAACATACAGTGGGGTGCGAAAGTTTGGGCAGCCTTGGAGTGGGGTCACATTTTTTCAAATTTGAGACAAACCATTTGCAGAATCTTTCCAACGTGAATTGTGTGAGTGAAGGATACCCATGCACTCAATTTTACCCTGAAAGAACAACGGAAATATAAAAATATAAAACTATATAGGTATTTTTGTTAGATTTTACATGTGCAAAAGTTTGGGCACCCCTGCAGATTCTGATCTTGCTTTTTGTATAAGGGTCAAAATTTGATAAGTCTGAAATTCTTGTCTCCGGGGTTTAACAATAATTCATGATGGCAGGAAGACCAGTAGAGGACCTCTTATTGTCATTTGTCATAGACAAGGATATTAGCAAAACTTTTAACACAAAAAATATGCGGCAGAATATTTTTATACCATCCAAAAATAGCATTGAAGTGGCCTACCCCCCTGAAAATGGCCTGTCTCCAACAACATTTTCTTTGAAAGATTGTATCACAAAAACTAGTACAGGATCCTAATTCAATTAAACTCTTCCATATATGAAGACTTGACTGTCAGTCTTCTAAAAACTGGTCACTAATAGCTGAAATAATATTCTGTATAAGAGCAGGAGGTTGTTGTGTCGATGTCTCCAATATTGCGTCATTAGAATCACTCCGGATTTGTTTCTTAATAAAAATTAAAGGGACACACATTCTGCGAGAGAACCTTATGTCTGATGTTGTCTGAGAACCCAAGAAAATAACTGAACTGTCTGTAGCTCTGTATCATTTATGTAAACCAACATATTAGAGTATTTCTGTTGGCATGTCAGTTGTCCTATCTCAATTTGTCATTAGCAAACACCTTGCTACTCTATTTTGACTACATATTTCTGGACCAAAATCACTGTGAACATGTGTCTGGTGTTCATAAGGTCATTGCATGCACATATTGCCAGACTGCAAGTTTTCCACTGGTCCCTGCAAAGATTTTTACTGTAATTATCATTAGCATCACGCTGTCATTAGCATCATGTCAAAAAAGTCTTATTGCCTTTACGCCACTAAAATGTTGTTGCAGGTGACTGGAGTTGAAATCAGTTGAATATATATTATCAATAAATGTTTCAATGGACTATTACATAACATTTTTGCATTTTCCTTGCATCTTGTCATGAAGTTTGATGCTTCTCTGAAACTACTAACCAAATATGGGGTGCCAGTAACATGTAACCATTGTCTAGCATCTGAAATATGGTTTAGTAAAGACACTGGGCACTGGAGTAAGTAGTGAAGATCATCTTCATTATTCAGAATCCAAAATATTGATGAAAAGAGTGTTTTTGTTTGTTTTTGTGAATTTCTGGTTCAAGGACATGTTCTATCTCAATGACTATTGGTAATAGAGACCTTAAATATAGCTCAATGTGTGCAGAAAAGCCACTTTCCTATTTGTTGGTAATACATTATTCAGCTCTAAGTGGTACGGATTTCAAGTTATAGGCATGATGCTAATGACACACGTATTTGGTATTTTAATTGATTAAATGCAGTTTCTCAAAAATAATTGGCACTAGAGACCTGGAACGTGGCCCAAAATGTGCAAGTAACTTGCCTAATCATTGGCAATAGATTGTTTAGCACTAAGTGGTCAGGATTTTTCAGTTAGAAGTGTGATTTTAATTACAGTCAAAAAACATTACAGCTATGTTTATCACCTCAGTACAGATCAGCGGGGCATTGGGACCCTTGGACATGAAAGTGTGGTGATAGCTGACTGTTTGACCAACCCAACGCAAACTTTAAAAGGCATTTCTGGAACGAAAAATTTTCAAATTTTTCCGCTGAAATTTCAAGGTTTTCAAATTTTGACCAATAACTCTACATTAAAGCAATATAAAAGCTCTAAAATGCTTTGGATAATATTGTTAACATCCCAGGACTTCATTTTGTGTGAATTTTTAGTTTTAATCCCCAACCAAATGACTGCAAACTTGGCAGATTGGAGGTACCCAAGGTACGTCAGATCATTTAATAAAATTTCTATTATTTTTCGTCCAGGAGCTGAAAAAGTTGATTTATCATGTTTATTTTTCATTACCTTAACATGACAGATTATTCTTTGATGACATTGCGGAGCAGCTCAGACCTATATCCAACTAAAATACCTAAAATGCCACAAAAGTTAAAACTTTCTGGGCATTTACGTCAGGGTAACTTGACTTTTCATGTTAAAATATTTCTGAAACCTGCTGTTTTTGAGTTGTGTTGGGTAGAAATGACAATTTCAGAATTAATACAGCTGTCATCCATAGTTTTCGGCCTGCCTATTCTTGCCCTTGGAGAGTCAAACTTGTTTATCACATTCTGGTGTATCGGAGCAATTCCACTTCAATGCATTTTTTACTCCCTTGTCTCAAACACCACAATGACTGATCCAGAATGCTTCCAAATAGCTAGATGGGTCCTTTGACATGACTCAGACAGTCAGATTCAGCTATGTAATTTTTATACCTTGTATAGCTTGGCTTTTCACATCTGCATGCTGACGGTGGAACGATGCACCCCTGTCGAACACGTTCAGTGTCACACCTGTGGAGGTCTATGAGGTTGACATAAGATTTAATTGTTACAAAATAGCAAAATAGACTAAATAGAAACAAAATTAACCCCAAATTGAAATTGTTTCAGCAAAAATAGTCCTTGGCTGGCAACACAAAGTTGAACTGCACACCAATATTTTTAATTTTGCTGGATATTGACCTAAGTAAATAATGAAAATCTTAAAATATTTTTGGTTATTTTAGATAAAATGTTAGTTTTAGGTACAGGAGAGGCTAACCAGGTCTCCTGGCCAAGAAATTTTCAAAACTCTCAGTAGGACTGGACATGTGCAATTGATGCCATAGGTACCACAAAGATGGGACGTTTGGAGTCTCTCTGTTGGGGAGCACAATAAAAAATGCAAAGAAATGAAGTCCTGGGATACTTACATTATTATCCAATGCGTTTTAAAGCTTTTATATTGCTTTAATGTTGAGTTATAGAAAAATCAAGATCAGAATCTGTAGAGGTGCCCAAACTTTTGCTCATGTAAAATATGACAAAAAGACCCATGTTTTTTTATATTTTTATATTTCCATTGTTCTTTTGAGCTGAAATTGAGTGCATGGGTATCCTTCAGTCACACAATTCACGTAGGAAAGATTCTGCAAATGGTTTGTCTGAAATTTGAAAAAATGCAACCCCACTCAAAGGGTGCCCAAACTTTCGCACCCCACTGTATATAGGAGTGCAAACACAATAGCCAGTTATTGACAATAACTCCCAAGACCCCAATTTGCAATAATCATTATCTGAAACAATAGTGCTGCGATGTTGTGGAAATTGGTTCTGCATAATATTGGCTGTATAATGAATACTGGTCAACGTGATGATAAATTTTATAAACCCTGAAGGACTTATCTGTGTGCAGGCCCACATTTACATATGGGCAATTTGGACAATTCCCCAGGGTCAGGAGGATCAGGGAGCTTGAAATAAATAAAAAGGAGATGTGGCACATAACACCGTCATATTCTTGGTATTGTCAGGTTTGAGATAAAACTGTAGTCAAATAATAATTTAAATACCAAAACAGTGAATAATCATCTTAATGAGGGTTATGAGGCCCTGGTATTTCCGAAACTATGCCCAGGTATTTCCGAAACTATGCCCAGGTACCCTCAATGGAAAAAGTGATTTATGAGAAACATTATGTAGCCAATGTCGATGATGGAGGGGGCCCAAAGAATTTATAATTTTTGGCCCGCTAAGTATATATATATGCAATAGCAATTTCAAACAGCTCATGCACAGTGTAGGGCTAACAATCTTCAAGGGCCCAGCCGAATTCCCAAGAACTCTCAATGAATTGAACTTTAATAATTTTTTTTGATGAAACTGGCATTTTTGTTTGCAAGAGTGAATCAAAATGCCATGATATATCACTAATTTGTTTACGGGATTAAATTTCCCAACAGCTGACCAAATATGGCCTCATCATTTTTTTTACCCTGATATCATGTAACCATGGACGGCCTGTCTACAAGTTGACCGCTATTTGCTGCCACCTAGGGTGCAAAATTCGCGAGCTCCTGTGAGCGGTCAACAGAATTTCGACCTTTAGAAGAAACCAGGACAGTGTGGAAGAAACCAGGACAGTTCCATCATTTAGTGATGGTCTAGTTTATTTCCAAAAACTCTGCAAGTAGTCTGTTCTCTTGTGTAGCTAAACTGGCTCCCGTGAAAATGTCATGTTAAAATTTGCAATCCTAGTGTTTCTAGACCAGAATTTTGTTTAGAATGCAAAAATCAATGATTGCATTTTTTCTGATCACATCTTCCCACTCAAATTCAAGATGGCGGACAAGATGGCCGCTGATGCTGTGAACAGTCATATTTTTCAGCAAATCTATGCTTATTTGGAATCTTTGGAAAGATTTCATGTATTTTCCCTGGCTTTATGTAAGAAATTAACAAACTACCTAAATTTATAGAAATCAACGCTAATTTTAATGCCAAAAGGAATAATCATGTCAATACATACAGTACAACGGCAATAAAAAAAGTGTCCAAACAGAAATATACTTTATCAGAAGCGAACGCTGTCATCATGAACCCTTTAACTATAATCTAAAGTTTACTGCATAATACAATGTCATATAGTCCTACATATTTTAGAAATGATCTATAAAACAGAACAGATAATAATTAAATCATCCAAACAATCTTCTATTATATGATTACATGACATAATTATTACGTACAAAATTACATCAAGTCGCTAAAGCTATCCTTGTACAGTCCAGGACTTCTAATAAGGAAATATCACAACAATAATTATCAGAATTGATGTAATTAACCAGTTTCTTAAAAAGTATCATCTTCATCAGATGAAGTGTCATCATGAAATACAGTGTCAGTGTTGGTGCATGCCTCTTCATCGGCTCCACAAAGACAGAGGCATGAACACCAACTTGCACAATTGTTCTTTTTGGATCCACATTTAATCAACTGAGCAACAGCATCAGGGGCAGGAGGAAGCAAAGTTGTAACAGGAAGGTATTTTAAATTTTCAAATGTCCAGCCAAATTCATAGAGATCCAATATGGCGGCTTTGGCACAATGTCATTTTGCCAAACTATTGCTTGGTGCTGGGCTTTGAGAACAGCTTGTTGCTCCTTTTGTTGGTGGTAGCTTTTGCACTTGGGATAGATTTTTCTTGAAGTACTGCCAGCGCGTCTTTGCAACATCTTTTATTTTTGTTTGTGAATCATACAATTGGCAAACATAGTTTTAAAGTCCTGCTTGGAAGGATTCTTCAGGTTTGTCGTGTTGACCAGGAACCAGGAAAGCTTGTATCACGTCATCATCAACCCTACAGAAGACCTTCTAACATGTAAATTTGCCCTTTGTTACAAAATATTCAGTTATGTTTGCATCTGAGAAAGCATGAAAACCTGGTAGCGTTGCTGACTTGCAGCCTTTTCCTCCCCCAGTGTTTCATGTATCTGGTTCCCCGAAATAGCTCTCTGCTTTGCTCCAGTACCCGTTACAAAGTTTGTTTCGTTGCCAAGCTGTGGAATGTGTCTCACTGCCAGAACAAGAACATTTGTGTCTTGAGAGAAGACGTCCACAACGTCAGCACCACTTTTAGCTGCGTCTGCCACATGCAAGATTAAATGACCATCCACCGCCTCGTGTGTGCATTCAAGACGTTGGACATTTCAGCCAGTTGACATAACTTTTTCCCTTGAAGTTACTTACAATGAATGTATTTATCTTGTTCTGAAAGAAACTGGAGCACTTTTTTGCTAGGTCTCAAGTGAGTTTGTCTTTTGTTTTGGAACTTGACAGGAATTGCCTCATGCTCACATTGGCAATAGATGTTCTGTCATCGACATGAAAGTTAATTTGCTGCACTGTCCCAACTCTTTTTTTTCGGATGGGATCTCTTAAAGAGTGCACATTGATAGCATAGTTGTCGAACACAAGATGCCCTTCGTGGTGCCCTTGGAAATTTTCCTCGACGACCCGAACTAATGTTCTGGACAAATCCTCACATGTCTGGGCACTTTTTGGCTTTCTAAGGGCTTGAACTACCGTCATTCCATCTAGTACAGCAGCTTTAACAGGACATTCCAGTAAGGCCTGAGACACTCTATCCTCATTTAATGTTTGTTCCAACTTCCAGACAAGGCATTAGCTTGCTCTTGACAGAACACATAGCAAGATATCCATCTAACAGAAAGACAGATTGTGGTATGGCAGTGGACTCTCAAGACCCAATTACATATTGCAAGTGAAGCCAAGTGTTGTCATTCGAAACTAGATATTAATGGAGCCAGTATTGATCCTTGTTGCAACAAATTCAACTGCTTTGGCCTGTTTCATCCGGTGAATATATGCATCAAAACATCTCTGCACAGCTGGTGTAATTTCGTGATGCTTACCACTCCGAGTACTCTGCAATCCAAGAATTTCAAGAGCTTCCTCAGACAGTCTTGCCATCTCAGGAGCTGTGAGGAAAAATCTGTCACGAGCATTGTCCTTGAGCGTAATCCCCACCAAAACTCCATGACCTTTCATCCATTTATTCAGATGCTCTATACCATGGTCTGCCCCAATTTGCACAGAATGGTGTTTGATTTTTGTTCACACTGAAATTTCCATCTGCAAACTCCCGCCAGATCATTGGATTTGATGTGTCCGAAGAATCCATTTCTACCAGATAGAGTGGCACCATCCTGGCATACTTCTGTCGGTCATGTGCAAAAAACTTATTTGCACAACCGATCCAGTGACTCGAGGTGGAGTTCCAGTCACATTCACGAGTTGCTCTCACAAACTGGAGGATGGCACAGACTTGCAGCATGTACTACAGAATGAACTTGAACAGGCTTGATGCAGACTCCTTATCTTTGTCAAATTCATTAAGGCCTTCTAGAATTTGATTTGCTTCCAGGAATGTAACAAATAGGTCAGTTGATGTCCTGCAAGGATGACTCTTGGCAAGCATGTGCAATTTCATTGGAAAAGTCAAGGCATTTAATGGCGTTTGGATGCAATCGTACAAATTCTGCCCGTATATTCAAACAGTGCTTGCTGAGTGGTTTGGTGACTATTAAAGCTTGTTTCACTTGATTTCCATCAAGGATCTATTTTGCAGTTTGTGGGCCATAAAGGCCAGACACAATCCATGCCTCATCAATGCAATGTCTTCCACATAAGCTCCCAATGCTCTCAATGAGGCTATGCCGGTGTGCAGCTCACCAATACGAAGAATCCATTTGTCTCCGTATTCTGGATATGACATATGCAATTTTTTGGCCTTTTCATAAATATGCATGTCTAAAGTAATAACTGTTTCATTGTTTGCACACACTATTGCTGTATTTTTTATCTATTTATTTATAAAACATATTTTCGCTGGGTAACAAGTTCACACAATGTGTGTTTTTCAACATGGCCCAGCATTTACAGTATAAAACAATAACAATCATTAAAAATTAGCTAAAACAAGTAACTACATGTATTGATGTTCTGAGCTTGCTTTAAAATGGTAAGTAATGTCTGCCAGTCATTTGGGGGCTCAGGAATCAATGGCGGTGCATCCACAATTGTGGTTGGCTTTTCAAAGCCTGTCAGTGAATTATAAGCAACCCAAGTGGGAATGTCTTTTGGAGATGGATAACCATCAGATATTTAGCAGAGCATTTCAAGAAGTCAGCCAGGCCAGGTCTTTGAGGGCCGAGGGTTGCAGTATTTGTGAGGGTTTGTAATCTTCATACACTTGATCAGTGATGCCAAAATCCTGCAGTTGGCCTACTTGTGATTGCGCTGCCACTTAATTATTAATTAAAAATACAAGGAAAATCCTGACAAAAGCAATAAGATTAAACATGTATATATGGGTTAAAAAAAGGAATTGATTCTTCGGTCGCTATCCTACCGCGGTTGTCTGGAACAAGGGTAACTAATGAATGCGCTGCTATTTTAGTTACCGTCATGGATAAAAATGCATCAAATATTACTTTTATGGCTTTGAAACCTACAAAAATGAATTCCTTGACCCAAAAAATACAGAAAATGACCTGTCACTTGTTAATCTATGTTCAATGTGGACCGAAATAGGTCGAAAATGCTTCTAGGCAGTCATCTTGGCGGCCATCTTGGATTTTACAGGAAGTTCCATCCGAAAAAAATGCAATCATTCAAAAACGTGTTCTATGCACCCAAATCTACAAGAAAATGCATGTTTGCCAATTTTAACATGCAAGTCCCACGGAATTACACAAGAGAACAGACTAAAGTGTCTAATCTGATGTTTGGTTGGCTTCAACTTTAAGCAGACAGCTTGTAAATACCAAAAAAAGTTGGAACTATTTTTTATCATGGAGGATGTATACATTGTAGCTCACATATATTGCCAGTATAGAGGGGGCCACTTGTGGCATGGACAAGACATTTTACTGAGTGTAACACAGCTTTTATGAAATTGTGAATTATATCGTTGTCCTAGTTCATAAATCTCCATAAAGTAACAGAATAAATACAATTGAGCATTTTTGATATCACAAAGCAAAAACATCGGCTTTGTATGGTCACATGAATAAGTGAGAATGCATTCTTTTTGGACCCTTTTCTGACCACAATTTAACATGCACTAAATGGCATAAGTAGATTGAATACCATCAAACTTCCGATGAGTAAAATCATCCCTTTCATAGGAAAATTGCAAGGTAAAGTTTCAAAACTTTCTTTTTGTCTCATGATTTCCAAACATTTTCATTAAAAGCAGTGGACTGGATATTTGCCAGCAACCATGCTTTGTGAAAGTAGTTTGGCGTAGTAATGTGGACAGCTGTTGTTCGACCTGATCTGGTGATCTGTCCAAAACAGATCAAATTATTGTTGACCTAATTCGATTTTCCAGGGACTGTCAGCATTCTCCTGCCACTTAACAGTCCCGAACAGAGACAGATGGACGGCGATGTTTACAAGAGATTACGATCATTGATGATTTATTCCTCAATTTGATGTGTTGTTCCTGTCAAGCTTATTTCAACTAACCTGTTGGCTACAATTTCAGATATTGCAGTCAAGCTGGTGCAAACAAGTCATTTCAGCTTAAATCACAACAATCTAACTTATCAATGTGTCATTTGTTTCCAGAATTATTTACATTGGTTGTTATTAAATGGCTAATTTTACCGGTACTTCAGAAAAATTTTTAATGCTAATCTGTTTATGCAGTAATTTGTTACACAACATTTTATGATGGCAGTTAGCTTAGTCAGGATAGCACTCTGGGTTTGCGTTCACTGGGTCAATTCGAGATCCCACCAGGTTATCCTCACCTGTATGTGCACATTTTCTGACAAATATCCTGGTCAGACTTCTTCTAACGTCAGAGAATGTGCACCTTATCCCCCCTCAGAAGTTACTATTGTGATAAAACAAAATGTATTGTGTTGCAAGTGCATTACAACTTCTATTGTTTCATGTCGTTGTATTTTTAAACTTTTCAAGTAGTTACAAGTACAAACAAATTTGTTTAAGCATCTTTTTCAGAGCTCATGCATCTGGAAAGTCCAGTTGAATTCAAAGGTAGCCAACATGTTCCTCAAATTAAATTAAGAGGACCAAAAAAAGAAAACGTAACAAACGGAAAAGCTTATTCAGATTTTTAGCAGAACACGCTCAAAGGAAATTGAAGCCAGTGTAAGTCAAATACGGAAGCTACACAACTAAAATTTAACCAAAAGGATTACAAAAAGATGATCAACTTGCAAGGTTGCTGAATGAAGCAACTTCATCAACTTTATTCTGCCTCATCATTATTCTTCATAATTCTATTGAAATTTGACAACTGATAAACAGCCTGGTTGTAGCATTGAAAAAATATTATATTTTCTAGTATATATTAATTTCATTTTTTATCACTTGGCAGATGCTTCATCTTGGGCCAGTGACTTTGTTAATTTTCACACACCTTATAAGAATGGCTTTTCTAAACATTCATTAAGTTTTAACAGGTCAAATAGGGTACTGCACTGCTGTTACCATGATGAGGCCATGAGAATTCTGAAACTAATCCGTGTTTATGTAGTGAAGGACTCAACATGCACATACTAATGGGAGAATGGTTCCCTTTATCTTTCACAAGAGCCTATTAGTATCATTTAACTGATCTACTATGGCTACAATACTCATAAGTATGAGGAAGAGAGACAAATTGATATGTTGAGAAGTTGAAATTCTCTTTTAAGCTTTTCTTGAAATTTTTGTCTTTTAAAACAACATTAGCAGAACGTGTGCTTGGTTTCCTCTATTGATATATTTTATAATGAACCGAAATAGTTCACTGGTATGCACTTCATCAGTAATAACACAGCAATTGATGATTTTTATTTTGAACAAATTTCAATTTGCCCATGACTGGGAAAGGAAAATAAGAAATAAAGTAACCAAACTACTGAAGTCAAAGTGACCCACGGTTTTATCTGTTGATGAAATTTTCAAATCAGAAAAAGAGAATCTACTGACAGACAGATAGCTAAGGCAGAATGTATTTCCAATTCTTGATGCATTGTATGTGTTTGCAACAAGCTGAAAGACCTCACATCAAATTTGAACCACTGAGCATTTTGCCTGTACAGTCCAAATACTGTTACAAGACAAGCTTGTGCTTAATAATAATTGTTAATAGATTGTAACAAGAATTGAGGCTACAGCATGCCACCCACCAATTCACCCTAATTGTTGTTCCCTTATTTACCAGACTAATGATCCAATACAATGGATTATCATTTAAAAGTGTCTCCCAAATGAAATCCCTCATGAAGATTTATGAGCGAAATCTTCCTTGACCCCCAGGGTTTGACCCAGAGGGATGACTGCCTGTCCACACATTTGTATGTCCGCTACACTGGACTGGGAAATTAGTGGGCAGAGACTTTGTTTTAGTATCTTGTTTCTCTGAGCTTCCTCCACAGTCCACATCCTTCCGGAGACAACTGACCACTGAGATTTGTCAAGTACATTTCCTGACACCAACACAGTATATTATTTACAACAAACAAAAATTTATGCAGTTCACATTTCTGTAGGGCAGTTACATCAACAAGTTTAGTATACTTCATACAGTTTGGTGGAGAGTAATAATTTAGATCTGTCCAGCCCATATAACTATTTATGTTGTGGCTACAAAAAGATGCATTCTCTTGGCAAACAAAACACGGAAATTTAAGAAAATTTAAACGAAGGACAAAAAACTTCAAAACAAAAATCAAGATGAAGACCATACTGGACACTAAGCATATAGTATTGTAATAATAATAATAATAATAATAATTTATTTTGTATACCGTAAAATCCAACAATTTGCTCTAAAACGGTTTACAAGAAATAAGTCATATGTAAAAAATAAAAGTATATAAATAGATATAAATAGATACAAAAATGATAAAAATGTAGAGTAAAATTCTAATTGAAATGTTCTTTAAAAAGACAGGTCTTTAAGGCAGATTTAAAAGAGTCTACTGTAGGACTTCCACGGAGATTGGCTGGCAGCATGTTCCATAGTCTTGGCCCTGCGTGGCTCAGTGTAGCATTCATGATGAAAGAACTGCGTGTGAATGGCACCTGCAGCATTCCGCTGTCAGATGATCTCAAGTCACGAGATGGAACGTAGTTCTTGAATAATTCGGCTATATACACCGGAGCATAGCCATGCTGTGCCTTGTATATTGTCAAAAGGACTTTGTATTTTATCCTTTGATGTACAGGCAGCCAGTGAAGATGGTGAAGCACTGGTGTGATGTGATCATATTTCCTACTGCCTGAGACAAGTCTAGCTGCTGAATTTTGAACACTTTGTAGTCGCTCAAGTACATACTTGGGTGCTCCAAGAAACAAAGAGTTGCAATAATCCAGCTTTGAGGAGATGAAGGCATGGACTAGGGTTTCTAGACATTCTTGAGAAAGGAACTGCTTAATTCTGGATAAACTTCTGATGTGGATATAAGCATTCCTACATTGGTTTGTTACTTGCTTCTGCATGGTCATTTTGTCATCAAAAATGAAACCAAGACTTTTCACACTGCATTGGGGAATAATGTCTTGTTCTCCAACAGAGATGACACAATTCTGTAATTATGAGATGATGTTTGTATTTCCAAAAACCATTGCCTCTGTTTTGCTGTCGTTCATTTTGAGATGATAGCTCCCCATCCATTAACGAACTACGCTGATGCATCGTTTCATGGTCTCAGTGGCTGTTGCTTCACTCAATGGATCAAATGACAAGTATATTTGTGTGTCGTCGGCGTAGAAATGATAGCTGACACCCAAACCGGAAAGCACTTGCCCAAGAGATGTAGTATAGATGGTGAAAAGTATAGGGCCTAAAACAGACCCTTGTGGCACACCTGTTTCCAATTTAAAGGAAGATGATCTTGCGTCAGCACAGATGATTGATTGTTGGCGGTCTGTCAAATATGATGAAAACCAGTTAAGCACAGCTCCATCGATACCCATTCTGCTGAGGATGTTAAGCAGCTTGGAGTGGTTGATGGTATCAAAAGCCGCAGACAAATCGAGTAAAATTAAGAATACAGCTTTTCTATTCCCAATGGCCATTGCAATGTCTTCCTTAATTCTGAGCAAAGCTGACTCTGTGCTATGATGTTCTCTATAAGCAGACTGAAATGTCTCTGTGAGATTGTTCTGATGTAAATAGAGTTTCAATCTTGCAGCAACCACTTTTTCGAGTACTTTGGATAAGAATGCAAGATTTGACACAGGACGGTAGTTGGACATAAGCTCAGTGTCAAGGTTTGCTTTCTTCAGTAGGGGTGTTACTAGGGCATGCTTGAAAGCTGTTGGGAAAATTCCCGTCTGGAGAGAAGCATTGATGATGTCTGAAATGGCAGGTGCCAGATCAGTTACGCACGACTTGAGAAGAGTCGTAGGAATTGGATCGAGGGAACACGACTTGTTAGGACTATTCCTTATATTTTGATCACTTCTTCAGGAGATGTCAGAGTGAAAGATAACCAGCTCGATGCCATGGGAGTGTCACTATGTTGATCAGCTGATGGGTCGATGTAATTTGACTGCTGAAGGTCCATTGCAATTTTCTTTACTTTATCCTGAAAAAATGCACCAAGCTTTTCTGCCGTGTCTTCAAGTGATGGGCCAGATGGTAAAGCCAAATGGTGCGATCTACCAAGCAGTGAATCTACTACTCTGAAGAGTGCTTTTGTGTCCTCTTTGTGCCCTTGAATGAGTGTGGTGTAATGATCTCTTTTTGCTTGTTCAATCAGTATGTTGACTTTAATACATTGGGCTTGGTACATCTGATGATGCCCAACCAGTCTAGTCCTTCTCCAGAGTCGTTCCAGCTGTCTTCGTTTTTGCTTAGCATGTCTGATGTCATCAGTGCACCATTCAGCCTCTTTGCGCTCGGGAACATCGCGTGTTTTCAAAGGAGCATTTCTGTTTAAGATGGAAGATAACCTCTGATCGTAATTTGCAACAAGTTCATCAATATTTCCATCAGGGGTGGTCTTTCCACTCGCTGGAAAAGTTGAACGAATGTCACTTTGAAAAAGATTGTCATCGATGCGGCTTAATTTTCTGTAAGTCACAGTACGTGTTTTGGATGGCTGTCGTGTGATTGAAAGGCAATTAAAGACAGGGAAATGACCAGGAAATCCAATTGTATTGTACAGTCTGAGAAGTGTTATTACATGTATGTCTCAGGCTTTGGAAGACAACGCAATGTAAATTAGAACTGCAGCTGCTACACATTAGAATGTGTAACATTATAACATAGACAATGGTCTTGGATAAAAATGGTTTGAATACCAAGCTTGTTTAACGGAGAAAGAAAAACCCGGAACACACCTTATTATGTTCAGGGTGGGGGAACTATGTGTTAGATCTATACTGCACCTGAGTCCAATACATTTTTTTTACTTTTATCTATTGGATGGGCTTTCAACGAGTCCAGAAGCAATCATTGTCCTTTTTTGGTTGTTCTTGACTGCCATGCATGCCTGCCTGCTAGATTAGTTTGAGGAACATGTGTTTTAACTTTTGAAAAGTTTTTAAGTTTCACCAAGACAAATATATTGTCAAGTTGACAACTGAAAGTTATGGAGACTACTTTTCAGAGTTTTCGTTCTTTTGTTTGATTTTTGAAACAAGATTACAATGGTTCCCTGCAGAAGCTGTGAAAGACTTCCAATTACTTCCAATTACTGCACGTGATCTTGCTGTGTAAACTTACAGACATATATTATGAGGTTATACCATGGGTGGAGGCAGTATATCCCTGATATGGTCACCCAAGATCCAGTATATCCCGAGACCCGAAGGGTCGAGGGATATACGGGGTCGAGGGTGACTATACCAGGGATATACTGTAGCAACCCATGGTATAACCTTTTTATCCCATGTCTTTTTTTTTTAATACATTTATTTTATATCACTGTAACCAGTTTGAAGCACTAAATGTCAATGCAGCTGTGCTATCAAAAAAAATCAATACTCTTAATTGGCAGCACTTAATTGCCTTAAATCACAACAATCAGCAAATACGCTGTTATCTACATGCTAATAAGCATGGTATATAGGGGCACTGCTGCCTTTTGCAAGATTGGTCAGTTCCAGTATATCCCTGTTGATCTCATTATCTTTCAGTATATAAGGAAGTTGATTGGTTGTTTCTTTCTGTTGTATTTCCCTCTCTCAATCTGTATTGACAAAGGGAAAAGCTCAGTATGAGGGACAAAAGTTGGCTAGACATGGGATAAATATATATATCAAACAAGGTTGGGATGATCCTGGCTACTGAAACGGATGACTTTCTCTTCATTCTGCAAATATACATTAAGTATAGTTGAACCCCACTCAAGTTTTGCATCACAATTCAACAATTACAATAGGAAATTCTCCAATGCATTATTTTGCATAAATTTGTCAATAATAGCTCACGAAGGAGAACTTCATAAACATTCGTCTTCCATGTTTCAGAAACTTCAATACTCAATGAGTCAACACAATTGCACCTAACTCTACAAAGAGTTCATACTAAAACAACATTTATTAAGAGACTGTACTGAGTGTATTCTCTATAAATGCATAAGAGGCAACAGCAGTGAGCTGCCACATGCAGTGAACTCTACCAGAATTCAGATACAGCAACTGACAGGAAACTGCCACTGTGGTAGAACAACTGCCTTGAAAGTTGAAACTGACACATTAAAGGCTCTATCATCCTGCCATTGCAGGGTTCATTGTCATTCACCATGCCAACAAGTACTATAAAATAAGTTTTCAAATCCTTTTACAGCTTTTTTCCAGCGTGATTTTAACAATTATATATGGTTTTCTACAAAGAAACTCATTCAAATAATTAACTAGCATCAATGAAACACTCAACCACCCACTCAATTGCTTTTAGAGATCTCAAACTGTTAATTATGTTTTTCACATCAGAGGAGAGTTAATCTTTATGTGACAACCTCACAAAACAGTATACCATTATGGTCAGGGTAGGTTCACTAGCCTACACTGAGAGTTGAGGATGGGCTCTATTGTCTCGTGGTATATTTCGTTTTAGAACATCATTAGCAATGATACCAGCAACAGAGGCCCAAGTTGGAAGTTCAAAAATAAAAGAACTGAATTTACTCATGCAGGACTATGACTTATGCCTGTCTATTCACAGCCAGTGCTTTTCAGCAACAAATGGACTGGGCTCACTCTCATTCTACCCAAGCGACATGTTATGTTGAGAACTTAAGTCAACACTTGTTGTTCTAAGTCATGAAAACAGACAGATTTTAGCTAAAAGGAATTGTGCAACAATCTCGCTCAATCACTTTTAAAAACTGACTCAAAATTTCAAAGTTTGTTGTTGAGGAAGAGTTATGTTGAGAGTAAATGTTTATGAATGAATTTCCCTCCAAATTACTTTCAATTCCAAAACAGTTCTATTGACAATAAAAATGCATTACACTCTGTCAACCACAAGAAGAAAATGTAATGAGGAATGTGTAAGGGACCAAGCCAGTTATCTGGTTCACTCTGAATTAGGGTGTGTCTATTTTAACTTTTTTTTGAAAATTCAAAAAGGTCTAGTGCCTAAAAGATGACATTTTACCGGGAGGAAAAACTTTTGAATTTATAAAAATTGACAAATTTATTGGGAGCCAAAGATTAGCAAGAATAAAGGAAAAATCCAAAACTTTGATTGAAATTTAGCCAGTAAAGAATAGTCGTATCTTGTATTTCGAACATATTTGGATTAAGTGATTCAAATACCATCTTTGTGGAACAAGGCCTTTTTGGACAAAAATTACCAAAAAAATATTTCATTTACATACAGTAACTCTGAATGATCCTGTGAAATTTGAGGTCTAAGAAAAAGCTATTTAAAGAAGGAACATACTAGAATACTGCTAAGAAAAAGCTAAAGATGTTATGCACAATACAAGATTACTGGAGTGCATTACAACGGACTACTACATACAACTCAATGTATTTTTTATATCGTCACAGTAAAATCCATAGTCAACAAGCAATGTAAGTGGTTTTACAACCTACAGTTGAAACAGTGAGGAAAATAGCTCATTGAATAGCATCCTCAGAGCTCTGCACCTGATCAGTCTGCTTCGGAGCCTAGCCAATCCAAATTGAACAGGGTTGTGTACTACAGTATTCCTTGTAAGTGAGTACACCCCTGGGACCCCTTGACTAATTGGCTGTTAACTGAGAATCCAAGCAAAATAACCCTGCTAATTTGGGATATATCTTTAACCCAAGAGAATCTATGTAAACTTTAAATTATGCGCAATTACTAATTCGTAATTGTGAGGAAGGCTACCGTAGCTCTCTGCGGTATCATACAAAACGGCGGGCCACTGCAGCCTACTCACCACTGCAGCCTACTCACCATCTATTCAAGCTACATTGCTACAATCACTGATAAAGATTTAACAAATATTGGAGATTAAATATATAAGTGATGTCGTCTTATGGTCATATGAACAAAAAATATACAGTGTATTAAAAAACACAAAAAAAACACCTATAGCCCACTAAGGTGCTGCAGAGGCGTAAAACACAAACAAACAAACAAACAGACAAAAAAGTCTAACTCTTTTACCTTGCAGAATGAGTAATCTAAATCACGTCTTTAAAGGGGAAAAAAAAGGTCTGGATATTGGACACTCTGCCCTGAGAACCTTTTTTGACTGAGCACTGTTTATTGTTCCTTGCCAAATTGTTCAGTGTTAGACAAGATGATAGTAATCTCATAGTCCAAGGGAGACTGTTATGAGGGGGACACTAGTTGAGTGTTGACCAAGGGTGTAATCAATCATCACAGAAATATATCATACTGATAGGTATGGAGGCGGACTCCAACGGTCTCTTATGAGTTTTAAATAAGTCCATTCCCTGGTCTGAGCTACCCATGTTACTTCAAAATTTAATCCTGTGCTGAGAGTTCAATTTGCCTCATTATGGACTCTGCCTGTCCAAATAACATGATCGAATGCTTCTTGTGCTTTCTATACAGCGGGGTTCAGCAAACTGCATCACAATGGAAATGTTAGCCTACTAAGTATTGTGGCACAGTGAGCTTCTCTCCATAACTGCAGAAACAATAGAAGTAGTCTACTTAAAAATTGCATGGTCTGTTTGTATATGATATTTAGGTTTTAAGCATGATTTACTTATCAGGGTCTACATAAATTGCCAGGATACTCAGGGGAAAAGCTGTGAATGTCTTTTTGTTGACATTCAATGTATGAAGGATACCATAGAATTTTCACAAATGCCTATTATAAAGACCAAGAGGCTCATGCAATTAGTCGATCTTCTCTGTTATCTCAAAGGAAAAAGTTTGTCAGGGACAAACACATTAATTATCCCGCTTTTCCCCACCCTTTCAATTGCTGAAGTAGTATTTCGGAGATGAAAAGAAATAATCTATGGACTTCTTTTTTTCTTTCAACCTTAATGTGTGGTATTAACTTACCTTGAAGGCACACTACACAGTGTAAACTTACCATAAGGTGGTCCGCAAAATGAATTAAGCAGCACTGGAAATATTGGGAAAATAGTAAAACCTTTTGGATGAAGGCTTCCAAAGCTTCTTCAAATGTTGCAAGAAGTGTTAGATAATTCAAAAATAAGTACCGTAATATGGGGTGAATCGGGACACTGGGGTGAATCGGGACAGAAAAGGGAAACTTTTATTTGCTCAGAAATCGGCAATTTCTACTTGCCTCAGGAATTTGATTTTTGGCACATTTATAGTACACATACAAGCGTACATTGTGATAAAATTTTGTACTTCTTACTGCAGGAAGTTTGGAACTGGAGCAATTTAAACGTGGCCCTGTATAATGCCATTTTTAGAAGCTGGTCAAAACTTTGTTTGTGCCATATAAAGTATAAATACTGGAGCCACCAAACTTGTAGCAAACTTTTAAATCAGTTTAAAATGGTCTTAGAGAACCATGATTATAGACTGGACACAATATTGTGTTTGTTTGGTCCTGGGTTCAGATCCAGGTCAATTGCAAAGTTTCGGAATTGGACAAAATAACCCTACTTATTTTGACTTGAGTGTGCTGGCGTGGCTTTTTGATGAATATTATTGAAATTGGCAAAATCTATTGTAAATTTAGTACAGAATTATCAATCACTGGCAAAATTCGAAGAAAATCACAGTTTTCAAACGTTTTATGTCATTTATCACATTTTTATAAATGTGCTTATTATTAATGAAATTGATTTCAGGTTTTCTCCAAAAAAAAATTTTTGCGTATTGAAGCTGTTTTCTAATGTTTATTCAAAAGTAGCAGTCACTCAAAGAAGGTAGGGAGTTTTGATTGTGGAAATAATGGAGTGTCCCGATTCACCCCAAAGTGATGGGTGAATTGGGACAGTAGGGTTTTCTGGGCCCTGGTCATTGGAAATTTAAGATATAACTTGAAGCTCCAAGGGGTCGTTAGACCTTTTGCTTGGACACAATTTGACACCATATTTTGATTTCTGTGTTGATTTGTGGCCATCCTATAGCAGAAAAACGGCCAAAACTGTCCCGATTCACCCCATATTACGGTACAGCATAAAACAGTGAACCTCGTGCTGAGTAACCTCTTGATAAGCAACCTTGACGATAGGTTCTGTGATATACAAATCTTTCCCGATCCTTTTCTGTATTATCGGTGCATATATTCCATTATCCGTAGGCCTGGTTAGGTGGATTACAATAGTGTGGGCAGTGTGGGTAATTTTTTACAGGATGGAATCTTGAAATTACATGCAGGCCCATGCACCTTACAAGAATGGCTTTTCCAAACATTTATTCAATTTGAAAAGGACAAAAAGGGTACTGCACTGCCGCAACAATGATTAGGTCATGAGAATTCTGAAACTAATCCGTGTTTATGTAGTGAAGGACTCAACATGCACATACTAATGGGAGAATGGTTCCCTTTATCTTTCACAAGAGCCTATTAGTATCATTTAACTGATCTACTATGGCTACAATACTCATAAGTATGAGGAAGAGAGACAAATTGATATGTTGAAAAGCTGAAATTCTCTTTTAAGCTTCGCTATTTGTGAAATTTCTCTTTTAAAACAGCATTGAAAAAACAGGTGCTTGGTTGCAAAATAGTTCACTGGTTCGCATTTCATCAGAAATAACACCGCAATTGATGATTTTTATGTTGAAAAAATTTCAATTTTCCCATAACTGGGAAAGGAAAAAAGAAATACATGTAAAGCAACGAAACTATTACTCTAAATTGAAGTTAAAGTGACCCACTGTATTATCTGTTCAACCAGCATTTACAGAATTTTTAAATTAAAAATAAAATGCCTTACTGAATTTTGTTTGTCAAGGCTGAATTATTTTTTCAATTGTTTGTGTTTTTCCAACAAGCTGAATGACCTCACATCAAATTTGAACCGCTTAGCATTTTGCCTGTACATTTACTTACAGAATACATTGTAACAAGACTAGCTTGTGCTTAATAATGATTGTTAATAGATGGTAACAACAATTGAGGCCACAGCATGCCACCCAACCATTCACTCTAATTGTCGTTCCCTTATTTACCAAGCTAGTGTTACGATACAATGGATCATCATTTAAAAGTGTCACCTTGGTGAAATTAAACTCGGATGTGAGTCATGAAGATCTATGAGTAAATTCTTCCTTGACCCCCAAGGCTTGACCCAGAGGGATGACTGCCTTCCTGTACATCTATATGTTGTGACAGTGGACTGACAAATAGTCGTGCAGAGACTATGTTTTAGTTCTCTGCATGTTTTAGCATCTTGTTTCTCCCAGCTTCCTCAACATCCTACCTGGGACAAATGACCACTGAGATTTGTCAAGTACATTTGCCGACACTGATACATATATTCTAATGATGAAAAATGCTTCCGCTGTTCACAGCCTGCTACAACAAGTTTATTATTCAGTAAAGGTAAACCTTTACACATAAGATATTATACTGTTGATGTCAAATGTAAACGACCAGTGCAGGGTGGTGTTTTCAAAGTTGAGTGGTATCTTAAAATCTGTCAATATGGATATGAAAACACTTCAGATTACATACTGTGATTTTTTTTTCACTGATTGCTTCGAAAAAACCAGAATCAAATGCGATTAATTTTGCAGTTTTTAAGAGGCTCCGAAATCAAATATCCAAAATGTGATGGTAAAAAAAAAAATGCACCTTGATTTTTCTAAGATTTATGGCAAATTAAGCATATAACTCACAATGAAGTTTGGTTGGTGACGAGGTTGTACATCCGGTATTTATGCACTGACCAGGCTTAATAGAACCTGCACTGGCAGAGACATAATGCTGCAAGGAGCACACTTGGCCGAGAATGAAACATCCATCTAAGTTGGGTTGCCAAATCAGGAATCAAACCCAATGACTGAATGTGCTTTGTTAACTACTTGTATACTTGCAGATTGTTAACTTAGTAGACTTGTACACTTTCAGAATAAACTCTAACTCAACACATTTGTATACTGCTACTACGGACTGTGAAATTGGTGTGCAGAGACTTTGTTTTAGTATCTCGTTTCTCCAAGCTTCCTCCAAAGTCCACATCCTTCCTGAGACAACTGACCGCTGAGATTTGTCAAGCACATTTGCTGACACTGATACAACATATCATTTATTAACGATAAAAAAAACTGTATGCTGTTTAGAAGCATGATACTGTTACACCAACAAGTTTAGTATGCCATGCACAGTTTGATGAAGAGTAAAAATTTTGATCTTCCTGGCCCAGATAACTGTTTATGTTGTGGCTACAAAAAGATACACTCTCTGGGCAAACAAAACAGGGCAATTAAAGAAAGTTTATGGAAAGGTAATAATTTAATAAAACTTCTTATACAAAAGTCAAGAACAAAGAACATACTGGATACTGAGTGGATAGCATGTACAGTCTGCAAAGTGTTTTAACGTCCAAGACATTGGCAGACAACACAATGTAAATTAGAACTGCAGCTGCTACACATTATAATGTGTAACGTAAAGAGTCCCAAGAAAAAAAACAATGTCCTAATTTTTGATTGGACACCACCTCATTTTGTGATATAACCTATAAAAAGGACCTATGCAAAATATTAAAGCATTTGAACATAATTAACTGGTGCCTCAAGAGCCTTGAAGCTTAGTCGTTTTAGCTAATTCTAGACGATTTCCTCAATTACGCGGTCCTCTTTAACTTTGTCAATTTGTAACATGTATCTAAAATTAGCAAAAACGACACCCTAAACTGTAACCTTATAACATAAAAATGATTTGAAAACCAAGCTTGATTTATGATTTATGCGGAAAAAACCTAAGACAGACATCCTTAAGACAGACAACACCTCTTATTCGGTTCGGGAGGGGGTGACACTATGTGTTGGATACCAAACTTGAGCCCTATACTTTTCTTCTAACTTTTGTTTATTGGATCAGCTGTCAACCACTCCGGAAGCAATTATTGTCCTTTTTGGTTGTTCCTGACTGCCATGCCTGCCAGATTAGTTTGAGCTTGGAGTTCCCCCAAAGTTTGAAGAACACATGTTTAAACTTTTGAATAGTTTTTAAGTTCCACCAAGACAAATTGTCAAGTTGACAACTAAAAGTGATGGAGATTACTTTTCTGAGTTTTTGTTCTTTTGTTTGATTTTTGAAACAAGATTACCATGGTTCCCTGCAGAAGCTGCGAAAGAAGTCGAATTACTGCACGCGATCTTGCTGTGTATACTTACACAGACATACATATATATCAAACAAGCTTTGGATGATCCTGGCTACTGAAACGGATGACTTTCTCTTCATTCCATAAATATACATTGAGTATAATTAAACCTCGAGTTTTGCACCACAATTCAAAAATTACAATAGGAAAACCCCAATGCATTCTTTACATACATGTATGTAACTTTGTGTCCATAATAGCTTAAGAATGAGAACCTCATAAATGTTTGTCCTCCATGTTCAGAAAACTTCATTCCTAACTATAATTCTACTTTTAAAAACATTAGTCGGTATGTTGAGAACTAAAGTTTCTGTTTACAAGTTAAACACTGATCAGTGTTTAGGGAGAGTTATGTCGAGAGTAAAAGTTTATGAATCAGTTTCTAAAAAAGGAATGCATTACTATACTCTGTCAACCATACGAAGAAGACGTAGTGAAGAATGTGTAATGGGTCAAACCAGTCATCTGGTTCATCTTGAATAATCATGTCAATTTTGATTTTGTCGTCTAAGAAAAGGCTATTTAAAGATGGAACATACTAGATTACTGCTAAGAAAAAGCTAAAGATGTTACGCACAATACAAGATTACCGGAGTGCCTTGCAACGGACTACTACATAAAACTCAATATATATTTTATCTCTTCACACTAACATCCATGGACTCCACAAGCAGTATAAGTGGATTTGCAACTTACAGTTTTAAAAAACAGACAGCAAAATAGCTTATGGAATGGACTGGAATAGCATTCTACTCAGAGCTCTGTATCTGATCAGTCTGCTTGGGAGTGGGGCCGCCAAATCCAAATTGAACAGGGTTGTGAGTGAGTACACCCCGGGGACACTTAACTTGACTAATTGGCTGTTAACTCAGAAGCCAAGCAAAATCCTTGCTAATTCGGGATGTATCTTTAACCAAAGAGAATGTCTATGTAAACTTTAAATTATAATTATGTGCAATTACTAATTTGTAATTGAAAAGTATGAAAAGACAAAAGTACTGCCAAATAAAGGAGAACAGCAAAATGCAAAACATACATTGGAGTGTCCTGAGAAATCAGTAAGTATTGCATACTAACGGTATTGAAATTTATTATTTTCAGTGTCAAATAGATCACATAAACTTATTTCCTCGTAAAGAACAGCTGATTTTTAGAACCAAATTAGTTGCAGAGGGTGAAATATACATGTGATGTGATGAATCATTGGGATCTTTTCTTCATTGAATAGCATTGAACATGGCAGATGACCATCTCTGCCAAATTTTCATCATGCACGATTTTGTTATGGCTTTGCTGCTCTTTGTGATGTGATGCCAAATAACACATTTTCATGCCATTTAAATTTCAAAATTTAAAACTTTTTAGATTACTCCAATGCATGTTTTGCATCAGCTGTACTCACTTGTTTGACTAGACATTTATATTTTAATGATCGTCACTTACAAATAATTAAGTGCACATTATTCAACATTTACATAGATATTATAATGATTTCTTAGGTTTGAGGGATACAATAATTATCCTGGTTTAGCTGGATAAGTTTACTTGGATGTTGAGTTATTAGAAAATTAGTCAAGCTGCTACACGAGTTTACTCATTTTCTGGTGATACTGAATGTAGCTCAATTGAATTGAAATCAGTGTTGCAAATGCATATATATGCTGTCCTTAAACAGAACACCTCCGGTTGTAGCATGCTTCCTGCGGTGGGAAACAGTAGGCTACCGTAGCTCTCTGCGGTATCATTCATACCGGCGAGCCACTGCAGCCTACTCACCCTCTGTTCAAACTGAAATCACTGATAAAGATTTGACAAATATTGAAGATCTAAATATTCTACCTTTTAAGTAGGGTAAGGTGGGGTAAATCCGCCCCCAGGGCAAATCCGCCCCCTTGAGCAGAAAAAGTTTCCCCATGGCCAAAATCATAATTGACAATAAATATTTCTCATTCAGATTAGTGCTACTGTGTCGATAGATTAATGAAACACATAGATTAGGCTGTTACATTGTTTTGTTTGGACTACAACTGCAAAGGAAGACAAGCATCTCACTACCAAGCAATTTCAATGTGCAATTGAAACTTTCAAAACTGAGGTGTTTTACAGGAATATTTTGTATGAACACATTACTTATTGTCATCAATAGCAACGTTTATTCAATGACTTGACATGTACAAGAGTTTTCACTGATCAATATAATGCATATGTAGAAAATAACACGCTCAAATTTTTTTCGTGGTTGGGGCAATTCCGACCCATGTGGATGGGGCAAATCTGCCCCCTCTGATTCTCATCCTAAAAACATATAAACATGAGGTATGCTTTGTAATTCACTCTGTTGTACCATAAAGCACGATTGAGAGTGATTATGATTTGAATTGAGATGAAGTTAAGAATTTTGCCAGGTTTTATGGTATGCTGAATGCACCATATATGCAAAAGATTTTTCTCACAAAATAAATTGCTGAAACGATCTTTACACATGGGTAAAAGGACTCTTAAGAATCAGTGCTTAATTGGAGAATAAGATTTATTTCGGAGGCCAAATTTTTCTTGTCATTTGTCATCAAACTCCAAGGGGGGCGGATTTGCCACACACTTCTGGGGCAAATCCGTCCCGATAGATTGAACATTGATACGGTGATATCGGCTCAAAGGTGTTGAATCAAAGCATGTAAGTTTCCAGACATGTTTAGATGTGTACATTCCATCATTCCCTGAAATAAAATTTATGTTTGTCATGAAGGTGACGGACTGAGCAATCAATATATGTGAAAAGGGAGGCGGATTTCCCCCACCTTACCCTAGATGATGTAGTTTTTATGGTCACATGAACGCGAAATATATAATTTATTGAGAAAAAATTAACTTTTTTACCGTGCATAATGAGTAATCTCACCAACGTCTTTAAAGGAAAAAGAGGTCTGGATATTGGACACTCTGCCTTGAGACCCTTTTCTAGACTGAACACTCTTTATTGTTACAAGTTTACTGAATTGGTCAGTGTTAGTCAAGATGATAGTAATCCCATAGACCAAAGGAGACTGTTATGAGGGCAACACTTGTTGAATGTTGACTAAGGGTGTGATAAATCATCACAGGAAGATATGATACTGATGGGTACAAGGACGGACTCCAACGATCCCATGCGAGTTTCAAGAAAATGGTATTTCTCGCGTCAACGTTGCTTTTTAGAAATTAGGACTTTTCCTTTTTACTTGCTAAATTTCCATTTTGCAATGGCATACCTCTGGGATTCTGCATGGGATATTATAGAAGTCCATTCCCTGGTCTGGGAAACCATGTTAGCTGGACATTTCATCCTGTACCAAAAGTGCAACATTATGGTCTCTGCCTGTCCAATTAATTTTAGTCGATCAGTGCATAAATACCAGACGTACAATCCTATCACAAACACACCCGTATAGACCATCCACTAGATAGAATACTATAGTGGGCATGTTATAGGCCAAATAGGGACTAAGTAATTTGAGCCTTTGAAAATACTGACATTGGTTCTGGGAACATGTTTTAAAAATGTTTTACTGTAACCCAAAAGGCTTCACAAGGATGCACTCTGTCCATCCAGAGTATTGCTCTCTGTTTTGTTTTGTTTTTTTTGGTTTTATTGCACATGGTAATCAAAACCATTTGTTATTCAAGGCCATTGTCTGTGTTACAAAGCTACATTGTTATGTCTAGCAGCTGCAGTTCCATTTTACATCTTGCTGTCTGGGACATTCACACTTTTTTCACACTGTACGGTAAGATTTCGGTACATTGCTTGTGTCTAGGGTCTTTTTTATGTCCTTTGTTTCAACCTCCTTAATATTTTCGTCCTGCCTTGTGGGCCATAGCTCTAGACATTTTATGGATATGTCTAAAGTAAAGGTTTACTTTAACTGAATAATAAACTTGTTGTTACAGGAAGTGAACAGCGGATGCTGTGCAAGTGTAAACAAATGTATTTGACAAATCTCTGGTCAGTTGACTTGTATCAGGAAGGATGCGGGGGAAGTTGGGAGCAACAAGATAGTAAAACATTCAAACTAAAACATAGTCCAGTGCAGCTGCAAACAAATGTGTTTAAAGGCAGTATTCCTGCCAGGTGAATCCTTGGGGGTCAAGGAAGAATTTGATCATGGATCTTCGTGAAAGACATCACATGCAGTTGGATTTTACCTGGGTGACACTTTGAAATGATGTAATTAACCGGGGTATTTTGACAAGTGAAGTACCGTAATATGGGGTGAATCGGGACAGAATTGGCCGTTTTTTTGTCATAGCATGGACAAAAATCAATCTAGAAATCAAAATTTGGTGTCAAATTGTGTCTGGGCAAAAGTTCTAAGTACCCCTAGAAGCTTGAAATGAAATCATAAATTCCCAATGCTCAAGGCCCAGAAAACCACTGTCCCAATTCACCCCATACTTTGGGGTGAATCGGGACAGTCCATTATTTCCACTATAGATACTCCCTGCCTGCTTTGAGTGAGTGCTACTTGTGAATAAATATTAGAAAACATGTTAAACACGTCAGAAAAAAATTTAGAGGAAACTCTGAAATAAATTTTATTGATAATATGCAGATTTTAAAAAATGTGATAAAGGACAGAAAACTGTTATAAACTGCGTTTTTCTTCTAATTTTTCTTGTAATTGTTAATTCTGGACTAACTTCATTGCAAATGATGCCACATTCAATATTATTCATCAAAAAGCCACGCCGCTACACTCAAATGAAAATTTGTATGGTTATTTTGGTTGGAATCCTGAAACTTTGTCACAGACCTGAATCTTAACCCAGGACCAAACATACACAATCCCATATCCAGGCTTTATCTATAGTCTTCTAAAAACACATTAGATAGATTTTAAAGTTTGCTGCAAGTTTGGTAGCTCTAGTATTTATACTTGAATTGATGCTGGCAAAGTTTTGACCAGCCTGTGAAATATAATTTCCGCAGCGCTAAGTTTAAGGTCCTGCAGCTCCTCGCTGCATGCAGTCAGAAATATAAAATTCTATCACAATATGCGCATATATGTTGACTACACATGTACCAAAAATCAAATTCCTAAAGCAAGTAGAAGTTGGTGTTTTTTGAGCAAATAAAATGTTTCCCTGTTCTGTCCCGATTCACCCCAGTGTCCCGATTCACCCCATATTACGGTACTTGAAATGAAGGCGATTGTATGACACTCTCTTGTCTCACATTTAGCCAACATTAGTAGAACAAACTTACCGTACATAAATTAAAATTGAATAACAGGATGTTCCATAAATTAAAATAAAATAACATGTGGCATTGTGTTCAGATTTGAAATGTTTATCCTAAAATAAACTGAAAAAAAAAATCAATTGGAGGCTATGTTGCTGTAAAATAAATTGCCTCAACTAATTTTCTGTCACTGGTCCTGCTATTTGCAATAGGAACAGCTTTTTTTAAGTTGCATAAAATGTAAACTTTGGATGAACAAACAAAATGTTTGGTCGCTGTTACTGCTGTAGTTAGATAATTTTGGAGAAATTTACCTTAAAGAGTGACACCAAGACGAGGTGAAATGGACATTACTTTTAAAACTAAAAATAATTCCCAGTATACTTTACACTAATGAGTTGTGTAGCTGCTGCACAGTATTATGTTATTACAAATATACTGTACAAGCAGCTAAAGCTGTTTCACAAAGAGCTATAAATACAATGTCACCTTCTCAATGTATCAATTTGTCTCTCTTCCTCATACATATGGGTACTGTAGCCATAGATCAGCTGACTGGCACCATAAGTCTCTTTTGAAAGATAAATGAAACCCTTTTCCCTTTAGTATGTGCATGTTGAATCCTTCACTTTACAAACATGGATTACTTTCAGCCTTCCCATAATGACAGCAGCAGTGCAGTACCCTATTTTGACCTGTTAAAACTGAATAAATGTTTGGAAAAAGCCATTCTTATAAGGCGCAAGGCATTCTACAAGAATAATTCTTGGTCTTAAAAAAAAAAGTCCCACGCCTTGCATCACCATTGCTATCTATCTATAAACTATGGATAACAGGCTTCCAGTTTCTAGAAAATCTTTCCAAGCTTTTACCAAAATATACTCTTTATATAGATACAAACCTCTACAACTAACTGCCCTTTGACCATGATATCTACTGGAATTTCTGAGATTGTGGTTTTATGGTGATCATCGGGTAGTGTGTTGTGAATATATCACTATCTCAAGCCCAAATATTAGGGCTATGATATTGTACTTCCTTTAGCCAAGTTCAGATCACTCACTCACATAGGCGTATGGGAGGGGGGGGGCAGGGGGGGCGGTCGCCCCCCCCCCAAAAGTTTGGGAAACAGTAAGATTCGGGCAAAAAGGCTAAAAAATTTGGGCAGATGATTAAAAAAAATATAATTAAAATTAATGATTTCGAGGCAATTTCATTTGAAATGGCATTAAATCTGGCTCTTGAAATTCGGGCAAATGTCGCTCGCCCCCCAAAAAAATCGCGCGTCCCGTACGCCTATGCTCACTCACATTGTGATGAAAGGACAGTACAGGTATGTGGAATATTTGCTTCATATACTGGACTTTTCGACTCAAAAATAATAATTCAAAAATTGTGACCGCATTAAAGAGGAGCATAATTGATACGTTTTCACCTGACAAACTTTCCTTTGAGTGAACAGACAAGACCAGCTAAAAGCATGAGCCCCTCAGCCTTTATTGTGCGCATTCGTGAATTCTGTGGTAACCTATACTTTGAATGTCAACAAAAAGACATTCGCAGCATTTCCCTTGAGTATTCTGGCAATTTATGTAGACACTGATAAATAAATCATCCATGCACAACTGATGCAAAATATACAAACAGACAATACATTTCTGAAATAGACTACTGAGAGTTCCATTTATGGTAGACTGATAGTAAAAGGTTGCTCATAGAGATGAAATATCGTAGAAACATTTCCAAAGAAATTTTCATTGGGATATTGTCTGCTGAAGTAAAACTTTTTATCACAGACTAAGGCCCTCAAAGGTAACAGGATAACAACTGTGACACCTCCTTGTCAAAGCCAATTTTTGTGGACCCACACTAAGGACATTGCACTCAAACTAAGTTTTCACTGAATAACGAATAATAAATCCTGCGACAAAGTAAAGTTGAGGAATGTCCAGTAGCTACCATTCAGTAACTCATGGAAGTCCGTCATCTTTGTGTGACAATTTGATTTCATTTCAGTAAGAGCTTTTAATCTGGTTTATTTGACAAAGACTGGCTTCAATTTCCTTTGAGGTGAAAATCCCAAATGAATATTTCTATTTTCTTGTTTGTCTTGATTTGAATCCGTTTGAGAAAAATGTCCACAATCTATGAAAGTGTTTGGATTCTCCAGAGACGTCAAACATTGGAAAGGGGGAACATGAGCTGTGGAAAATATGTTTAAACACATTTTGTTTGCATTTGTGTCGCTTGAAAAGTTGAAATATATGAATAATCAAAATTATTGAAGTTGCAATGCAATTGCAACACACAATTCACTTTGTTTGATTGAATTTAAAAGATAAGGTCCACATACTCTGACGTTCAATTAATTCTTGATGGAGAGTTTGAAAAACAAACTACTTCTTAAGCAGGTTACCTTACCATACGATGATTTACCAAACAAATAGCCAGGATATTTGGCAAAAAGCTAGTGAATGTCTCTGTGACTTTTGATGAATAGAGGACAAACATCTTTGTTGATTTGTAGATTTTTGTTGCAAAAATGAACAAACAATTGTAGGAATGCCATAGGCAGTCAATATTAGTGGTAGTCATGAATTATTTATAATTCATCATCATAGCTTAAACATACATTTGAATTTTTCAGATCCGCTGAACAGAAAATCCTGGCTTAAATGTTTGGCAAAAATTTGAAAAGATCCATGTAAATGGGAAAATATTGAAATGCTGCAGAAGCATATCCCATGCCATACAAAATGCATATTGTATAATGTTTTGCTTAATCTGACAAAATTAATATTATGCTTTTCATGACAAATATTATGCATACTGCAATGAGTTGCATTTATAAATATGGCAACAGAGGGCCTGGTAGCCTTTGCTGTCACATGACTGGATTAATTACGTGGCACTCGCAGTACTTCTGACTACTTCATGGCATTACTTTTGATTTTCTGTTAATCATTTCCTCATAGGCATCGTGGGACAGTTCAGTAGTGATAAACCTAGGATATTAATGTTGCTTGGGACATACTTGTCCAAACACAAATTGATATTTCTGCGAATGTGACATTTCAAATTTGGTTGGACAGCTATGGGAATTCAGTTTTTAATTTACCTTGTACCTTAGTCGATTGTCCAAACAAACACAGAGGTAATGCATAGGATGAGGGAATTAGTAAATCCTTAACCTTCAATTCAACTGAGGAACAACAACAATGCAGGTTAAATTGAATTGGGTAATAGCTGATTGGCTGAACAGGGAACAATTAAACTTCACAATGTGACAAACTAAGTTGTAAAACAAACTTCATGAGCAACATTGAGTATTCAACATGCCATGGCTGACACATGCCCAAGTAATGAATTTACATGCAACTTTATTTGGTATGCATATAAAAAATAATGGTGCTGTTGCTTTCATTTGGGGATGCTACTTACTGTGTCACCTTTGAAAATGCATACATCGGTAAAACAGATTACTGTAATAAAAAAAATCAGTAAGTTCTTTGTGTCGCAGACCTTTTCGTCATATATGTTTCGATTGTATTAAATTTTTCCTTATTTTGTAGGCCACAGAATCCATCGTTTCTGATATAGGGACATTTTATGGATATATCTAAAGTAAATATATCCAAAGTAAATGTTTACTTTTATGAAATAATGAACTTGTTGTTAAAGGATGGAACAGTGGCTGCATTTTACTTTTAAAAATGTATTGTATCAGTGTCAGGAAATGTACTAGACATACCTCGGAGGTCAGTTGTCCTAGCATAGGAAGGATGTGGAAGTAGCTGGGAGAAACAAGACACTAAACAGTGCAGAGAACTGAAACATAGTCTCTGCACACCGATTTGTTATTCCAGTGTAGCAACATACAAATATGTGGAAAGGCAGTCTTCCCTCTGGGTAAAACCCTGAGGGTCAAGGAAGAATTTTTTCACAGATCTTCATGAGAGAAATCCCAGTTGAATTTCACCCGAGAGGTACTTTGAAATAGAGAATGAAGATCCTCAATCATAGTCATTGCACACCAAATTCTCAGTACGGTATAACAAGATACAAAAGTGTGGAAAGGCAGTCATCTTGGTAAAACTCTTGGGATCAAGGACGAATTGCTCATAGATCTACAAGAGGGACATCCCAGTTGGATTTCATCTAGACACCACTTTGAAATGAGGTATTGTATCTGCATATATGTTTGGCAAGTGAAGGACTTGAAATGAGGGCATTCGTATGGCACACTGTGTTCTCCTTTCTTGTCTCACTTCTCAACCATCATTAAAAAACTTGTCATACTACAAGGTATTCTGGTCATTTGGGAAAAAAAATTTTGCTGAGTGTTCAGATTTGAAATGTTTGTTTTAAAATAACTAGCTTCCCGTCAATTGTCTTGTTATTTGTAAATGGCTGAAAATGTATACCTTGGACCAACCTATAAAACGTGTGGTCACTGTTACCAGATTAGTTCTAGTGTAATTTTCATTGATGACTGACACCAAGACACAGTAAAATATACACCGCATCTGACGAAATTACGCAAGTAGCTTATTTCGCAGTAGTACAGAAACTTTTGGGCCCAACTGTGCATCCTTTTCATGTAATCATTGGATTGGGCTGACAAATATTCCATGTGACTTTCATCAAGTTTCGTTCAGGCAAAGTTGACTTATGCCATATATTCAAATATTTTGGTGTCTGACGAAATTATGCAAAAGCAACATAGTATTGGGAAAGACAGTGCGAAAGTTTAATTTTTAAATAATTGTGCTCAAAACATTAGCATTGCATCATTTGGCTAACATTCACATTGAAAAATTGTGCTTACTTCTTGTTACTGCCAAGTAATATGCATAAATTGTCTCTATTAGAATAACATCGATTTTACACATTTTTCTCAAATGTATGCTCCCAAAAACCTCAAAATCGTTCAAATCATTTGAAAAATATTTCTAGCAGTCACCTAACTCTGTCTTTTTAGCTGTGTGAAAAGGAAACTGGTGTAACATCTCTTACTTTGAAATGGCTAGCAATCAAAAATTATTTCCGCGACTTGCCATTGGAATTGCATTGTGTTTACGATGTGCAGTTTGTTATTCAACAGTTTGTCAATTTCCAATGCACAGGTTATCCCTCAGTTTAGCAGAACTTAATTGATATCAGACGGTAACTTTTGAAGGCATTTTTAGAAGGATCAGAACTTTTTTGAGATTTTCGAGAGCATTAATTTGAAAAAAATATGCAAAATCAATGTTATTCCAATGGAGGCAATTTATGCATATTGCTTGGCAGTTACAGCAAGTAAGCAAACTTTTTTGATATGAATAGTTGCCAAATGATGTAATGCTAATGTTTTGAGCACAATTATTTGAAAATTAAACTTTTGTACAGCCTTTCCACTTACTATGTTGCTTTTGCACAATTTCGTCAGACACCAAAATATTTGAATATATGGCATAACTCAACTTTGCTTAAACAAATCTTGATGAAAGTCACATGGAATATCTCTCAGCCCAATCCAATGATTATGTGAAAAGGATGCACTGCTGGGCCCAACAGTTTTTGTACTACTGCGAAATAACCTACTTGCGTAATTTCCTCAGATGCGGTGTATATATTACTTTATTACTTTAAAAAAATCTAAATATGTGATAATCTTACAGTAGTACTATTTCAAAGTCCTTTACACTAAAATGTGCAATTGTGCATATCCACGTCATATTTTGATTTTTATAAATCCGAGGAGGTTAATGTAGTTTCACAAAATGTTAAAGCTGTTTCACATACACTGTAAATTTGGAATTTTGAGTTAGCTTAATTGATTGAGTGAGATTGATTGATTGATTGATTTATTGATTTCCATGGTATAGTTGGTATTTACAAAAATTATTTAAAATGTGGAGGGAGCTGAGATGGTTGCACAATTCCTTTGAGATAGCTTGATGTTTGCAAGTTATAACAACATAAAGATTATCATAACTCAAAAAGGCAAGCTGTCGTGGCTCAAACAAATTGTGCAACCATCTCACTCAATCATTTGAGCTAAATCATAATTTCCAATTTTTACAGTGTAGAGCTATAAATACAATGTCAGCTTCTCAATGTATCAATTTGTCTCTCTTCCTCATACATATGATTATTACATCCGTAGATCAGCTGAATTGGACTAAGGGTCTCTTGTGAAAGATAAAGGGAACCATTCTCCCATTAGTATGTGCATGTTGAGTCCTTCACTACATAAACACAGATTAGTTTCAGCATTCTCGTGACCTCGTCATGGTAACAGCAGCACACATTCCTATTTTGACCTATTCAAACTGAAATAAATGTTTAAAAAGGCATTCTCAGATGAAAGACATTCCAAAACTAGGCTCTGTGAAAAAGAATCAATGCCATGCATCTCGACTCCTCGAGCAAACTATTGCCCAAAAAGGGTAAAAAAATTAGAGCTGCAGAAATGTTACAGTCCTTGTCATACTTACGTGGAATCTCAAGTTTTTTTTCTATGCTGTTGAACTGTGATGTCAGAGATGACTCTATTCTAGCATTGCAATATATGTAAATTAACTACAAGCTGTGATGTCATTTCAAACTGGGTCAGATTCCCCAGCTTCTAGCCAATGTTGATCCTCCTGAACTGAGCGTCACAGTTTCAACACAGTGTCAGAGTAAGAGTTTTATCAGGGATAGCCCTTACAACTACGTCATCACAGCTTGATAGCCAATGGGCTGACCGTAAACTACGTCATCACAGTTCAAATATTGATATTGAAGGAAGCATTACATTTTTGATCCCAATGATTTATCACAGCAATCACCAGTCTAATCCTACCAAATGGCAGCTTTGTGAGCATTCACAGTAGACAACTGTTATAATAATATTGAGCTTGCTAACTTACAACTTTAAATTTTGATGGAAGTTGGTATAAACAGAAGGCTTTGACAATTTGTGTGTAAACACATGGCTTATGTTATGTATATTTGTTCTGGCAGCCCATTGGCTGAGAGGCTGTGATGTCAAACTTGCATGGGTTTTTCCCAGACCCAATTTTAACTCTGACACTGAGTTGAACTGTGACGCTCAGTTTGGTGGATTCGCATTGGTTAGAAGCTGGGGAATCTGACCCAGTTTGAAATGACATCACAGCTTGTAGTTAATATACATATATTGCAATGCTAGAATAGAGTCATCTCTGACATCACAGTTCAACAACATAGAAAAAAAAACTTGAGATTCCACGTAAATATGACAAGGACTGTAACTGTGAGCAAAAAATTTCAAAAAAATTTCTGACAACCCAACACTCTACGTTGAAAAGGACACTCCGCCAGCTTGTCAGTCAGTTATATATAACTGTATATACTTCTTAGCCAAGATCATACCACCATCTGCCGAGTTCTAGGCCTACCGCCCACTCATGTCAAGATAGAAAGAGTCCATATTTGGACTTCAGGTTGGATGTCTTATCTCTGAGTTAATACTTCAACAATGGGAACTGCAGCGAAAAGGGGTATAATTGATGTGTTTGTCTCTGACAAACCTTCCTTTGAGTGAACACTGAACACACACCGACTGAAAGCATGAGCCTCTCAGCGTTTGTGGTAGCCTACAATTTGTATCCATTTGTGAATTCTATGGTATCCTTTATCCATAAAATGTCAAAAAGAGACAGTCACAGCTTCTCCATTCATGCAGTGTCCTAGAAATGTATACATAAAATGTCAACAAAAAGACATTCACAAATTCTACATTCAGTGTCCTAGAAATTTATGAAGACCCTGATTAGTAAACCACACACACCTCTTATGCAAACTGAAAGCAGACCACAACTTTCTTTTAAAATAGACCGGTTCTATAAGTCGTGGAAAGGGTTTATATTTAAATTATTGTACACTGCGATCTGGTCTGCTGAAGTTTGAGTACATTGAAAGTACAAGAAGCAATATATGTGTTCAAAAAAAGTTAGTTTTTTCTTCATTATTGCAAAATGGTGTCATGCAGCAATAAACTTGGCCCTGTGTGATATCACTCACTTCAGAGTTTTTTGGGCACCTGTTTGTGTTAGTTGCTGTTGATTCAGTTGATTGACTTTATTTAGGCTCAGCCTTTATTTTTTACTGTAACCCAGAAATCTAGGTTAGTACTTCATTCAGCAGCAGACCCCAAAAATGGCATAGTTTTTCCCTAATCATGTTTTATTTCTAGTATGTTCTGTGATTTAATAAACTGGGATAACAACTGTGTGCCTACTTGTCCATGTGAATTTTTGTGGTCCGTCAATCATCAATTATTGCATTTGAACCAAGTTTGCATTGAATAAAGAATGACAAATACTGGTTGAGATATGACAACAGATAGCTCTCATTCAATTACTCTTGATTCCATCATCTTTGTGAGATCCATCTCATTTCATTTAGGAAAGTGCTTTTAATATGGATGGTTTATTGACAAACACTGGCTTCAATTTTCTTTGAGGGAAAAAGTTAACATTTGCTTTGTCTGGATCTCTCGAAACTAGTTTGAGGAACATGTCAGCCATCTTTGAATTTATTTGGATTTCCGAGAGGCATCAAACATGGGAAAGATGGAACATGAGCCATGGAAAATATGTTAAAACAAATTTGTTGGTATTTGTGTCTGCTTGAAAAGTTTCACAAGTTGAAATACATAATGAATAATAATAATTGAGGAAGAAGTAAAGTAATTGCAATACAATGCCTTTTGTTTGCATTAACTTAAAGTTAAGGTCCACATTCCCTGAGGCTCAATGAATTCAGAATCAAGAGTTTGAAGAGTGAAACTAACTTCTGGGCAGGTTCCAGAAGTTACTTCTTGAAGTGTACACGGTTATTGCAGAGCACAGTATAGGCCTACTGGTAGTTTCCTTCATTTACTTACCAGAATCGAGACAAATTGCCAGGATACTAAGGCCACACTTAATTGATCTTCAGCTTCTCGGATCCTCTCGAGGCACTTTTTCTAGGGTCGGTCGGTCGGACAACAACAAAAAAACGTGAAAAAAGAAATTTTTTGCAATGTCAAAAAAAAAAACTTTTTTTTTTTCTATTTTTTTCCATCGGCAGGAAATCTATTGTGTCAGCGGGTCCGCAAAGCTAAGAATCAATTATGTGTGGCCTAAATAGTTAGCTTATTGATGTCTTGGTGGCTTTCAACAAAATTCAAGACAGAAATCTTGGTTGGTTTCATGATTTTTTTTCCGAAATGAGCAAATAAATTGAGAAATTGCCATAGCAAGTATATTTGTAGTGTTAGTCATTGTTATTGAAGCTTCAGCATCAAAACATAAGTCAGCATATATCTATATCAGCTCCACAGCACATCATGCATGGCTTCAATTTCTGGCAAACAATTTAACAGAAACACATGAATGCGGAATTATTGAAAGTAGTGGACTGCTATCCCATGCCATACAATAATAATGTCAGTTAGTTATTAGAACAGTTTAGTGAAATATGTATGATATCAATGTCACTTGGGACATAGTCGTCCAATCATACATTGGCATTGCTGCTGAATGTGACATTTCACAGCACAGCTATGCGATCTGGTTTGTTAATTTACGTTGTACCTCAGTTAATTGTCTAAACAAACAGAGAGGTAATAGGACTGCAGGAATATAACCCTTAAACCAACAATTAGACTGAGGAATGTCAACAAATGGAGGTTACTATGAATTGCAAAACAGCTGATTAGTTTAACAGAGAACAATTAAAACTTCTAAATGTGACAAACTGTAAGCTTCGTAAATCAACACGATATGGTCCACACATGCCCAAGCAATGAATCTACATGCAGCTGTACTATTCGTAGTGCAAACAAAACATTTAATGATGCTCTTCCTTTCATTTTGGGATGCTACATATTGTGGCGCCTTTGAAAATGCTTATCATCATTACTAACATTACTATATCTAAAAAGTGTCTTCTTTGTCCATCTGTGACCATGAAATATTTAGCTTTTGCGCATTAAGCTTTCTAGGGGCACTCTTGTCCACCCACGACAGAGCTCTATGGGTTTTCTTTGTAGTTAATTCATGATTGGCAATCAAAACTGTTTACTATACATCACCGGAGTTTTCTCTGTGATAATGTTCCATAGCAATGTGTAGCAGTTGCAGCACCAGTATTATATTGTGTTTTCTTGGACATTATAACTCTATTCACTAGTATTCAGATTGTAAAGTATTATTTAGTAAGTTCTTTGTGTCACAGATCTTTCTGTTGTATTATGTGTCTACCTGTCTTAAATTTTTCCTGTTTTGTACGCCACAGCAATCATTCTTGATATCTAGATTTTTTACGAAGATATCAAAGTAAAGTTTCACTTTTACTGAATAATAAACTTATTGTTAAAGGAAAAGTGGATGCCTTTTTTTGTAAATGATGTATTGTATCAGTGTCAGGAAAAGTACTTGACAAAGGCTTGTAGCATGGTATTGTGTACAGTGGCTTTTTTTCAGACGGGAAAGCTTATCATTTCAACATGATATGTTATTTGGACATACCATGTATCTGATTGACTAGAGGAGAATGTGTAGTTTTCAGAAATATATGGTTTGATATGTGTTGGTTGATTTGCCTATCACCATAAATCAAAATTCTGCTAAAAAAGCACTTTTTTTGCCTTGTTTATAGCTCATTCACAAATAGTATTGCTTATAAATGGTGATGATTTTGATATTTAGACAATTTTCAAAATGAAATAATTGGTTCAGTATCACAGACTGAAACACAAAGAACATATTTAGCTAAAACAATTATGGTTTTACAGTGTTAGGGTTCGCTAGGGGAATTTTTTACATGGAGATGTCACTTAGTTTGAAAACCATTAATGTTCTTACATGCACTTTTGATCTCTCCTGGAATATATGTCCTGTATATCTGGAATATTGCTAATGGCTGTGTGGAAGCCCCATAGTATCCCTCTTTCAGACCAACACTTCTTCAGTTCCTGAGACCATTATAAGAGCACATATAGGATACTTTTGTATTGCTTATGCAAATGTTCACAAGTACGTCGCGTTTTACAAATTCGTAGGTCTAGGTGTCAACGTTTAAGAGGTAAAGTTGAAATTTTTTTACAGATATTTATGTATCAAACTGCAATATAGGTAAAAATATTAGGTCTCTAACAATTATATTGAACTTGTTAGAGCTGATCTTAGTGCGTTCACAAGTACGTCGCGTTTTAATAAACCGACACTTCCTGCTGCTACGTCACCATGGTCGTGTCAATTGCATGGATACTTGTGAATAATCATTAGAAAACACATTTAAGAAGCAAAAAAAAAATGTTGAGAAAAATATGAACTCAATCATGCGCAAAATTAGCATATTTTTAAAAATATGATAAATGAGAGAAAACTATCAAAAACCATATTTTTTCTCTTAATTATGCTATAGACAGGTAATTCTGGATTAAATCCAATATCAATAATGCCAATTTGAATTATTTTCTTGAATGGACCATGCATATATTTTCAAATGAAAATTAGTAGGGCTATTTTGGGGAGAGTCAAAAATCTGCTATTAACTTGGAACAAAACCCAAGACCCAACATCCTAAATCAAATACTATGTCTAATAATTAGGTTCCCTAGAACTAGAACTTACTGATTTTAAATAGAATTTCCTTATTTTGATGCCTTCATTTCTATATTATATCACATGATTTCTTGTTAATTTCAGGGAATTTATCTTATCGCAATATTGAAGTGTTTAATCATTATTTACCAATTTTAAAAGGTTCATTTTCCACTATGTTTTAACCATGTTCATTATTCATTTCATATTACTAGACCCGCAATTTGGTTTTTTGTGCTGTTATTAATCATTTATCTTCATCCGAAAATGACACTGAAATTGACTTTGGCTAGGTTTTTGTTGAGTATAGTCAATGCTATTATGACTATGATTACCATTTTTTCCAAAGTTAGTCAACACTATATCATGAACGTTTCCTGTTGGTTTGATGGCTTTAATAATTATACTTTTTGTGGCACAAGTGTTTTGACCAGGTGTGGAGAATTTTTGATGAAATAAACCGTATTCTGGTTCCGTCACGACTCATCCCAGTGTACCAATTCAACCCATATTACGGAACAATGAAAGCTCATTAAGCTCAATCCTTTTGGATTTAGGTTCCCTAATATATTAACTATCAAAATATAAGAAGTAGTTAATTGTGCTATAACTTTCATTTTTCATCATCGGTGGCCAAAACATGTACACAATAGTGTGCTACAAGCCCAAATCTCAGTAGTCAGTTGTCCCATTATGGATGTTGAGGAAGCTGGGAGAAACAAGATTGCAAAACATGCAGAAAACAAAACATAGTTTCTGCACACCTATTTCTCAGTCTGGTGTATCATCAACATACAAATGTGTGGAAAGGCAGTCTTCCCTCTGGGTCAAACCCTGGGGATCAAGGAAGAATTTGTTCATAGATCTTCACGAGGGACAATCCCAGTTGGATTTCTCCTGGGCGAAATTTTGAGATGATAGTTTATTGTATTTGCATATATCTGCCTTGGTCTGCTCCATCGCACATATCTTGCCTTCAATTTTTGGCAAACAATTTGGCAGATACAGATGAATGGGAAAATATTGAATGTAGTGACTGCCATCCCTTGCCATACAATGATTATGTAACGAATTAGTGACTTAATCTAACAGAACCAATATTATGCTGTTTAAAATGAGTTGTAATGAGATAAGGAAACAGAGGGCCCAGCATGCAGCCTTTGTTCTGACATTACCAGAAAAATTATCTTGTACTACTGCTTGGCGTTAGTTTGGTTTTCTGTTAGGTATCGCCTCATTTGTGTCGTGGGACAGTTTAGTGATATATGCGTGAAATTGTGTGATATTAATGTCACTTAGGACATAGTCATCCAAACACACGTAGATATGCTACCAAATGGGACATTTCAAAATATGGTTGTGTAGCGATGCGATCTTCATTGTTAATTTGCTTTGTACCTTAGTTGATTGTCCAAACAAACACAGAGGTAATATGGTCAGTGGAATTAGTTAACCCTTACCCACAATTCAGTTGATAAGAGGAATAGAACATCAACAAGCCAGGTTAAAATTAATTTAGTTTGGTAAGAGTTATTAGTTGAACAGGGATTCAGGGAACAATTAAAACTTTTCAATGTAACACACTGTAGGTTTTACAGCAAAACAAGCTTCGTAAATGTTCAACATGCCATGGCTGACCCATGCTCAAGTGACTAATGGTGTGTTTGTAGTGAAAACAAAACACGATGTTACTGTTGGTTGAGGTGCAAAATGAGTTTAAGCTATATTTCATATTCAGAATTATAACGGCACCAGCCGTCAGGCGCAAAGCGCCCGATGCGGTGCTGTCTAATGGTCAGTTTTCAAAAAAGTAGGACTTCAATTTGCTGCTGAACACTGAACTGCTCTCTTGCAGACTTGCAGTTTTAGTGGATTAGTGAGTCAGGGTGAGCCCTGCATATCATTTCAGTGACAGAGTGAACGCTGACTTTTGAATGCTACCTCCCAGGGAAGGAACAACGAAAAGTTTACGTGTACTTCAGCACTTTTATTGCCCACCTGAAGATCAAGGTTTCAAGATCAAGGTTTCAAGGTGAAAAAGATTGTGCATACTCCTGGGTACACAGTAGTATCCAAGGTCTATCAAGATACTCATGTACATTGTACATAGTCAACCTTATGAGCATCAAAAATTTGGTAAGCAATTAGATTTCAACTGACTAAAATTGCAGGATGCCCCACATGTGTAGGGAAACTGTGAATGCATCATGGAATACATGTTAAACAATACATGTGCAATCAACAGCAATATCCAACACTCAATACAACATTGAAACATGGCAATTTATCACAGGTTGTACAGAACAGCTGATCATGAGACATGATGTGTGCAGTGTAATAGAATTTTATTATAGTAAATTTGTGTAATAATTAATAAATATATATATATAAATATATATTATTATAGGCAAATGGAAAAAATGAACCATAGTGAATGTTACACTGACCATCCACAGAGAAATTTTCAAAAAAAAAATTGTTTGAAAAAAAATTTTAAATTCCAAAAAAAAACATTTGACAAAAAATAATGAAAAAAATTTTCCAAAACAAAAAAAAATCGAAAAAAAAAAAACATTTTCTTTTATATTACCTTTCCACCCCATTTCTGTTTGTCCTAAATTTATTTTCGCCAAACTACTTATTGACATAAACCTGAATAAAAAATGAATTTTGAGATTTTGAAAAATAATTTATTTTTAAAATTACAATTTAGTGTCTTTAACTTTTTGTTGCATCCAGGTGGTGCCGTATTCATTGACAGGCCTTTGTCATCTGATGCCACTTACAAAAGTTTTTCCTCAGTACAAAACAATTAACCAGGGATAAAGTCATTTGACAAAATTGCCACCCCCGGTATTGGCCCGCAAGTCTCTGATGTCTTCAACAAAAGTATTTTTTTTTAGGTGAAATAGTTCCCATAGATACTATTATTAAAAGACACATGGTGGATATTAATGAAGTCATATGACCAAGAAAGGGGTACATGAGCTTTTTATGAAGAAGTTCGCATCATTTTAGGATTGGTGATAAAGTGTGACAAAGACCTTAACATTATGAACTTTTGGAAAAGTACAGTATGCACAGGCATGTTAATTAAATAAATGTGCTTTGGCATAGCTGCACTTTTGAGATATTTCATGAGGGATATTGGAAAAGCATGGTTGGTACTACAGCAAAGGAGTAGCCATTCTGCAAATACCTGTCATGAGTATCTCAGCATCAGACACCCAAAAAGCCTGCCTGGATAGCTTATCGGGCTCGTAGAACTTTCAGTTGCACAAGTGGGATTATTAATGAATTTTTTCTTTTGTAAATGGCCAACCTCTGATGCGCAGTTTTTCCAAATGTCTTTGTATAAATAGCTTTTTAACATAGCATACAAAACTCATCCCCCCCCCCCACATGCAGTGTTATACTCGGTCCCAATAGCCAGTGGCTGATGTTATGTATTATTGAAACTGAGTCTAAATACATCTTTGTATCTTTGTATCTTTGTATCTAGTGTAGATACGACTCCAGTAGGACGGCAATTTTGCTTCTTGAAGAGCCATCTTCAAACGTCTCCTTAATTGATCCACTTAATCCATCACCTTAACAGTACCTGAATAACCCTGATAATATTAATAACATCATCTAAAGTAGCTGTACAATTGCAGTTCCCTTATCAAACTGCGTACATGTATCTTGCCATTAGATTGATTAATTTGGCAAATTTGGAAGACCTTATGACACACTTTGTTTGCTCTTGGGTTGTATTTCATGGGTAATGTGATTGAAATATGAGGGAATTGGTTATTATTATCATTTCATGCATTGACGCATTGATATTCAAATTTGCAGGTCACTTCTGAGACACGGGTCAAAACCATCTGTCACAACAATGTAATTATATTGATCATGTTGGTGATTCATTGTCATCAGCACTAACAGACAACTATTGGTAGTGACATCATCATTGCAGGTGCTCTGATACACTAAATTCAATAACAGGCCTCTGCAGGGGTGAATTGCAGTAATACACAGCCCTCTTAATTTTGCTGATGGACAAGGGATCAGCCCTGCAACTGAATGATAACATGCAATTGTCAGCCAAGAGTTTTCCAAGCATCTTCGGTTATTTGCAAACAAAGAAAAAGCTGAAATATTTTCGTTTTTTATTGGCGGCCATATCAATCATTGAGAAACATGATACATAAGGGCCTGCGAATGTCTTCAGTGCACTTATCTACTGGCATATGACAAATCAAAGAAATGAGAAGTGCATTGGTATAGATATTTGTCACAGATTCAATCAAATTTGACAGTTCATTATGAAAAACATTTTCTCCAAATTCACAGTTGTTGTTGGGCGTTGTTGGTTCCAAAAGTTCTTTTAGGCTTGTAGCATGGTATTGTGTACAGTGGCTTTTTTTCAGACGGGAAAGCTTATCATTTCAACATGATATGTTATTTGGACATACCATGTATCTGATTGACTAGAGGAGAATGTGTAGTTTTCAGAAATATATGGTTTGATATGTGTTGGTTGATTTGCCTATCACCATAAATCAAAATTTTGCCTTGTTTATAGCTCATTCACAAATAGTATTGCTTATAAATGGTGATGATTTTGATATTTAGACAATTTTCAAAATGAAATAATTGGTTCAGTATCACAGACTGAAACACAAAGAACATATTTAGCTAAAACAATTATGGTTTTACAGTGTTAGGGTTCGCTAGGGGAATTTTTTACATGGAGATGTCACTTAGTTTGAAAACCATTAATTTTCTTACATGCACTTTTGATCTCTCCTGGAATATATGTCCTGTATATCTGGAATATTGCTAATGGCTGTGTGGAAGCCCCATAGTATCCCTCTTTCAGACCAACACTTCTTCAGTTCCTGAGACCATTATAAGAGCACATATAGGATACTTTTGTATTGCTTATGCAAATGTTCACAAGTACGTCGCGTTTTACAAATTCGTAGGTCTAGGTGTCAACGTTTAAGAGGTAAAGTTGAAATTTTTTTACAGATATTTATGTATCAAACTGCAATATAGGTAAAAATATTAGGTCTCTAACAATTATATTGAACTTGTTAGAGCTGATCTTAGTGCGTTCACAAGTACGTCGCGTTTTAATAAACCGACACTTCCTGCTGCTACGTCACCATGGTCGTGTCAATTGCATGGATACTTGTGAATAATCATTAGAAAACACATTTAAGAAGCAAAAAAAAAATGTTGAGAAAAATATGAACTCAATCATGCGCAAAATTAGCATATTTTTAAAAATATGATAAATGAGAGAAAACTATCAAAAACCATATTTTTTCTCTTAATTATGCTATAGACAGGTAATTCTGGATTAAATCCAATATCAATAATGCCAATTTGAATTATTTTCTTGAATGGACCATGCATATATTTTCAAATGAAAATTAGTAGGGCTATTTTGGGGAGAGTCAAAAATCTGCTATTAACTTGGAACAAAACCCAAGACCCAACATCCTAAATCAAATACTATGTCTAATAATTAGGTTCCCTAGAACTAGAACTTACTGATTTTAAATAGAATTTCCTTATTTTGATGCCTTCATTTCTATATTATATCACATGATTTCTTGTTAATTTCAGGGAATTTATCTTATCGCAATATTGAAGTGTTTAATCATTATTTACCAATTTTAAAAGGTTCATTTTCCACTATGTTTTAACCATGTTCATTATTCATTTCATATTACTAGACCCGCAATTTGGTTTTTTGTGCTGTTATTAATCATTTATCTTCATCCGAAAATGACACTGAAATTGACTTTGGCTAGGTTTTTGTTGAGTATAGTCAATGCTATTATGACTATGATTACCATTTTTTCCAAAGTTAGTCAACACTATATCATGAACGTTTCCTGTTGGTTTGATGGCTTTAATAATTATACTTTTTGTGGCACAAGTGTTTTGACCAGGTGTGGAGAATTTTTGATGAAATAAACCGTATTCTGGTTCCGTCACGACTCATCCCAGTGTACCAATTCAACCCATATTACGGAACAATGAAAGCTCATTAAGCTCAATCCTTTTGGATTTAGGTTCCCTAATATATTAACTATCAAAATATAAGAAGTAGTTAATTGTGCTATAACTTTCATTTTTCATCATCGGTGGCCAAAACATGTACACAATAGTGTGCTACAAGCCTTTAT